>JANHMN010000001.1:260508116-260541536 GCA_030674055.1 Rhabdomys pumilio | reverse complement strand
CACACACACACACACACACACACACACACACACACACACACACACACGACTCTTGAAGAACAGGATAAGTGGGAAGTATCTCCTAGCTGGATACAGTGTTGATGGATGAGAAGTTAAGCGGTAGTCGACTATTCCATAAGGTTATCTCACAGACACCTGAGTGAGTGGATTTCAGGTAGGCCAATAACAGTTTGAATTTTATCTCAACTAAGCCTTCTAAGGTAATATAAATTAGATGTTCCCTTTGCAAATGTATGCATTAAATTTCTGATGAACAAATTAATTGTGACCTAGTTAAAATAATTACATAAAGTCAGTTTAATACCCTCTTAGTTTCATACCATTGAAATACCACCAGTCTTATCCCCCATATTAAAGATAAACACCTGACACTATTTTACATAAGAATGTTTTCTAGTCCACACACTGAAAAATACCAACTAATATTTTAAAAAATCTTCTTACATATATGCAACAGAGAGACAAAATGTTTAAGAATTCTAAATACATTTTCTTTCAGAGATAAAAATAATAATGAACATAATCAACTAAGAGGGTTAAACACTTTTCCTGTATAGAAGAGTACCTAAAAGATTATATATGCAAAATCTAAATAAGGCAGAAACTGCATGGCATATATAACAAGTGCTCAGTAAATGCAAGCTATTATCATTACTCATGAGAGTAGTATTATTCACTTGTTTTTCGTTTCAGTATTAAAATGAACATAGCTGAAGTGATTCATAATCCAAATATATACTTCTTTAACAAGACAGATTTTCAGTAATACTTAAACACATAGAAAGCTACAGACAGAACTAGAGTTCTCACTGTTCCATGTTCAACATCTCTGACTCATCTCACTCTGTCTTAAAGATGTTCCATGAAGATGCTGCTGGTGGTTGGCAGCTGGTAGCTGTGGATGTCAACAAGCCCCAGGGACGTGCCCCAGCCTGCCTACAGGTACAGAACAATACCATATTTTTTCTTTTTTAAAAATCATCCAACATGAATCTTTGACTTTTATTTTATAGGAAGAAATTCATAAGCTCTAAGCTCTAGATTTGCCCATATTTATTAGGAAGTTAGGGACATGTTATTCTTTCTTGTATTGAAGACCTAGCTAGTAGTCATGTAGATATATAGTAGTTTTCCTACTTCCTTTTCTGCTGCCGTGATAAAGACCTTGACCAAAACCAATTTGGGCAGGAAAGTGTTTATTTGGCTTAGATATCAAGGTCACATTCTATTGAGATAAATCAAGGCAGGTACTTAGAGGCAGGAACCATTGGAAAATGCAGCTTATTGCTTTGCTGCCCATGTCTCATTCAATATGCTTATTTAAATCATCCAAGACCACCTGCCTCAGGGTAGTATGAACTACAGTGACCTGGGTCCCTGCCACAACAATTATTAACCAGGAAAATGTAACCAAAGATTTGTCTATTGGCCAATCTGATGGAAGCATTTCTCAGGTAAGTAATGTTCCCTCTTCCAATATGACCTTAGCTTGTGTCAAGTTGATAAAAACTTTCCATCAAGCTGAGATTTGATAAAATTCTCTAATGAAGGCACACAAGCAAAAGCATTTTAGTAGTATCAATTCAATGAATAGTTTTGTTGCTGTGTTTGTCCTTGTGAAAATATTTTCTAAGAGACCTGAATTATTTAGGGTTATGCAATACCTCCATGTATATTTGGGAAGGAAATATATTAACACAACATCTGCTGTTCTACATGTCAATCTCTAGAGCAAGATGATATTCAGGTATTTTCTTAATAAAGAACTCCAAAAGCAAGCATGGGCCAGTAGATGGCAGGGCATCTGAGGGTCCTGATGACATGCAAGTAGTGAGAAGATTGGGACTGAGGTCCCTACTTGTGAAACTTGTAGATCAATCAAGCCTCTGATTTTTCTGGAGAGTCTTCAGGTGTATAACTGTCCTGAATGTTTACAATTTATATTTAAAAAATTATTTTTCTCTTTTGATATAAAGTATGGAAATATCCTGTTTTGTTGCATATTTACTAGATTCTATCATTTCAGTAATGAAAGCTAAGTTAATTATTTCCGGATGATCAATGGAAATATTAAATATTATTTTGTAGTGTTTCTCATGAACCATTTTGATTGTAGCAGCATTGTTCATAGAAAAGTGTAGCAGCTACTTCTACTACCACTGTCACCTTTGTTTGCAGTAGTTCCATGTTTTAGCAAATTAAAAAATATTCAAGGGTCAAAAACTTGTTATGAAAGTAAGCCAACAGAGAACTAAATAAGAGACACAAAAGACTCAAAAATCATTAATTACATGCTTGTTAATTGATGCATTAGGGTTGTATTCTGATCCTGGAAGTTGTGGTATGCACCTTGAATCTTAGCACTTAGAAGGCAGAGGCAGGGGCATCTTTGATTTCAAGGCCACATAGTAAGTTCCACTGGGGCTACCCATAGAAACCTTGTCTCAAAAAAAGAAAAAGTCAAAGTCTGTAATTAGAGATGACAAGTCGCTCTCCTGAGAATGGAAAGGGTGAGTGACAGTGTGAGCATGAGTAAAATCTGAGCAAGATTTAGTGCTGTGACACTGTTGTCCCGAGATAAAAGCTGGGCTAGAAGTACATAGATATGGCATCTGAGAGATATTGTGATGGCATTAAACACAAATCATTAGTATAGCGACACACTAGACAAGCTTTTTAAAGTGAGTTAGAAGCTAGGGAATGACTATCAGGCAATTTAGTATGGAAGAAGTTCTTTCACCAATTGGTTGTCCCTAAATTGAGCTTCTTAGAAGAAGCTAGTATTCATTAGAGATAGGAGTTAAAAATTGGGAGAGGAAAGGAGGTAAATATCCATAAAAAATGTATTTACATATTTTTCACAAATTAGCAGTCAATCATTAAAAGAACAGCACACACTACCACACATTCACCATGGTGAATGTCATTGAAAACTGGAAACCCTTTAAGCCCTCACTCTTATAGACTATAATAACCTCAATACCAAGAACAAGCAGAGGCACATACCACTTCTTTTTACTTTTAAATGTTATTGTGCTCTCATTATAAAGAATTAATTCAGAAAAAGATTTTTTTAAAGAATGGAATTACCTTTACAACATGTCTTTTTCTCATTCCTTTCCTGGAGATCAACAATGAGTGGACTTTCTGCAGCCTCCTGTATTGGAGCTCTTATTACTTGGAGACCAACACTGGGTGGATTTTAATTAATTTGTTTGATTGTTTTACATCCCAATAGCTGGCCCCCTCCTGGTTTCTCCCTCACAGAATCCCTTGCCACTTCCTCCCTCCCCTTTCCCTCTGTGAGGGTGCTGCCCTCCCAGGTATTTGCCCAATCCCAGCACATCAAGTCTCTACAGGGTTAGGTACATCTCCAGCTGAGAACAGACAAGGCAGTCCAGTTAGGGAAATAGAATCCACAAAGAGACAACAGAGTCAGTAACAGCCCAGACTCCAGTTGTTAGAGGACCTGCATAAAAAACAAGCTAAGCATAGGCTACAGATGTGAGGGGATCCTAGGTCCAGCCCATATATGATTTTTGGTTGGTGGTTCAGTCTCTGGTAACCTCCATGGGTTGACTTTGTAGGTCTTCTTGTGGAGTCCCTATCCCCTCCAGGTCCCTCAATCTTTCCCCCAACTCTATCACAAGACTCCCCAAGCTCCCTCTAATGTTTGCCTATAGGTCACTGCATCTGTTTGGTCAGCTGTTGGGTGAGCCTTTCAGAGGCCAGTTTTGCTATGCTCTTGTCTATAAGCAGAACAGAGTATCATAAATAGAGCCATGGATTTTGTGCTTGCCAGTGAAATGGGTCTCAAGTTGGCCAGTTATTGGTTGATCATTCCCTCAGTCTCTGCTCCATCTTTGTCCCTGAATTTCTTGTAGATAGGTCAAATTTTAGTTCACAAGTTTTGTGGGTGGGTTGGTGTACTTATCCCTCCAATGGGAGTCCTGCATGACTACAGAAGGTGGCCTCTTCAGGTTCCATATCTCCCTACTATGCATCTCAGGCTATATTCACCAGCATTGACTCCTGGGAACCTCCCCCATCCTGGGTCTCTGGCACTTCCTAGAGATTCTCCACCCTGACCCCTGGCAGCTACAGATTTCCAATGATTCTCCTGGCCTTGTGGTCCTCTCACCTGATCCTGATCACTTATTAATTGTAGATCAACACTGGGTAGATTCTCACAGTCTCCTGCTTTTAAGCTCTTATTATTTACACATCTATCTCTTGCGGCATCTCTGCCTCTTCACACAATATTTCTCACTCACTATCCACCAGAGCTCTGTAAAGAGCTGTAAAGAATTCCTCTTTGTTTGATTATAGTACGTTAGACACCTCTGTTACTTGTCTCCATGTTGTCCTATACTTTTTGTTGCTGTTGTTGTCTGCTATAACTTTGATAAAAGTAAACTCAGTTGTTGTCAGTGGTGGTCAGATGGAAAGCAAACCCATGTTTCTAGGTCTTGATGCATTATAGGAGTAGAATATGTGATCAGACATGGAAAATATGTTAAACTTTGGATCTTTTGTTTGTTTGTTTGTTTGTTTGGGCTTAACTTTTAATTTCTCTTAAATAAATACATAGGAGTGGAGTGAATAGATAGCGGTATTATTTTTTTTATTGGATATTCCATTTACATTTCAGATGCCAACCCCTTTCCCCATTTCCCCTCCCTAGAAAACCCCCATCCCGTGCCCCCTTTTCCATTTTGCTTTTATACAATTTTTTTAAATGTTAATCAAAGACTTTATAAGTATGGTAATGCTCAATCAGAAGTGTAACCCAATACCCAACCTAGATATGTAAACTATCTTTGACTGATGGAGACATGTGAACTTCTGCCTCCATGCCCCCTCTCTCTTTCTCTTTTTCTCTCTCATTACCTAGCTTCTCATCTACTTCATCTTCTCCTCTTCTTACTCCATAAAAGAAAATGTTCTATTCTAATGACAAAAGCCAAAAGTCCTTAGGTTAAAAAGGAAACTCTGCCACTTCTAGGATGTTGTTGGTTCCTCATTTTTCTAGTTTATTTCAACAACTTCAAAATTACAATCTCAGATTAATTGTGGTCATTTGTGTATCTCACTCAAACTTAGCCAATCAGGAAGACTTGATTTAAGTTCCTTTCAACTATGCAATCCTATCACATTACTAGTAAATGCAATCATTATTTTGCATGTAGAAGAAGGTGAAGGAATTCTGAGGGAGAAGATCGTCATGTCCTGTCAGAACTCTATCTTCATGCTTCAGAGGAGACATGCTCACAAAACTATACAAAGTTATCTAAAGCCAGGCTGCTTCCAGGAAGTATTTTCTTGACACATAATGCCAAAGAACTGCTTGTTTTAGACCATAATGACATGAACATAGAAGGAAAAGTCTTTTATCATAGTGGTTGTTATTGCCATAATTGGTTCAATTTCTAGTTCCTGGAAGTGAGACTCATGAAAACAAATATAACAGGGTTTCAGGAAAAGCCACACTTTCAGACCTTTGAATGTTTCATTTTTTTCTCCATTCACATTCTCTCATTTAATCAACATGGAAGCAGATATTACAGTGAAGGACATAGTGTTTTGTAGTGATCATGGTTATTGTGACATCTACTGTTATGGAGTTTTCCTTAACATCCTGGAGAAGCAGATGTTAAATAACTAACATTAATCAGCACCAAGACTCCATTTTGCCTTGGTTTCCTAATTCTTCATTTTTTTCCCCTACAGGCTACAACTAAAAGTGTTGATAAGTACAGACCCACACATTTGTCTTTCATAAAAGACATTTCTCTTTGCCTCAAAGAGTAAAGAATAAGTAAATCTACCGCCAGCTAGGTAGGATTATCAACATACTCAAGAACTTAGGAGACATTCTATGAGCACCCTGTGCTCACAGAACACAGAAATGCACCTGTTCTTCTTAGAAGCAAAGGCTACCATCCAAGTGTTAATATGCTATTCTGAGTTGGATTTTCACATTTTATGTCTTGTTGGCCCTTGTTTGGAAAATCCACAAAACTACGTTAGAATAGTGTTATTTTAGATCACAGAAATCATATAATAGCAAATAATTCATAAATTAAAAATATGTTACAAAAATAGCCCATCCATATTTTTATATTTTCAGAATCTTACATTTATAACTAAGCATAAATAGACACTGGCTCAAACCTTCTAAAAATTGGGGATCTAAAAATAATACCTTTCCTCTTTTGTGTTAATTCCTCTGAATTCACCAAATTTCTACATTTATATTATATTTTCACCATTTCCAGCTTTTTGTGTCCTTGTCTAGCTTTTTGTATTGTGATTTTTTTACACCAACAATAAGTAACTGGACAATTTAGTAATTCATATTCCTTAATTATCTCTACAATATATTAATGGTAGAAATCTATTGGTCTTCCTACCTTCTTGTTACATTTATTGGTTTTAGAATTATTCTGATTAATTATGGTATGCTGTAATCCTATTCTTATACTGAATAATAGACTCTCTATGGTGTTATTAGTGGAGGAAACTAGCCATCTCTGATCTGCAATTAGAAAATATGTAAATTGATTTACCACTATGAGACTCAAATTATAATAGTAATCACAGACATAATAAGTATAATGGGAATCATATGCTGGCATGCTGAGAAAAGGTTTAGTTTGATGACCTTAGCATAGTCTTTTCTGTTTTATAGTAAATGAAAATAAATTTGCTTGTCCATTAAATGATAAAGTTCTAAACTCAGAACATGAAGATGGGCAGAACAGTATTATTAGCCTGATTAGAGATTCTTAAATTCTCTAATATACTTGCTGACATTTTTTAACAATTTTATGTTAATTGTGTTCATTTTGAGAGGAAAGTACTCTTACTGATCAAATTAATGATTTCAGGTCAGTTTCATATGTAAAATTTAGTAACATGTCTAGTTCCAGCATATACACTTAATTTCTGACAAATTCACTTTTACATTAAGAGTGAATAAACAAATGAAAGTCCTGTAGCGCACGAGGCACCTCCTCTGTCCTGCCTGAAATGGGTTCTCTTTCTGTCTTCCCTTCCTTGACACTAGTGGCCAACTAGTTTCTCTCCCAGCCTCTACTTTGTAGTATGAGAGCAGGAAGACTGAAGAAAGGGAAGCAATTTACAGGTAAACCAATCCTCACAACTGGGTTCTCTTCTCTGAGCTAAAACTGCTTCTAATGTTCATCTCTCATTCTTCCCTTATAATCTGAGAAAACTGATGAACACTTTTGTTTCAGTTGAGAATTGTTTTGTTGCAATGTTCAAAGACGGCACCTATTGCAAGTGTAGTCTGGCATTTCAGGTCACTGTGCGTTCTGTACCTTTCTCTTCTCCTGAGCCACATGATTTCCTTTTTCCATTTCTCTTTATGTACCTGTCTCATTCTCTGACTCCATCACTACAGCTTCATTCCAGTTCTTGCACATTATCCACAGTGGCTGACTATGACTCTGGGCCTGGCGACCTCCCACACAAGTTCTCAGAAGAAAAATCACCAGAATACTTGCAAGATAAAGGTTAACTGAGAGGAAATGTAATTTCAGAATAGGTCACAAAATCTGAGAGACATTGAGTCCAAGAATTTGGTCATGGAAATTGAAGTAGACACAGTTGCTCCACTTAAACAAAATACAATTACAATCACCTTCTAGTGTCAGTAGGGATTTGATACAGGACAAGCTGTGGACACTGATTTTCAAGTCTGTAGATGTTCAAATCTTTTATAATATACTGAATGTCTTTGGTGTCTGTTGTAATGCTTCCCTGTTAATTTCTGATTCTGTTAATTTGGGTCTTCTCTATTTCTTTGTTAATTATGTAAAATCTATTTATCTTCTTAAAGCACCTTGTTTATCTTCTCAAAGAACTGGCTCTTAGATTCATTTATTCTTTGTGTTTTTCTTTTTCTGTTTTATTAATTTCTATATTCATTCTTATTATTTCTTGCCAACTACTTGGTTTGGTTTGCTCTTGACTTTGTTTTGTTTTTGTTTGTTACTCAAAGTTTTGAGTTAGATCATTAAGTCATTTACTTGTGTTTATTTTTAATGTAGGCACTTAAAGCTATAAATTTCCCTCATAGGACTGCTTTTAATGTGTCCCAAGGGTTTCAGGGTGTTATGTTTTCATTTTCATTTAATTACAGAAGATTTTTTTATTTCTTTCTTGATTTCTCCTTGACCCATCCATCATTCAGTAATAAATTTTAATCTCTCTGAGTTTGTGTACTTACTAGAGATGTGCTTGCTGTCAATTCTATTTTATTGTATTATGGTGAGGTAAGATAGATGCAGTTATTTCAATCTTTCTGAATTTGTTAATATTTGCATTATGCCTCAAGATGTGACCTATTTTAGAGAGACTGCTTCCATAGACTGCTGAGAAGAATGTATATTCTTTGTGTTTGGGTAGAATATTCTGTAGATATTTGTTAAGTCTAATTGCTATAAGATATCATCTAATTATGATGTTTCTGTGCTGTTTTGTTCAGATGACTTGTCTGTTAGAGAAAGAGGACTATTGAAATCACCTATTAATAAGATGGTGTTAATTTATGTCTTTAATTCAAATAGTACACTTTTTATAAAATGTAGTACACCAGAGTTTGGTGCATATATGTTTATGATAGTAATGTCTTCTTGGTTAAGTATTCCTTCATTAGGCTGGAGTGTCCCTCTTTATTGCTTCTGATTAATTTTAGTTTGAGTCTATTTTGTTAGATATTATGATAGTGATTACATATTGTTTCCTGGTTTCGTAAGTTGGAATACTTTTGTTCATCCTTTTATTCTAAGACAGTGCCTATCTTTAAAACTAAGATATGTTCTTTGTAGATAACAGTTAAATTGATGTTCTTCCTTGATCCATTCAAACAGCCTGTGTCCTTAAATTGGAGAGTTGATGCTGATAATATTTAAAGTAATTACGAAAGATATGTGTTAGTTGCTATCATTGTGTTGTTGGTTTTGGTGGTGTGTGTGTGTGTGTGTGTATTTGTGTGTGTGTATTGTTGTTGAGGAGAAGGAGGAGGAGAAGGATAGTAATTTGTGTTTCAGTAATTACAGCTCTTTATTCCTCTTCCTACCATCTCTTGGCTGTTTATTCATCTCTTCAGCTTGAAACATGGTGTATTAATCAGGGTTCTCAAGAGTCACAGAACTTATGGAATGTCTCTATATATTAAGGGAATTTATTGTAATTATTTATAGTCTATAGCTCAACTAACCCAAAAATGGGCAGCTGTGGATGGGAAGTCCAAGAATCTAGTAGTTGCTCAGTCCTACAAGGCTAGTTGTTTAAGCTTGTCTTTTGTAGAAGTGGATTCCAACAGATGTGCTTGCAAGTAAATGCCAGCAGTTGAAGAAGAGAAAGTCATCCCTCCCACCCCTCCACCCCCCATGTCCTTATATAGGCCTCCAGGAGAAGGTGTTACCCAGATTAAAGGTATGTATTACCACACCTGGATCAAAAACTTGCTTTGTCTAAGGCTGACCTTAAAGAGATATGCTTATTTCAATCTCCTGGGATTAAAGGTGTGTACTGCCTTGCCTGGGCCTAAGTTTTTCATGGCCATTATCACTCAAGATCTCCATGTCAAGATCCAGGTCAAAAACCTGTGTCTTTCAGCCTCAAAATCTAGGTCATAGGTGTGCTCTCCATTTCTGGATTGTAGTTAATTCCAGGTGTATTTAAGATGACAGCAAGGAATAGCCATTGCATATGGCTTCTTATATTTTCTTTAAGTCTGGTCTGTTGGTTATAAAATTTTAGGCTGTTTATGTCATGAATATTTTTCTTCTTCAACTATGGCAAATAATTTTGAGGAGTGCATTAGTCTAGGTTGTCAACTGTGTTCTTTTAGGACATGGAGCACATTGTTCTAGGCTATTCTGGCTTTCAAAGTTTCCACTGAGATATTACCCATTATTCCAAGGAAATTTCCTTTATATGTGACATGTTTTTTTTTTTTTTTCTTGCCTCTTTCAGTACCCTTTCTCTGCTCTGAATACTTAGTGTTTTTCCTACAATATGTCATGAGGAATTTATTTTCTGGTCTTGCCTATTTGATGTTCTGTGTGCTTCTGGTATTGATCTGAATCTTTCCTAAATTTAAGAGAGTTTTCATCTATGATTTTGTTGAAGATCTGATCTCTGTCATTGACCTGGAAATTCTTTTTTCTATTTCGTAAATTGAAGAGTTGGACTTTCCCGCCCCCATTTCTGAATGTTTTCTACCTGTAGTTTTCTTTGTAATTTTTAACATCCTTTGCTTATTTCATGTAGACCTACTTTATTTTTGAGTCTTGATAGCCTATCCATCTTTTTAATCATTCTCCTTTCAAGGCTTCCCTTAAGTTGGCTAGTTCATTTACTGAGTTATTCAACTTCTATCTTAATTTTTTTTCTTGAGTTCTTTTTAATTTTCTATCATTTTAATGAATTTCATTTTCAAATTCTGGTTGTATTCATAATTTTCATCAGGAAATTTGTAATTGTATTATCTTGAGCATCTCTCTTTAAATTCATTCTCTTGAAGTTCATTGAGCTGTTTCTTTGTGCCTTCTTTCAATTCCTTGAGTTTTTAAAGAAAGTTTATGATTTATTCTTTTAAACTTTGTGTCACAGGATTTATTAAGGTAATTATCATTGGAGACAGAACTGGTTGGCTTTGGAAGTTTTGTGGAAGATACTGCTTGAAACTTTAATATTGATTGCATTTTTCCCCAGTGATATCTGGGCATGTGATCTCCTACTGTTAGCTCTGGTATCTGAATCAACAGAGCAGGCTGTGGCAGAACATGGGATTTACAAGCTGTGTTAGGCCTATATGTTGGATATAACTTAAGTAGAATGAGGTCAGTTAGACAGAGGGACTTGGACTGTCATGCACGATGTTTATCATGGTCCAACCTGGGGTAGATCTTAGGCTTGAGGGTATTGTATGGAGGAAGAATCAGTTAGATTCATTGAACTAGAATCTAGGGTAAAGATGTGCAGGACTTAGTTTTTTAGAGAGGTTAAATGTGGCACATAATGTATCTGGGAGAGGGCAGGTCATGTTCTGGCTGAAGTCTGTGGGTTGGGACCAATGCAAGCAAGAATGGCTAGATGAAGTGGAAACACTGGATATGGGACCTAGGAAAATCTTGGGGGTTGAGGAGGGTTTGTGTGGGTTAGCAGATTAGGAGAACTCATCTAGCTAGGCTCTGGTGAAAGATATACAAGATCTATCCAGATGGAGAGGCTAGAATATGGCACTCAGGGGACCTGTACATTGAGGCAAACAGGCAATGATATCATACATAAATGGTAACATACATAAATTTCTATTTTTCTGATGGCAGTCGTTAAATGCTGTCACCTTTTCAAACATTAGCCAGTTATAAATTTCTGCTGATTCATAAGCAATTTTCATATTGCTAACATTTTACTTGCCCACTTATTGGCTACTTATTCTAAATGATTTTTTTTAAATTCCTTATATTTCTAAAGTATGAATCACTTGTTGATAAATATGAAACAATAAAATTAACAAATATGGAGACAAATCCAGTGTGGATACTAGATGCATGAGTGCACACTGTGAACTCTGCTGTTGTTTAAGCAGTGAGGCAAGATTCTCATGCAATAGTATGAAACCATTTAGAAAGTTTCTTGATTGTGTGCTTAAGTGTGGGTCTCAGAAAATTGAAAAGTTATAATAGACTCTTTTAGCATCAAACCCACCATTAGATAGCTATATAAGTGCTGGGTTTTTTTTATATGAACAATATCTGTGTGAAGGGGTCATTCCAATGCATGATGAATAGAATTAGATTAAATGGGAAAGTCATTTGTCAGCTGCTGCTGTGACAAGCCATCCCCCTGCCTCTCAGGTAGGAGTTTTCATCTTTGACAATTTGACAGATGTGGCTGCATTCCTGGCACTCTCTTCCAACACATGCATACCCAGTGGTCTATTATCATAAAGAATATCTGACAGGAAAATGAAGGCATGTATGAGACATGGAGTGTTCCTGCTCAATTTCTCTCTGGTAACATCCCATGTCATTCCTCTTAAAAGGGAGAAAGGGAAAGGCTTTTTCCATAAATAGGTCAAATTATGACAAGATTATTACTGTAGTATTTTAATGGTTTTTGAGAAATTTTCCATTGAAGGTAAAGACTGAGAGGAGGTGAACAGTGTACAATGTGTATTTTAAATGGTAGAGTGACATCCTCGATAGTTCTTAGAATGTCTGCCTTATAAATGAACCTTCTCACAACTGATAATCATTTCAAGAACTGATAGGCCTGTGGGAAGTTAAGTTCATTTTACCAGCTAGTCTCTTCTATCCTGTTTGGCCACCATGAGAAGATAGGAAGATCTCGCTAAGACAATGGAGCCAAGGTCCACTGGTACAACTTTCCAAAGCCAGAAGTTTCAGTTTCCTTCTCTGACAAACAGGGATAGGTAGCATCCTTCTGTATGTAAATACTGAGATGGATGCTCCTCAAATTCCCAACATAGGCTGTGGGAGATAGTTGGCCATTCGACCTGGAGAAAGGACTACCCTTGTCCTTAGCACATACACAACCTTGTTTACCACTTGAGGATCTTAACACACTTCTATGAAGTCAGTTTCTGTACATTCCCATGGTCAACTGACTCAGCCTCCAGGCCCAGCATTATATACTAACTCCTCCAACACCAGGCCTTGGAAGTCTGTTTCTTTGTCCTCGTTTCTAAATCCATTTGTTTGACATTTCCAGTTTATAGATAAAAAATATATTGCCTTGACACATGTTTACTTGAATGACTACAACTAATTAGCATGTAGACTTATGTACAGACATACAGACACAAATGACATGCACCATTTCTTATATCAGAACTAAATTAATTTGCTTAGAGGAAAACTTAGGGAGGGGAACTGAATAATAGTGTTTGAATATCTTTCTTCCATTACTCTTTTTCTAGCATGAGAGGAGAATCTGGCAAAAATTCTAATGTTCTAATCTTTATTATTATCTGAGGCTAGAATTTAAACAAGGTCAACACATCATTGCTTACAAGCCAAGAGTTTACATTCTCCTTTCTGATTTTTTTAGAATGTCAATAGCGAAGTCATGTAGGGACACTGAGTTTTTAATCCTTAAATTATAGTTGAGCTAATTGGAAAGGATTTGGTACAGGTCTTCATTTACTTCTCCTTTCTTCCACTAATCCATAAATGTGTGGCCACAAAATGTGAGGGAACAGTGGAGTATTAAGCACTGTTAAGTAATGTGGTTCAAAGTGTGAATGTCCATTATGGCATTGTGTTCTGGAAAGCACATGCTGTCCTAAATTGAAGCCTTTATAAGCAATATACACTATGGCTTAAATCAATTCAGGAAAAATTATTTTGTTGAGTAAATTTCAGGAAATGGTCTATTTTAGGTGTCCTTTAGTTTTACCAATATATGCAGATGACTGTGGTCTTCATTAGTCTCTCAGTATCCAGAAATAACATTTGTGAGTCTCTAGTGCTGAGTAAAGCATCATACCAATATTATATGATATATTATGTTGTAAATCATGATGAGTCTCTGAACAATGGGCTATATGTACATGTATGTCCTGCCTTGGATAATGAGGTTGAATACTTTTAAGACACCCATAAATGTACTTCCCTTACCCCAAGCATCAACGTGCATAATCAGATCATTAATTTTCAAATCCCCATAGCATACCACTGCTCCTCAGACTAACTAGAAGGCCTTGGACAGCTGGCTGGTTAGCAATCAAAGCTAATTGATTGATGTTATGCTGATTTATAAAGATGATATTAATTTTTTACCTGTGAATCTAGGATTGGCCTGAAAAGCCCTGCCAGATCTTGGGAATCTGTCCTCAGCCACTCTTGAGCTCAAATCTATGCTCTGAGCTTGGCTGGCTGAAAGTAGAGTGAAGAGGATTTTAGGGTCCATAGCTAGGTCAGCATGCCAATGTGTTAGCTCAGCCATCCTAGAACAACAAGAGTAAATCCTAGCACACAAGTATTTTCCAATTCTCTACTCACTACTATTACTACAAATTAACCAAAGAAAGTAACATGACTGGATCAAGAATTGCTGTAGAAGATACTGGCAAAGGCATGGATATACATGGGTGGGGTTCAGTGAAAGGACACCACACTTTTGCACACAGACTAAAAGAAACAATAAAATCGCTAGCTGAAAATAACACTCAACTGAGCTTACCAACTTTTCACAACCCAGCAGACATGAGGTTTTTTCTTTTTAAAATCTAATTTGTATTGTGGTGTCAGGAGCTGGTGATTGAAGTATATTGATGATAATCTCATGAGTACCAATATGTGATTTAATGACATAACAGTGGAAATTTCACTGATACTGGACAAGAAATTAAAGGGTCTTATGAAACTGTTCTCACTTATCTTTCTTTCCCAGAGAGAAGAGCAAGCAACTCTTAAGGCATGGCAGCTTGTAGGGTGTCCGTGGCATCAAAGACTCTCAGTGCCCTTGTAGGGAATTATCCATGGATTCCTTTCTATTCTGCCTGTCTAATGATGAGTTATTGAGAAAGACAAAGTTTAGAAGAACATCCACTGTCCTATTTTAAGTATTGATATAAACACACTAGCTAACAAACAAAACTATGTTAATTGTGTAGAATAATTTTTGTATCAATTATAGAATCATGAACATACAGATGTCTTCTCAATTAGTACACAGCATTTATGAAAGAAAAGTTTAAGTTAGGATTTGTACAGTTGTTCACGGTTATGTTCTCAATCTATGTAGATCAAATGCAAGCCGGTTTCTGAACTTTTTACCTCATGAATGCATTGTTATCTAAATTATTTATTTTGGAATCCAATTAAAATTCCAATTTTAGTACCCAAATGATGCAATGTGAGACAAGATAAATATTTTGTTCACTCGAGAAGCAAATGAAAGATTCAACTTCTGAGTTCTGATGTTCATTATTATAATTTATATGCATTTTGAACTCTAAGTCATAAGTGTCCTATTTGGGACATTTTATCTACAGAAACTTAAAACTCTCTCTCTCTTTTTTTTTTTTTTTGTTTTGTTTGTTTTTCGAGACTGGGTTTCTCTGTGGAGCCCTGGTTGTCCTGGAACTCACTCTGTAGACCAGGCTGGCCTCGAACTCAGAAATCCGTCTGCCTCTGCCTCCCAAGTGCTAGGATTAAAGGCGTGCGCCACCACCGCCCAGCAACTTAAGACTCTCAAAGTCACTATTTCATAGAAAAATATTACCTGAAAAAATAGAAATGGTTCCCCACAAAGTACTTATATATAAACTATCAAAACAAGATCAACTTAAACATTTTAGAAATCTGTGAATCTTCATAGTCTGTCTCAAGATTTTTTATTTCTTTAAATCAATTTCTCATGTTTTATTTATTTTACCTTCCTCCATAAGTAACTAACTATATCTCTATTTTCAAAACCCTCCACAGTTTTCCAATACAGTATTCAAGATGTCTACTATACTAGACAATGCATTAAAAATCCTGTTTATATTCATGTTTCAATCAAAGATCTAGCTATTGCAATTCTCTTCCTAGAAGGGAAAATGTTACAGAGAAGTCAAGTCAGGCACAGAGCTCAAGCAGTCTTCAGACATGTTATTATATCATGATGATCTTACATCCTTCTGAACAGAAGTTTTCAAACATAGGCTCTGTGTACTTCTGCCTTCTATTCTCAGACAAACCCTCAGCAAGGAATTTGGTTCACATTCATTTTAACATATAAAGTCATGTCAAAGTCTTCTTGACCACTCAAGAGAAATCAGAGGAGCACCTGCTTTGTTCCCAAAATATTTGAGAATGCTTTCCAACTTGGTGTGATTAGAATGCTACTCATCCTTTCTAAGAAGTCTGTTTCTTCCTGATGAAGGAAGAAGACATAATTACAACCATCTGAGACCAAATAGTGTCATTACATCTATGTACAGTGTGCTTAAAATGAAAGTTGGCACAATCCAAGCACTCAAGTACAAATTGACACTTATCTTGATAATATTTGTTGTTAATGTTGATTTTAATTGCAGAAGGAGCTTTGTCCCTATGTGGCTTCACATTGCAGCCTCTTGAGGACTTTCCTTGGACAACAGGACTCAAAACTAACATTTCTCTCTTCTCTTTATGCATGATCGAAGGCCTCGTGCATGCTAAACAGTCACTCAACCACTGAGCTACATCCTCAGGCCTAGTAAAATAATGACATTTCTTGTTCTTGGCCTTTGCACCACTGTTTCACACTCATTCTCTTATAGCACACCCTAGCACAAAGCAAGATAAAAGATATAATTACTATATTACATTTGAAGCAACCATATTTACAGCATCCTACCAATGAGCTTGTGTAGAGACTTTAGTTCAACTTTTATTTCATAGTACTGAGTAGGTATATTCAATCATTTCACTAGAATATAATTTAAGCTGATGTCTATCCATCCAATTCATAAATAATGCTCTGCAGTTTCCTTTTATGATTGTAGCAAATATCCACCACTTAGTTCCTTAAAACAACACAAATTTATCATGTGCTACAGATAAGAAGTCAAAACTAGCTTTTTCATGTTTTTTTATTCGGGGGGTGGGAGATGCAACATTACCAAGACTACATTGTTTTTGGAAACTAGAAAAATTAGTAGTCTCTTTTTTTTTTTATAGCTCCTGAAACTATCTGTGATAATGGCTTCATAAAGCCCTCTCATGGTGAAAACCCTTTTGTCTAACTGGTTCTTTGCCTTAGAGTTGGATGGGAGAAAATTTCATTTGGGGGTATAGTGATCATAGTAGAACAGAGATATAAAGCCAGTCTTTGTTGGATTCCACTTCAATCTTTAGAATCATGAAGTTTAAAGTATCTGATAATTTTATAGATTACAAAATTTACCTTCTTATTCAATAAGGATCATTTACAGCACTAATTCTTAAACTTGAACATGATATAGGAAAACACCTAGGTACCTTGTTAAAGGTGCAGATTTGAATTCTTTGGGACTAAGAAACAGTCTGAGTTCTTGCATTTCTAAACACCTCTAAGGGTGCAGCTCACCCATTCAGCTCTAGAGACCTCTTGAATAAAAAGTCTCTAGAGTATTTCTGACACTCTAGAATCTCAGGAAAGATTCTTAGTCTCTTAATGTCTTGGTAATTTCAATTGCCATTTACACAAATATAAGTGGATTTTGGAGCAAACTTAAATGTATTCAGAAATTGTCTGATTTTTTAAAAAAACCTTTTTAAAGGGGTTTTAATTTTATTTTTATTTCTGTCTATATGTATGTCTGTGTGAGTGGGTACAGATAACCACTGAGACCAGAAAATAGTGTCATATTCCTTGGAGCTGAAGTTATAGGAGGTTGTGAGTTGCCTTATGTGGGTGCTGGAAACAAAACTTGAATCATCTAGAAGATCAACAATCATTTTTGAACACTGAACCATCTCTTCTGTCCCCTAACTTTAAAAAAAAAGTAAACTAAGATGATATTTTAAATAAAAGAAATTTATAAAGCTTAAATATGCATCTGAAATTGTTATATTAAACATATAAAATATAAATATAGAACACATATATACATACATTTAAATTTGTGTATTTGTGTGTTCATGGACATGTATGTGTGTGCGTGTCTCTAGATAAACTGATGGTAGGTAGAACCTACATTTATGTTAAGTAATAGAACTGTGGAAACCTCAAGTCTCTTAATGTTTTGTGACATCTATTCAACTTCAATAATTTTCTTTATGTTAATTTGCATAAGTGAAATTTGAAGGTACAGACTTAGATTTCTGCAAGTACAAGAATAAATCCAGATGTTATGTTACCAGCCATTTTATATCATAGAAGCTGATGACCAGTTTCTTACACTGGTTGACTGAATTCAGTTCCAGAGGCACCTGTCACCAGCTTTCATATTAAACCCAGAGTTTCTGTTTAACATTTATATTTAGCTCCTACACATACTTATCACCTTCATTCTTACTTAATGTTTGAAAGTTAGTACTTTGGAGCAAGTCAACCAAGCCACGGTGATTATAGCATATCAAACTCTATTGTAAGTGATTATTTTAATGACTCTGTACCAACAGAGATACATAGACATTCAGACAAAAACACAGCCTAATTATAATGACAGCACCAAAGCCAAGCTGTGACAGTTACAAAACCAATTTCAAAGTTTTTTGACAGCCATGGCTGAAAGCTTTGTTCGGACCTTTCTGTAATAACAGTTTATTTAAGACCTAAATCCACGGTGAAGGAAAACAGAAAGAAAAAGTTGTGTTTTTTCTGTCATGCTAATAAAATGGAAATCAGTTGACATGTTTTTAATAGAACATTATATTGAAAAGAGTATAGAAAGAGACTGATGGGTGTGGAATTTAACTCTCACAATGCAAAGAAAGAGGAAATAACAATGCAAATTCTAACAAGAATAGAAATTTGACAACTGATTTACTTATCTGTGTTATGAAGGTCAGTAGTTCCTGCAAGTAAATTGACAGCTATACAAAAAGGTTGATTGACAGTTCTGGGATTTGATTTTTGTACTACCAATGAAATAAAGTCAAAAATAAATATAAAAATGTGTCAAGCCCTAAGACGACATGAAGCCTCATGGGAAATCTGTTCCCTTGGCTCAGTGTTATTAGGTTTTTATCATTTTGATTTATCACCCTTAGTTCTGTCCTCAGTCAGATGTTCAATATAATTAATTCTTTGACCTTGTGTGATTAATTTCTCATTTCTAAAAGACACATATCTGGTTCATGAAATAGTATTTGTTTGGAGTGAGGCCTTTATAACAACACCTGCAGTATATTAACACATCTCCGTAGATGTTGGCTCATTTAAAAGTGTTAATATCCTTTGAAACAGACACAGTATGACCACTTTCCTGAGGAGAAAACTGAGGTACAGAGGGACTTAAGTTCATGGGTACCACACCAGGGAATGCAGACAAATTAGTTCTGCCTCATTCTGTGAAAGAATACTAGATAAGATAATGCCGTGGACTCCAGTTCAGGTAAACTTTATCTCCATCTCAGCCTAAGCTTTATGTAGGCAGTTTTAGTTGTGGTATTAAGGAGCTTGCCAGTTGGATCACAGGGCAATAGTATGCAATGTGTCCATAAGTATGGGAAAGAAAAGAAACCTCAAGAAGAAAATATGTGACTTCCTTTCTATGCTCTCACTCAGAAAGGCAATCTCCTCTTTAGTCTCTTCTATCTTGTTTTTGGTTGTGAGCCAGAGCCTAAGAAAGCTTTTTTCTGGTACTCTGTATTTTCTCTAAGGCCGCATTCCCTACCTGGCTCCATATCGTGCTATGTACTTTCCGTGCATCTCGTCTCCATGTCTGAATCAAATGACATGCTTCTATCTCCATGCCTCATTCAAATTTATATCATCTCTCTCCATCTATCTTTCTTCACTGACTCTCTGCTACCAATGATTCTATGACAACTGTCTCTTTAAAAGAGAAAAAGAAAGAAAGAAAGAAAGAAAGAAAGAAAGAAAGAAAGAAAGAAAGAAAGAAAGAAAGAAAGAAACCATGTGGTGGCATCAGTCCTGAACAGTTAGTTCTTTCAGGTCCCCAGAGCTTTTACCTTCTGTTTTCTCCACTTAGGTGATCTCTTCATCACAACTGAGTGAAATAAGAGAATAGACTTCAAACAGACTTGGTAGAGACGCTAGGTTCTGATGCATTCTTGCTGTGTGGTCTTGAACAAATAGCCTAATCTCTCTGAACTCTGTATAACACAAATCACATACCCTACTGTTTATAACTGTGGTATAACAAACACAACATGCATAAGATGTGCATAAAATGACTCAGCACATAATAAGCAATCAACTTATGGCAACTATCGTAATACTTGTTTTCAGTGCTTAGTTAACGCCACTCAAATACAGGCAAGGGCCTTGGGCCAGATTCAATTCCTAATCCTAAATCCAGTCTCTGTACTTATGTGACAATGAGGAAAATTATTTAACTTCTTAGAATATGTTTTCTTATCTATCAAATTAGAATAACAACCAAGGACTAGGATGGAATTTAATTGAGTTAATCTATGTATAATTCTAGAACAGCTCCAGACACATAATAAGCTCAACTGACAATTCTTATTCACTAAAGGATTATTTTCAGCAATTATTTATAGATGCAATAAGAGAAAATAAATCTTCTGTTTCCCCCTCTTTCCAGCTTTATAACTATCACCAAAACATTTTTACTCTCACCCCTTGATACCAAATAGCCATGCCTGTTTTTCAGAATAGCCATTTTGAAAACTAATTATTTTTCATATAGTCAGAACTCATGGTTAAAACAACCTAATATCCAACATGAAGTATTTACTAGTTAAATTAAATGTATTTTCCTTGTTTAACTGAAGGTGTTTGAAACTAGTTTTCTATACATCTTTGACTCGCTGAAAGAAATAATCGGATTCCTTTGGTCCCACAATTCAACAGGAAAGACACTGGTCAGTGGTCTTGGAAAAACTGTTTTTCACTGCCATATATCAAAGCTGTTGTTCCTCAAAACATCAGTATGCACACTGAAGTTAATGGTGAGGTTGTGTCTTCGTGGAGAGTTTACCTATCTATTTTGCCTCCTCAGAAAATGATGCGGTCATCTGTTTTCCACATGTTTATCCTGAGCATGGTGACTGTGGATGTAATAGTTGCTGCCAGCAATTACTACAAGGGAGAGAACTTCAGAAGGCAGTATGATGAATTCTACCTTGCAGAGGTAAGTCCCTCACTGATGAGGGTATGCTGCAGTGCTCAATGTGGGAGAGCCTCTTCGAGGGCTTTTTATGACCAAGAAAATTAACTCTAGTGCATTAATTACTCGACTGCCTCCTACGTTAACTCACCATCTGCCTCTCAAGTGATTCCTCTGGTTATTGTGTTGTTTGTTTGACTCATTTCCTGTCGCCAAAAGTCTCAGCAGCCTTATTTCTCTGCAGTTATCATGTTGCCAAGGTAACCTTTTCCCCTAGGTCTAACTCCAGAATGGTCTGTTTTTTTACCCACCGCTCATTTTCTCCCTCCTTCCATGTTGTGTTAGCTTGCTTCCTCCTGCTGTAAGAGACTACAGGTTCAGAAGCGCAGAGATAGACTAGTCGGCTCCACACCTGGGCTACAGATGCCAAACCACACAAAGAATGAATGTGAGAAGGATGCTACGTGAATTGCTCTGATTTGGTCGTTACACATTTGTACATGCAGTGCAACATCAAATTAACCTGAAGTCCTTAGGCTTGTGTAGCATGTGCTTTCCCAGTGAGCCATCTCATTTAACATAATATTTTTAATCATTTTCAAAGACCACTATTTTTAAACATTCTGAAAACAAATTTCATAATTCAGTGGCTGTATACTTATGGAAAAATGGGTTGGCATATAGAAACCCATTCATTGCATTAAAAAATACACATATATAGTGATACTACACTTCAAAAAAATCCAATATGTGAATGAAACAAAATTAAAACCAGAAAAAACAAACTTCAATTATGTTTATTTCATAATATAATTTTGTAATTTTTGTAATTACATATGTATTTTGCATAGAAAACAATTATCTTTGTAGTTTAGTTCTCTTAGAACACTCATAACACATTAAAAATGGACTGGGTTAAAAATAATTTACTTCATGTACACATAAACTTTTCTGAAAAAAAAACATGCATGTATTGAATATAAATATCTATACAGATGTCAAGAAACTTCTAGGAGTCATTTATAAATCCTACCTTCCTTGTAGAGCTCTGTTTCCTGTAAAAAGAACCCCTTTAATCCCAAAATTCCACTGCCTAGGAATAGCTGTGACATGGCATTGATCTAATAGCTTCAGGTTATGTGGTGCTTACAGGCAGCAAGAAAAACAAATGGTAAACAACAGTAGCGAATGAATGGAGAGCCTCATAAGGAAATTATATCCAAACCAATACCAAAAAGGCAATAAAATTTGCTGGGAACCTAGCAAGAATTGTCATTAAGTAGAAATGAGCTGACAAGGTGGCTCAGTTGCTGACAGTACTTCCAACCAAGACTAATAACCTGAGTTCAATCATCAATCCACATGTTGAAAAACAGAATCAATATGAGTTATACTCTGACATTCATGCACATGACATTGCACAAATTTCCACACATATAAAGACACCCAGACATATAGACACACAATCAAAATGAGTGGATGAATATAAATGTTTATTAAAGTATAAAAAACATAAACTAATAGTGAAATTTTATAATAACATTTTAATAGAGATAGGATGTGGATGGGAGGGGTTCTCACTGATTGATGTTTTTCCTAGGTCATGAGAAATCAATGTACATCCAGGCAAATGACACAATGAAATGAAAAGCTTAAGAAAATGGGAGAAATTAAGCCAAATATAATAAAAAGAATTAAAGATACTTCAAATGCAGTGCTAAAGATCTAATTAAAATTTCTGAGTATGGGCTTATCAATGACATAAACATGATATATAACAACTGTTCTGGGTCTTACATAGGAATGGAGAAAGAGGACAGGGTTCAAAGTGACCCTAAGTTTTAGGGCTTTATTTGGAGTGGGAGAGCAGAAAGATAAGGGGTTGGAGGAATACAGGTGACTGACAACAGAGATGAGATGAAAGCCTATGGAAATAGATGAAAATAGAGAAGAATGGAAGGAAAATGAAGCACTCAGGATCTCCATGTTGTCAGAACACGTTAGATTGAAGTAAGAAAGTTATCAATTGTGATCAAAAAGAAGACATCAAGGCTTCCAATTGCACCATGATTTTGGTAACAAAATATAAAACCTAAAATGATGTATGGAGATCGGTGGTTTAACCTTAAGAATGGAGTTGTGACAAGAGCTCAAGGAACCATCATAGTTTGAGAGTTGCTGAGTCTCAAGTGGATATTAAAGAAGACGACTAAGTCTTAGGAATTAGTGTGGTTTGGGCAAAGTCAAGGTTCCTGAGTGGTTGATTGAAAGATGAGTGGAGGGTGGAGAGAATGAATCATAAGTTGGCTTATCCTGATGGAATACTATCAAGGAATTCTCAGGAGGAATGTAGATGTATGGGACATCTTTTCCTTATCCATTTACTATACTCAACAGAACAAGCAACATGGGCTCACTCCTCTATAAAGGGCAGCATGTAGTGGAATATTATGCAGTGTACTTGGGAGAGAAACACCAGAGTCAAAGATAAGTACAGGAAGTATAATCTGCACTTGATTGAACTTTATTAAACTTGATAAAGTGGAAGGAACTGTTTAAAATGGATACAAATACCCAGTTCTTAGTAATTCTTCTGTGTCATGAAGGTGAGAAGAGAGGTTACAAACTGCACAAGAGAATTTCATCAGAGATTTAAGGACCGATAACCAACATTCCAGCCAGTACACTCAGATGAGCATAGTGATGGAGTCTTGACATTCTCTTGGAGAGGAAGAGTCTCTCCTTCAGGAGTTCTGATGTCAGAGATTGCATGAGTATCACTTCCGTGGCCTCCCCATTATAGGCACTTGTAACACCATGGCCTATAGAGGAAATAAAGTGGCCATATATCCTGGAAACACTCAGGGAATTGACTTAAGGAAACCTTACTTAATTTATTCTCATGCAAAGCCTACCTCTTTTCTAGCCTGTGCTTATGAATGTTAGATGGTCTTTCACTATACTATAAGAAATTCCAACAAAATATCCAAAGAAAAGTTATTGTGAAGTTCATTAAATGCTGCTTAAATACTGGTAGATACTGGGAACAAGTAACAATCCTTGTCAAGTTTGATGGTTTTATTTGTAATATTTAAAATAGCAATCACAGATCTAAGATGGTATAGCAAAAGCTAGCAAAACATGAAATACATTATGTGCCTCCTACTTGTTGCCCTTTCCAAACCATTATCACAGACTTGATTTAAAAAATAAATAAGCCTGGTATTGAGAGAAGTAATTCTTCTCTATATAAGTGCTCACAGCCAACTACATGACATTGAACATGTAAAACACTTAAGACCATAGATCTTATTACACTTAATATCATAAATTTAAGACCATAAATTTTACTACATTTAATGTTATTACAGCATCTAGCACTAGCAGCAAGAACAAAGGCAATAGTAACAGGATGGTTTGAGAGAGTGTGAACGTGTCTGAGGCATTGGTAGTGACAGTTTCATAAGCTCATATTTATACACAATACAGCAAGTTAATACATTATACAAATACATGTTTGTACATATCAGTTGTTTTTTCAATAAAGAAGTAGGTAAGTAGCTAAATAGACACAGTAAACAACTCTTTGAAATTCTGGAGAGAAAGGAATAAATTGGCTAGGAATAGGATTTCATTCACATAAATAATCTATAGACAGCATCAGATTATTATTGAACAATACAAGCAATCAAAATCTGTTCCAGTAGATAGACTGACTTTCAGTGTTTGAGTTTCTCAGAATATACTTGGACTTAACTTCAAATTATTCTGTCATGTCTTTATGAATAAAAATATGCTGTATGTGAGTCATAACGATTTGTTTTGAGTATGGCTAAACTATTTTAGCTAAATCTACTTTTTAACAAATAACTTCTTTTAGTCTAAGCCAAGAATCATCAATTTTTTTGAAATGCCAAATAGGCAGAGTAGATTTTGTAGGCCATCCACTCTCTGTCACCTCCTCACTTCGGCTACCTTTGTGCAAAAATGAATGTGACCTTAAGACAGCTGGATTTTAATAAAAGTTTATTTGCGAAAGTGAACAATAGATTAGCTGTTGCATGGGCTATAGGAACAGAAAGCTTCTCAACTAGAATTCTCATATACTAATTCAAATACATTAATATTACCAAGAACAATAGCTACCACTTTTTGGAAAGCCCATTGTGTGCTTAAGTACTTTAAAGAAATTCATTATCTCATTTAATCCCCCCAAACAGCTATAATGACAGCAGTTGAAGACCAGGGAGTGTAACTGCTTTATATTTAAGGAAACAGCATTATGTAAGAGCTCTGAAAGCTTAACTTTCACACTATATCACAAAAGACCATGAGATTTGAAAGAAACATTTTCTTTGTTAGCTTTCTGCATATTATACAATAAATTGTTTAGGAAAATTCAAAATAAAATATTCTACCGATTGGGTAAACTCACAGTCTAAATCAGCATCCTGTAAGAATAAATTAATCTGCTTAGCTTCTATGTGGTACTGGAGATTTGTTCTCCAAATTTGTTCTGTTACTTTGGATTAATTAATCTAAATATAAAATTAGCAAGAAACAGAAAAATTATAATTTTATTTCTTAGACTATGCATTAACATAAAAAAGTAAAGACCAATTTTTTGGTAAAATTTTACATTCTGTTCTCATCTAAGATAATATTTGCTTATTACTATACATATGTGTGTTTTATAATAAGCATAGTTATATTTTAAATATAATCTTACATTTTAATCATAAAAGTTAATATTTTGAACATTATTTGCTGCTGTATGGTGATTTGGATATTTGCATATCTATCAGACTGTCCACTTATCAGAAACCTATATGCAAAGCCCACAGGAAGTGAGCGATTTTAACAGAATTTCTCACTTAAGAAACTACATTTTTTCTTTTCATTTTTATTGGATATTTTATTTATTTACATTTCAGATATCATCCCTTTCCCCATCCTCCCCAGAAAACCCCTATCCCATCCCCCCTCCTCCTTTTTGCTTTATACCATTTTAATTATATGCAAGTAGTAAGGTCAGTTCTAGGCTGAGGAACTAGCAATACAATAGATACAATTAGTCAAGGAACAAACAAGACAATAAACACAGCCAGTTAATCTGATTTTGTAATGTTATTCACCAAGAAATGAAAGAAAATTGATGTAGCTAACTCAGTAGATAAAATCATCAGATAAAATCTATTTGTGATAAAAGCTCTTAGCAAACCACCAAGTGAAGTAACCTTTCTTAACCTAAGTTATCTATGAAAACCTACAAACAGCAAGGATAAATGGATGACCATTAATGTCAAGAGAGAAGTAAGCTATCTGTGTTACTGTTTCTACTTCTGTCCAGTATTTTTTGCAACCCAAACTGGGGCAACAGAATCAGAAAAAAAGCAAAGGATTAAGAATTAGTAAATGAGAGACAAAGAGAAGGGAGGGAGACAAGGAATCCGAGAAGGAAGCACAAAACAGTTTCAAGTGATGCATTTGTCTACAGAAAAATTATAAATAAACCTAACAAACATGTTTTAGGAAATAAGACTCTACAGTAATATTGTTGGACATGGGATTAGTATACAAAATCCATAGTATTTCTACATCACAATTGATGAAAATTTAACTGAAAATAATTTATTAAAAAATACAGAAGGATGTCTAGGTACACATTTCAAAAAGATATACAAGATCTTTGGGAAAAATTAGAAAGCATTACTAAAACATGCAACAAAACAATAAAAAATTTTGAAAAAATCAATAGATATGTCTTCAACAACAGTTAAATCTCTATATAAAGATATATTTATTTTGGCTCACAGCTCAAAGGACTTGAGTTTATGGTGATGGGAAAAACATGACTGTGGTAGCAGTACACTCTGTGGGAAATCCATACCAACAGTTCGTGTAACCACAAACCATAAAAGAGAAAAAATATTTCTGAATTGGGGGCAATATAACTTTCAATGCCCAATCCTATTTATTCCAACCAGTCTCCCACTAAAGGCTGCATGCATAACCTAAAACTGGTACCATAAGCTGGGAACCTAGAGTTCAAAACATGAGTCAAAGAGACATTTTAGATGCTAACCATAATCAAACCTCACATGTGTTTGGGCCTCATAGTTATTACAGTGTATATGACTGAATCATCAGCCAGCATACACACTTGGGAGTTTCTGACACAGCCAACTTCATGAATCATCTCATCCCTAAGACTCTGGTGTAGTGACAGTATACTGTATAGTTCAAAAAAAACTTTTGAGATGAATAAGTAATACAGATTATCATTATAGTAGTCTTATTTCGTCTAACACAACAATGTTCTAATCTTTTAGAAGTATATAAGAAATTAATTTTCAGAAGAAACTTACCTAATTAAAGTGTTCCCAGAGAATGAAATTATAGTTAACAAAATGTCAAAGATTACTGCAATGTCAGGATGGCATTTTGTATAATTTGATCATTTCTTGTTATTCATTTATACCAATATAGGTGTCAAAATTTGTTGGAACCAAAATAAATGATTTGTTATAATTAATTTCATTCTAACAATTATTGTAAGAGCAGATGTCTTTGGGGGTACACAGAAATTACTCCAGAAACTAAGGCTTTCTACAAGGTGGCAAAACAAGTTTACATCTTATGAGAGTCCTTGTGCTTACAGCACCTCTCACTCACATACCAAATAGAAAGGCTTTGGAACATCATGGAGCTCTAAACAAGGCCCACCTCTTGTTGACCAGATATAATGGCAATGCATTCTAGAACATGGACAAGTAGAACCACTAACTTTCATGCCTTGAAGACAGAGACTGGGAAAACTTTCCAGTGTTAGAGAGTGAACAGTAAGACCTATTGCTTGGTGACTATGTTATACAGAAAGCTGTGGGCTGCAAGAAATAAAGAAAGACAATCAGCCTACATGAAAGATAAGTCTAGACTGTCTTATGGATTGCTGAAAAGAGAGGTTGTATCTACAGTATCAAGGACCAATAGCCTCCAAAAGACACATACACACACACACACACACACACACACACACACACACACACACACACATTTCAAAACCATAAATCTTTTTTAAAAATAAGGTGAAAACCTAACTTAAATGTGGTTTTTATGGAAAGGATCTTTGGGTCTTTGGGAAGGGGGTTAATATTAACCTTATCTAAGACCACCAGGATGGAGTCTTTAAGACTGAACATTGTAGGATTTGTAAGAGGGAGACAAATTGAAGAATACATATTCATACATGTTCCTGATTTCCTGCCATGTAATATTGTACCACCTTGGAACACTGGCAGCAGGGTCATCACTAGGTGTACCCCTTAGGCTTTAAAACAAAATTGTGAGCCCAAATAGACCTGTTTCTTTATGTTTACCGCACTCTGTAGCACTGTATTGTTTACAACTTGAGACAGCCCAGCAGAGCATGTTTCCCCCAAAAGGAAATGAAATAATGTCTTGAGAGATGAACATTTTTACTCTTGGTTTTGAGATGTTCAAAAAGGAAAAAATAATAATCTTTTTGTAAGAAACAGACACAGATATTCAGAACATATAGATACATATGTATGTGTGATTATCAAATTCCAGAGGAAATAGTGATTTAAAACAAAATTGCAAAAGATTCTCTGGAAAGAGTTAAAGAAAAAAGGAGGGCTGGGGAGATTCTGCAGTGGGTAAGTACTCTGTACAAGCGTGAAAACCTTATGGTTCAGATTTCCATACCAAGTAGTTCTGGGCATGGTGAGACAGAGACAGATACAGAAGAAACTCCAAAAGCTCATGGGCTAGTTACTCTGGCATGCGTAGCATCAGAAAACAAAGAACCGTGTCTCAAACAAAGTGGAAAGCCAAGATTGACATCAAGGTTGTCCTCTGAGTGACCTCCATATGCTGTCATGCACAAAAACTGCACAGTGCTGCTTCAGAGTAAGTTTTGTAAAACTGTGAAGACAGATGATACTGCTCAGGGATTAAGAACCCTGGCTGTTTTTCAAAGAACCTAGGATCAATTACCAGCACCTACATGATGGCTCACAACCTTCTGTAACTCCAATTCTAGGAAATCCAATGCCCTTCTGACATTCATGGGCCCAAGGCATAGATTTTATGTAGGCAAAACACCCACATACTTAAATATTCCTAAATAAATAAAATCTTTTAAAAGAAGAAATATTTTCTATGTATCATTTTAAGTGTTATCAAGAAATGCAACAAAAATATTATTGGAAAGTTATTACAAAGCTCATCTTAGTTTTTAAGAAGATAAAATTCCATTTGAAAGTTGGCAAGTTCTACATGGACACTGTCTTAGTTCACAATACCACAGACTGAGTAAATTACACAGTGAAAAAATTTATGTGGGCTTATGGTTCTGGCCCAGGAACAATAAACCACATCTCGTGTCCTTGATGGAAAGACTCCCAAAGTAGTGGGCATGAAATAGAGAGAAAAAAGAAGCCCTATAAGAAATTTAGCACAATCAGCTTTGATATCATAGCCCTCTGATAATAATTCACCATCCCATCAGTACATTGAGGGGCCAACACACTGGAAGGTTGAAAACTAAGCATGACAGTTGGATGCCTACTCCACATACACACAAACTCTTTGCTCATTGGGATTTTCAAAAACCTGCAAGATTTGACAAGTGCTTGAGTAATTTTTGTGGGAGTCTTTGCAGGTAGTTTGACTCTGCAGACAGCCTATCCACCTTCAGTTTATGTGACCAATAGCAAAAACAAAGTTATACCATGTCTCAACTATCATGAAAGCTGAGTTCACATAAATATTTTGGAATTGTTCATGGCAAAGGGATTCTCAAACTCACCTCCTGGGTACTTCTAAGAACTTTGCTATATTCCTCTAAAGTCAAAGCCTCTGCCAAACCTCACAACACACACTAGTATAATTAAGTATTTTACCCAACCCTCTTCTGTAAATTCTGACAGCTATCTCAGTGAAAGGCTAAATCTATAATCATAAGTAAATTAGTATTGTTTTACATATATTTTTATTATTAAATGTTAACTCTTAGGAGTTAGTACTGCTTCTCAAAACTTTACAATGTTAGCTTGTAACAACAGACAGATTAGTTTTTTAATATTTTTTATTATATTTTACTTATTCACTTTACATCCTGCTCACTGCCCCCTCTCCCAGTCACCCTCTCCCACAATCCTTTCCCCATCCCCTATCTCCTTCTCCTCTGAGCAGGTGTTAGTCTGGAACTTCAAGTCTCTGTGAGGCTAGGTGCTTCCTCTTCCACTGAGGCCACACAAGGCAGCCCAGCTAGTAGAACATACCCCACATACAGGCAACAGCTTTTGGGATAGCTCCCATTCCAGTTGTTTGGTACCTACATGAAAACCAAGCTGCACATCTGCTACATATGAGTGGGGATGCCTTGGTCCAGTCCATTATATTCTTTGGTGAGTGGATCAGTCTCTGAGAGGCCCAAGGCTCCAGAATAGTTGATTCTGTTGGTCTTCCTGTGGAATTCCTATCCCCTATGGCTGCAATCTTTCCTCCTATTCTTTCATAAGAGTCCCCAAGTTCCATCCACTGTTTGGCTATTGGTGTCTGCATCTGACTGAGTCAGCTGCTGATTCCTGTCTGCAAGTATAACAGAATATCATTAATAGTGTCAGGGGTAGGTGCTTGCCCATGGGATGGGACTCAAGTTGGGCCAGTTATTGGTTGGCCATTTCCTCAGTCCCAACTCCATCTTTGTCCCTATAGACAGGATAAATTTGGGGTTGAAAGTTTTGTGGGTAGGTTGTTGTCCCTTTCACTCCATTGGGGTTCCTTCCTGGCTATAGCAGGTGACTACTTCAGGTTCCATATCCCCAGTGCTGCGAGTGAAAGCTAAGGATATTCCCAATGATTCTTGGACACCTCCCTTATCCTAGGTCTCTGTATCTTCCTGGAGATACTACATATCTCCCCACCCCTGTCAGTTGCAGATTCCTATTCATTCTCATGACCATCTGGCCATCTTTCCTGTTCCTCCCCATACCTGCCACCCCATTCATCTCTCCTTCCCCTCACCCACCCAGTTCCCTCCTTCCATCTCCCTCTTATGACTATTTTTATACACCCAATTGAGGATGCTTGAATCTCACTTAGAAGTGGAAATAAAATAGACAAACTAATTTTAAGGGGAAGTATTTAATATCAAGATAATCCAGAATTGGGAATTCAAGAACAAATTTGACAAGAATATTGGTCTTTCAATGAATCACATAATAGTTTGCTAAATCATTTCCAGTATGATTTAGTGTCTTTGATAAAGGTACAATTTTCCAAAAAATGAATACTAAGCAAATTAATTTGACTGCAAGTAAGGTCATGATCAGCTTGACAAAGAAGTCTGCACTTCAATAGCAGCAAAAAAGTACAAATGAATTCTACTCCTCCATCTTCACCTAGACCCCTACCAAGTATACTGAACTTTATGTAAAATGCTCTATCTTCACACGAAGCCAGAATACAAACTTAACATCGCTTCCTGGGTTGAAAAACCATCAAGAAATTGATTTAACAAGACATCAGATTTTTGAAATGTCTGGATCCTTCGAAAAAACAATTCTATCTGACAAAATACAGGTCTTAAAAATCTAGAGGAAGTTACAGATTTCTTGGAGAAAATTAAAACAGTCGAACTGATAGGTGAGCTGATAAACATAATCAGAGCTATACTGGAAAGTTCTCTAATATTACAAGATGAACAGAGCCCAGGTGGTCTTTACAGTAAGGTCTGCCTAATTTCAATGCTCTGTTCACTCTTATTTAAGTAATTATATATCATATTAAATCTATAAAATTCCATAGTGTAATCGATAATGTTGACCAGATCTGACAATGTTTCAATAACTGAAATTACAGGCAAGGTTCACATTAAAAAAATAGAAATAATGTATGATTCAATAAAATCCATGGTTGATTCTTATTATCTAGATTCTAAAATATATTCCAGGAATGAATAAGTAATGCCTTTTAGGAGCCTTCATGATATATATCATTGCTTTGATGAATAGCAAAAAAAATGAAAATCTGCAGCCATTAATTATCAAGCTTCATTTGGACCATTGCATACAAATACTGATAGTGCTTTCACTATAGATAATAAACTCCTGTTATTACCACTGCACTGTGTAGTAACTGCCTTACATGTAGATTTCTACAGTTAAGGAACTAGTTTAAACTATCAAGCAATACAAAAGTATTTCATTTACAGATGATATATACACATTTCTAATGCTACCCAAGAGACGTTATTAAAAATATCTAAGTTAATTTAGTTATGTAGACATATAAAACCAATTAGAGAAATCAATAGTTTTTCTCTTCTGGATGTAACTAGGTGGAAACACACATATAAACATATATAGTAAATGCATATGGTAAATATATATATATATATATATATATATATATATATATATACTACAGAATATATAAGAAGATTCAAATATACTATTTTCTGGCTGTAGTGACTAGGTTCTAGCTTTCAAAAATACTTGATTTATTATTTTGAGACAGGGTCTCATCTTGAAGATCCTTGTGCCTCTCCCTCCTCAGTCCTGGGATTACAGGCTTAAACCATCACACCAGTTCAAAAGTTAAACCTTTAAAACAACATTTGAAGACAAAACGGTAAACTTTATAAAACAAAGTTTTAAACTAAACTATTGAATAAGGAATAAATATATTCAGTACATTTAGCAGACAAAGATTAATGACTTCAATATAAGCAACTCTCAAAACTGATAAGAAATCAAAATCACAGAACACTGACAAGGTTATGAACAGCAAAATATAATTACTTTAAAAAGAAATTAACTCTAAGTGATCAATATAGACATTTCTGCATGAGAAACATTACATCTGATTGTGCTGTTGCAGATCAAAATGGTAGGGCAAGAGTAACTTTTCTACATTGCTTGGATGCAAATGTTTTAGTAAAGGCTTTGAAAGTGACCATTTACTTTTCAATCTTGAAAGCATACAAGTCTGTGTTTAGGTCCCTCTCCCATAATGCTAATTGTGGAAATATGTTTTTATACTTACATGTATAAAAGTCCTCAGTAAGCAAGGCAAGGTAGCATACACCTATATGTACTCCATATAGTTTAAAGCAGGAGGGTGGTGAGAGAGAAACCATCTTGCCCTACTGTCTTGAAAGTGAAACTTAATCAGTTACTGATGTGTAGGAGAATAATTGGGAGAACCTTGTTTTTGCAGTAATAAAGTGTTTGTGTTTTCCTAATGATTCCTACAAATGCTGTTAGTTAATTAAAATGGAGAATACTGAATGGAATTAATGGTAAACACCTGGGAAAGTATGCAGATGATGCAGAGGTCCCCTTTTCTTTAATCTGTAGGGTTAGAATGCTTGTCAAAAAAAAAAAGCAATGTTCAGAGTGACATTTAAACTGCATGCCCCATATGTATGGAGAAACTGAGAAGAGAACACAGAATAGTAACAGAAACCTCTGACAAAAGTGAACTAAGGAGGCTTTTCATATTTCCTTGTGTTCCTAAATTTTTCTCAAAGTTAATTATTATTGTTACATATGTGTGCATGTGTGCTTCTGTGGTGTGTGTGTGTGTAT
>JANHMN010000001.1:260493597-260508106 GCA_030674055.1 Rhabdomys pumilio | reverse complement strand
AGTGTGTGTTTGTGTGTGTCTGTGTGTATGTGTGTGTGAGTGTGTGTGTGTGTATGTGTATGTCTGTGTGTATGTGTGTATCTGTTTGTGTGTGTATGTGTGTATCTGTGATTGTGTGCACGCACAGAGTCTATTTAGTATTGCTTATGCTAGATACTATCAGAGGACTTGTTGCAGAAGACTTTCTCTCCTTCTCAGCCATTAATTGCCTATAGTCCTTATATATGGGTGTCTGTGAGATTCCTCCACCCATACTGGTATGTCAGCTGATGTTGTCATTGGGCTCATCTTATTTAGGCAACAATATTGTTATAATTTCATGAGTGTAGTATTCCTGTCATAAACAGTAGACCCTACCTCCCTGTAGACACTCTGTTCCTCTGGCTCTTACAATGCTGCTATTTCCTCTTCTTCAGTGTTCTCTGAAGCTTCAATGTAGCACTGTATTGTAGATGTAGCAGTTGGGGCTGAGCATTTTGTTCAGTATTTTTCTACATTTTCACTAGTTATAGATTTCTGTAATGGTCTCTGCTAAAAAAAAAAAAAAGAAGCATCTTAGATGAAAGATGAGACGTACATTTATCTAGGAGCATACATATAAGTATTTAGAATGCAATTAGAAATTAAAACACATTGCCTTCCTGAGTGTTCAGTGTGGAAATGTCCATCGAAAGTAGAAGGTAACCAGAATATAAAACAAGTTTACCTGAAAATATAGTCTAAATCCTTCTGCATATCTAAACTTACCATCTGCATTGCTTCTAGAATTTCATTTCTTAATGTATGACTATAATTCCATTACTCTACATTTTCTGAATATGAGTGGAAGAAAACTCTTTATAATATTCAATAATGGCTTCAAAAGTGGATTTAATTTTTAATAATTTTACAGTATGAAATATATTATGATTAATATTTTAATATTATACCAATAATTAGTATGTTAACGTGTAATAGAATATAATAGCTAATATAATAACTATTACTTTGATTACATTACTATATTAGTAATTTGCAAATATGAGAAATATAATATGACTAATCCTGACACTCAGTCTCATGCCCTTTAGTTAGAAGTTAATATAGTATTGCCTATTTTAATTCCAATTATAACCTTTTTGTATAAAATAAGAAGCATCATCCTCAGAGTAGGTAAAGAGTAATGTTTTTACTTGCTGCCTATATTTGTGTATTTTTAATATTTAGTATTTTAGTATTTAATATTAGCATTTAGTATTATGTATTTAAAGTGTTGTTATTTTCAATATCAAGTTATTGAAGTTATGTGAAAGATTTTTAAATGAGATGAATATTATATATAGATGTATGCTGTTTAGTCATAACAGTATAGTAGTAGATAAATTTATATACAGAAATTTTTTACTAGAGTCTCTATTTCTCTGCTTGTTATGTACTTTAAATAGTAGATGAATAAATGACATTTCTGGTGGTCTAAAATAGCTTTGATCTCTTGTGTTTTATCTGGTGTGTTTCAAGCACAAGTTTTGTAAAATGTTAGGACTGGAATGATAATTCATTGGTTTAGAACTCTGGCAGCACTTACAGAAGACGAGAGTTCAGTTCCCAGAACCCATGTCCACAGCTCACGGCTGCCTGCAACTCCAGCTGCAGGGGAGATCTAACACCCTCTTCTGGCCTCTGCAGACAACCACAATCACATGCACATGTTCACGTACACAGATATAGAAATAAATTAAAATGTAAAATGTCATTCTTGTCTTTGTGTGTGTGGCCTTTTACTTTATTACAGTGGCTGAAACTCACTATTGATAAATTCATAAGAAAATTGCTGGGTGTTCTGTCTTTAATGTCAGTCTTGGTGTCGCCTTGATCCTCTAGGTGGCTTTTACAGTCCTTTTTGACCTGGAAGCACTTCTGAAGATATGGTGCTTGGGATTTACTGGCTACATCAGCTCATCTCTCCACAAGTTTGAATTGCTGCTTGTTGTTGGGACGACTCTCCATGTGTACCCAGATCTTTATCATTCTCAGTTCACATACTTCCAGGTAATATACTGCAATTACAGCTAACGAATATTCCTGGGGCAAATGGAAATCACTCACTGTAACAGATACGTAAAACCCACAAATTTAGAGATATGACTTTGAGGAAGATTCAATGCAATTATCAGAAACATTGAATTAACAAATTGTAGTCATTGTTTTTAAATTGCTTAAAAATCAGAATAATATATTCAAATCTTTCACCAAACTTCTCCCAATTAACAGTTTATAAATATACATACTTATATACATAGATATAACGTGCAACTATTTTTAGATATCAAATTCTAAACCTAATAAGATTTTGGCACAAACTTAAGGAGGAGGACATATGAGTTTATTTCAAGTGTATATCTTCCTTGTAAACTTTTTTACTAAGTTTACTAAGTTTACAATGGATTCTTTAAGTGTTGCAAAATTTATTCTCACAGATTTATATTCATCTTACATTATTACTTATAAATGTTTGTTTCTTTGTTTTGTGATAGTTAAATGATTGTAGTTGTAATTATTCTTTTGTAACAATTGTATATCTTTTTCAAATGTGATATTTTAGATAGCAATGCCTTATAATTACTAAATAAATGTTAATTATTAGTTACATTTTTGTAATCATTTGGTTCTAGAATATGCTCATTGTACTGTTAAATTCATGACAAAATGATTATTAAAATGTTCACATGAAGCAGTCTAATCAAAACCGTTTCAAGTGCATTCAAATTTCTGACTTGCATTTGTATAATTAATTTATAGTGGGAATATCACAACATACATTGATGTTCTACAAGAAGATAATTTTAAATAGTTGAGGAATAAAATGGCAGCAGAATTTTAAATACTAACTTAGAGAAATAGGATTTTAATTCCTTAGATCAGTGGTTTTCAACCTTCCTAATGATATAAACCTTTAATACAGTTCCTCATGTTGTGGTGACCCCCAACCACAAAAATATTTTTGTTGCTGTTTCATACCTGTAATTTTGCTACTGTTATGAATTATAATGCAAATATTTTTGGAGATAAAGGTTTGTCAAAGGGGTCACGACTCACAGGATGAGAACCATTGCCTTAGATAAAAGAAAATACATGCCAACTTCATGATATTAGTTAGGTAATAACAAATTCATTATATTTCAAACAATGATAGCTCTAGCTCTCATAATCTAACTTATAATGGCATAGAACTGCATAAAAGACATGAAACTGAAGTCCACAGAAATTAAAAACAAATAGTCCACAAACTCAGACTATAACTTAGCTTTTACAAACCAGTACCTGTTAAGACTGTGAGGTGCTTTGATGGCTCTGGCTCTTCTGTATAGCATCTTTGGTCTTAAACACCTCATCACTTACAGGGTCCTGTCATTAGCTTTAGAAACCACTACTGAAGTAGTTTGTACAAGAATTTTCATCATGTTTAAAAATATCTGTAAAGAAACATGCATACCAAATGTAATAGTTGACTTAGATTGTCATCATGATTAGACTAATATCCAACTAGAATATTGGTAAGACACATCTCTGGATATGTCTGAGTGTTTGTGCAAATATTACAGAAGAAGACTAGCTAAAAAGACTCATCCCTATAGGTGGTAGTGTCACATAGTCTAGAGACCATTAAGGATTAAATCACCACAATGGAGCAAATCCTTGAAAACTGTGAGTCAGAATAAATCTTCTCTTATTTGTTCAGGGACATTTTTTTGTCATAATAAGAGAACATTGCCTGTCACAGTTGTCCTTGGACACTGTTGTCTGGATTTGAACATGTACTTAAACATCTTTTGCCTACATTAAGAGAAATAATTATATATGATATGCCTGATAGTTAAAACAATGAAGGTCTTGATTGCAAACCTATTGATTATGTTAAGAAGAAGACTTTAATCCAGGCACATGATCCCAGCATTCTAGAGGTAGGGGGATGTTCACAAGTTCAAAGGCAGGGTGGGATTGTAGCAGGAATTGCAGGATGAAAAGCTGGCACCTAGAACACAAAGCATACTATTGATTCAGACAGCTTCACTTCTCACACCAATTTTATCAAGTGTTGCATTAAGATTTTAAGTATGCATCTTCACGACTTATTCAGTCATACATGGCATTAATTTACGTGATATACTGCAAGCTATGCATCTATTCTTCAGTAAGAGCAATAAGGTTCAGCAGTATTTCCTGTTGAATCAAATCTAGGGAGGTAGCTAAGTCTTTATAAAAGGCAAAATTCAGAGGCTGAAGGTTGTGGAGTTTCACGGGGACTCTAACTATGTCTTTGCTTTTGTGATGATTTCTTTCTTTTTTCCTAGTTATATTTACTTTTATTATTTTTTATTATTTTTTTTACACTCCAGATTTTATCTCCCATCACCATCCACCCTCTGACTGTTCCACATCCCATACCTCCAACCCACCCCCTGTCTCCACAAGGCTGTCCGGATCCCCTATCCCCCACACCACACCACCTGACCTCAAAACTCCCTGGGGTCTTTAGTCTGTTGATGGTTAGGTACATCATCTTTGATTGAACACAGACCCTGCAGTCCTCTGCTGTATATATGTTGAGGGCCTCATATCAGCTTGTGTATACTGCCTTTTTGGTGATTCAGTGTTTGAGAGATCTCGGAGATCCAGATTAATTGAAAATGCTGGTCCTCCTACAGTGTCGCCCTCCTCCTCAGCTTTTTTCAGCCTTTTCCTAATTCAACCACAGGGGTCAGCAGCTTCTGTCCATTGGATGAGTGCAAATATCTGCATCTGACTCTTTCAGCTGCTTGTTGGGTCTTTTAAAGGACAGTCATGCTCGGTCCCATTTCGGGAGGGCTCCATAGCCTCAGTAATACTGTCAGGCCTTGGGACCTCCCCTTAAGCTGGATCCCGCTTTGGGCCTTTCACTGGATCTTCTTTTTCTCAGGCTCCTCTTTATTTCCATCCCTGTAGTTCTTTCAAATGGGAACTCTTATTGGTCAGCGTTTTGACTGTGGGATAGCAATCCCATCCCTCACTCAATTCCCTGTCTTCCTGTCCACTTTTCCTCCCAGGTCCCTCCCTCCCTCCCCACTTGTGATTGCTTTCTTCTCCTTCCTCAGTGGGACTGAGGTGTCCTCACTTGGGCCCTTCAGATTGTTGACCTTTTTGAGTTCTGTGTGGTTGACAAAGATAACTTCCCAGAAGTTTGGAACTTAAATGGTTTTTGCAATGATGCCTATTGGAGATAAATTTTAAAAGAAAAAAAAAAGGCAACGACAACCAAATGTCTAATTGGGGTATCCAGCAAAATCTAAGGCTAACTCAGGTTATGGGATTCTAGCCATACTGAGTCATGGAACTTGGGTGGCTGTTCATGCCTCATGGTCAAAGAATATAGCAAAAATGATTTCAGAAAGGACAGTCAAGGAGAATGAGAAGACAGAGACATTGGAAAAGCAAAAGCTAACAGTTATTTTCCTCCTGTGAAACATTTAAATCTCATATTTAAAGTGTATTACTGCTCTTTACTATATTCCAAATAAGATATCCATCTTTTCCAGATCACCCTGTCTCCTATGGATACTATGTATGATGTTTTATTTAAGCCACTAACACAGCTTATTAATTTAGTATTTCTAAATTTGGACTGCCTCTTATGATTGATGGCTTGTCATATATTAGTTTGCAACATTTCTATTTATCTCTTAAAGGTACCTGAAAAATGATGATGCCTTACATCTAATGAAAAATTGCATCCTTCTATGATGCTTATTTCAGCTTTTTATTACATGCCACTTCATACTTTTTTAAAAAGGGGGTGTGTTTGTTGTTTTATGGGCTGAGTCTTTTGCCTGTGTGTATGTATGTATGGTACATGCATGATAGATGCTTCTGAGGCCAGAAGAGTGTGTGTCAGATGCCCAAGAACAGGAGTTATAGGTGACTGTAAACCACCTGATGTGGGTTTCTGGGAACTGAAATTACTTCTTTATAAAGCCAGCCAGTATTTTTAACTATGGAGCCATATTTCAACCCCTCAATTTATACCTCCTAATCATATTATATTATCTTAAGATGTGAATGTGATTTATTGATTTATGCTTTTTGTAATAAAATAAAGTACCATAAAATATTATTTCCACAATCTGTGTGGCACATAATTAACATTTTAATTTAAAATCAAATTTATTAATTATCTTTCTTTGGGTTGAGTTTTGCAAATACCTTCCAAATAAATATATGGTATAATGTATAGCATCTATAGAGTAGAGATGACAAATTAAGCAAATACAGTAAAGCTCTAAAAACACAAGGGTTATCTAAGACTGAAGCTTGTTTCTCTCTAGCAGTTGGTTAACGCTCAGGGAAAGCAGGTGCTTCTGTTCCATGAGATCCTCAAAGGACTGAGACGGTTAGGGTGGATCTGACTATCTTTAGTCTTTACAAGGTTTTCAGTTTGGGTTCATAGACACCATCCCATCTGTTTCCATTTTTAGTCCAGAAAAAAATGGAAAATAAATATATCTAGGGTAAATTTGAATTACCATGCCTAGGGTTGCACAAGTCTCTTGTTTTCATATCTGGTAAACCTGAGCCTAGTCTATTGGGCACACTCAGATGAAGAGTGCAGATGAAAAGGCTAAAAAGTAGAATCTGTTGCCCTGGGGAATCACTTGGCCAAAACCCAGGAAGATCTATTATTTAAATTAAGAAAGAGATAATAGATGTTGGAATATGGGTCTGAACTAGGCCTTAATATAAATTTGATTTTCCCCATTTTTTAGTGTAGATTACCTAGGAAGGCATATTTCAAGAGACATTAAGCAGAACTAATGTAAAATTAAATATTTTCTTAGGCATTAAGAAGTGAGAAAATATGTTTCACTTCAGCAGTATGTACTAGTTAATGCTATTTTGATATGTCATATTATATGTTGAAACAGTTGCCAATCTTTGTCCTCATTCATTGATTTGAGACTTCTTGTTTTCTCACTGGATGGTAGATCACATGTTAGGGTTGTCTTAGTTACTGCGTTGCTATTTTTAAAAATATATTTATTTATTTTATGTATGTGAGTACACTGTCACTGTCTTCAGACATACCAGAAGAGGACATTGGATCCCAGTACAGATGGTTGTGATCCACCATATGGTTGCTGGGGATTGAACTCAGGACCTTTGGAAGAGCAGCCAGTGCACTTAATGGCTGAGCCATCTCTCCAGCCCCTGTGTTGTTATTTTTAGTCTCTAGATGAAATGGAAAAGTGTAACTTTTTTACATGGTAGCGTAAAAATGATACTTTAATTATGGATTTTTATAAAATTCTGTTCCTAATATCTATGTCTTTTTGTCTATGACTAGGTTCTTCGGGTAGTCCGGCTTATTAAGATTTCTCCGGCACTGGAAGACTTTGTGTACAAGATATTTGGTCCTGGGAAAAAACTTGGAAGCTTGGTGGTGTTCACCGCCAGCCTCCTGATAGTTATGTCAGCCATTAGTTTGCAGATGTTCTGCTTCGTCGAAGAACTGGACAGATTCACCACATTTCCGAGGGTGAGAACTTGGCAAACCCATTTATAATAATAAATATTATATAATCAATTGTTCTTATTTTAGAAATGGTAATTAACATCAAAGACATTCCGTTTTAGCCAGGGCTCAAAAGCATTAGCATATATTTGATAATTTGAGATCATTAAATTTTTGTATTTTGAACAGCCATTTCTACTGGGTACAGGTACTTGAATACATCTTCAGCACCATGAGAGTACACATCAATTCTAAAATTCTGGAAACAATGTTTTTGGATGCCACAAAACATCAGTAAAAGAAAATGTGAGCAGTGGTCCAAAATGCCTATGAATTGCAATGTACAGGAGTTTTAACTAGAATATCTATTTTTTGTGAGATGTAATATATTTTAGGCTTATTTTATAGTCCATTCTTTTATGTTGTTCTTTTATGTTTTTAGGTTGCTAACCTAAAAGCAAACTTTGGATTGTTTATACAATATAATTCATAGATTTCAAATTTGAGTAGATGATCAAATTTCTGCATTCCTGTTAAAATTCACAAGGGATAAAGAAAATAATGACAACAAATGACTCCTTAAGTAGGACTTTAGATTCAATGTCTGACTACAAGGATCTATGTAGACTGAGAAACATAACCGTGTTGTGACTGACACAAATTCAGTATGTATTCTCATTATAACTTGAAATAATAATACCTATGTTTGTGGGGAAAATAATCATGGAGTAAAACAGGATTAAAAATATATTCTTTTAAGATTTGAGAGTAGTGAACATTAAAAGTTGTTTACATTTAATAAAGGTATTAACATGATAGCTTTAAAATAATTTTTGGTTCTAAATTTGTAACTTAGCTATTAGTGTTGGAATTTATCCTCTTATGATGCAAACTTCTTGTTCCCATCCATTTATTGAATACCTATAATGAATCAGGTTATGTACCATGTATATACACAGAACTAAATTTTAGATTCTCAAAACCTCTCAGTTAAAGGGAGGGGCAAGCAAATAAACACACAGTTGTGCAGGCTTAAGGCACTCTCGAACTCCAGAGGAAGACCCATGACCAGGAAGGAAAAGTCCAGAAAGGCTTATAGGAAGAGGTGAGCCCTGAGGAGAGAGAATATAGCCAGATGCAGCACAGGGTTATTGGTACAGAACATGCAAAAGATGTAAGATGAGCAAGTTTTCAGAAGAAAGAGAAAGAATAGCTAATAATTGTGTTAGTCTGGGTTTCTAGTGCTATGTTAAGCCATGACCAAAAGCAACTTGGGAAGAAAAAAAATATTATATTATAATTCACAGTCCATCGAGGGAAGCCAAGGCAGAAGCTGCAACAAAAGCCATGGAGGGATGCTTTATACTGACTTTTCCCCCTGTCACTTGCTTAGCCTGTATTCTTATAGCACCTAGGACCAGCAGTCCAGGCATGGCACTTCCTATATGTAAGTTTAGGCCTCTCACATCAATTATTATTCAAGAATATTCCCCAGAGACTTGCCTAGGAGCAATTTTATGGAGTCATTTTTTTTCAGTTTATAATTACCACTTTCCAGATATGCCCACATTTGTATCAAGTTGATAAAACCCAACCTTGCTCTCAGTGTTGAGAGTAAGACAACTATAAGAGGCCGGGGTTTAAAATATGTGCCTATAAGAAAGACTAGGGCTTTGGGTTCCTAGTGAGGGAGAAAGTGAAATTCAGAACATGAGCATAAAGGCTGTCCTTAGACAAGTACTGAGATCTAGAGGACAAGGTTGTCGACAAGGACGAGGAACCAAAGAATTCATGGACAAGCTATTCGCTCGCTATAAAGGCAGAAGCACTGGGGAAGTCTGAAGTAGCTCTCATCCCCACAGCTCTTGTTCCTGAAGCACAATGTGAGCTGAGAGCAGGTGGGTCTGCAAGGTCATGGTGAATGAGTCCTTTACTTCGGAGAAGCCACAAAACAAAAAAGTCCTGTCTTTTAGAAGGCAGGAGAGGGTTGTCATAAAGAGAGAAAATTCAGGCATGGAAATGCACTGATCTAGACTAAAGAAGAATGCTCTAGTGGGGTCCCTGGCAAGGCAAGGAAACCTCTTTCAGAGGCACGGAAGCCAAAAAGAACAGCAGTGACCTTTGAGCATGGCCTCCCAGTGAAGTAGAACTGAGTCCTTGACTTCAGCTCTCTCCAGAGAACTGTAATGTCCAGGATACATACCAACATCAGCATGAAGAAGACTTTGCCTGTGGTGCTTTCTGAAGCATGACACACAGTTTTCCCCACAGATGGGGTCAGCTCTTCCTCCTGCAATTAGGAGACATAAGCAAAGATTAGAACTGCTTCATAAAGCAGGTCTTCTCTTCCTGTAGTTCCTCAATGGCTCCTCTTGAATGACTATCCATCTACCTCTCTTATCTGATTCACAACACTATTGAGAGCCACTGTGTCAGCCATTGTTAGAGGTGCAGGGAATTCTACAAGGGAGACAAGGTAGAACCAAAGACAGCTCTGCCCTTAAGTATTACCTTACTTAAATTTCATGCTTTTGTCTTATATCCCCTCTCATTTCTCCTCGCTGATTATATCCCTTACCCCAAAGCATTTTGAATGAGACATTTTTTGAGTACAGAAATTCCAGCTGTTGAAGGGTAAATTCCAACAGCACAACCATCTGAATGAGCATCTTATAATGGATGCATTAATATTTCTATAGAAATTTAAGACAAATAACAAGTAAAAACAATAAGTAAGTCTCATGTGAGATTAGATTTTGCCACTAAATGAGTTAAAAACAACAACATGTTTTTTGGGGATTTTCAGCAGTTTTGGAACTTAGGAAACATGAGTAGGGCTATGGACCTATGTAACAGTAACTGCATTCATAAACCACATGCTCTGATTTTACCTCCTGGTACATAATATTTTTAGCTGTGTGGTTCTGGGAAAGTTATCCTCTAAGCTTTCTTTTTCATAACAAAACTGTAAGCAAAAGTGTGCTACTTTTGCATCATAAATATTGAAAACTACAGACACCACACACCTGGGCTAAAACAATTGTAAGAGGTTCTAATACACCTTGCATAATGTGTTAGATTGATGCCATTGTGACCTGTACTAAAGGCTGGGCTGCTTTCTGAACACTTCTCTGACTCATCCCTTCAGTTTAGCTCTATTTTCCAGTCATAAGTAGGTGACATGCTCAGATAGCCAGTGACTTCTCCATTCCACTCTACCTGGTCTCTCTGCTATTCCAAAGAAAACAGGTCACCTTCTTTGCCCTTTCTCAGTCACTGAGCTCATGGCAATGCTGACATCCTGAACTGTAACATCAAAAGGAGGATGGGGTGTATCCCTGCAAATGAGCATGATCTGAAGTTAAATCCCTGAAAACATAATTAAAATTTACAAGAAACACTCAAAGTACTACAGATATAGGAGGTAGTCATAACTATCACAATCAAACAAAGAATGGGCCAGTGGTAGCTACTGGATAATGGAGAAGCATCAAGAAAGATGGTTAAAAGCACATCGCATTCCCCACCCCCATTTCTCTATCTGTCTTTCTGACTCTGTCTTCCCTCTTCCATCCATATATATAGTGTATGCACATGTAGATGTATGTTCATATAGGTGCAGTGCACATGTGTAAGCAGCCATGTTTGCATTGTCAACTTGACCAGATGACAAGTTTGGGTGTCATTCCTCAGAGACTTTCCATCTTGTGTTCTGGGTCAGAGTCTCTTACAGACTGTGAACGCATTAAATTTGCCTGGCCAATCAGCCCAAGGGAGCCACTCTCTCCACCTCCAAATCTCAAGGGCTGAAATTACAAGCACATCCAGCAATATATTTTATTTGGGAAAAGTAGGCAAGTATGTATTAAAATGTATGTGCATGTGTATATGCAGGTGTGTGGACACGTGTGTGAGGGCATAGATTCCCATCTGTACACATTTGGATGCCAGTTTACGCAGGGTGTCTTCCTATAACACTCTACACCTTATTTGTTGAGACATGGTCTCTCACTGAACCTGGAATTTGAAGTTTTGGCTACATTTGCTGGCCAGTAAACCCCTGTGATACATTTCTATGCTCTCCTCCCAGCTCTGTGGTTAGAGAAATGTGACTACGCTTGGTGTAAATGTGAAGGCTGGGAACCCTAATGCACACCAAGTGCTTCACATCCTGAGCTCGCCTCCCCGCCCCTTTGGTTTTGCCTACGTGAGCCCTAGAAATCGAACCCAGGTTCTTATTTTGAATGGCAAGTGCCTTACTTGTTGAGCCATATTTCCAGTTTCCTCCCCTCTTCTTTCTTCTTATCCAGTGGTTAGGTGGGCGGGATAGGTTGAGTTTTCCATAGTATTAGAGAAAGCATACAACAGTTTTTTAAAAAATTGGTTTAAGAAAACTCACACAAAGGAGAGTGGAGAGTGGTGAGTAAAGTGCTTTTCATACAAGTATAAGGATTCATGTTTGGACTCCCAGAACCAATGTACAAGTCTGTGGGTATCATGTGTCTGTAATGCCAGTACTGTGGAAGGAGAGACAGATGGGTGCCAGACAGTCAGTCTGTGATAGTGAGCTCCAGGTTCAGTGAGAGACCATCTCAGAAACTAGAACAGAAAGTGATTGAGAAAAATCACAGTGTTGACCTCTGTCCTACACACGCATGTGTAGGTGCAGCTACACATATGTGGATATATACCAGCACATTCTTATATAGCATCACACATATATGTTTGCATATGCATATAAACAAAGGAAAAAAAAGAAAGGTAACACGATGTACTCCAAGGTAAAGTAAGAACTGTAACTGTTCGTATTGTAAGTCCTGGCCATCCTGGAAGATGGCTACTAGGAACAAGTATTGGGCCATGGAAGGATGTAGGAGAGAAACTATGGGAGGTTTTTGAGTAGGGACAGCATTCAACATGCAGAAGGAGGCAGGAAGAGGCCATGGCCATGACTCTTAGATAGAGAACCAAAGATTCAAAGAAGCTGAATTTCCTACAGGGAAATAAAACCATGTGATTGACATGTAAGAAATAAATCATGCCCCCTATAGTTTTTTTGAAAAAGGTTGATAAGCATGGTTTCACTGCAGCTTTGCTCTGATTTTTCCCTATACTTGCTACATAAAGCAACTGTCTATGTGTTATGAAGATGGATATGCCTAACATTCACTATATGGCTTTAATCTTCCTTCTAACTCCCCACTAACACTACGACAGGCCTCATTTCTTCTTCAGTGATATAAATGTAGGTTGTTTTTATTCATAAGTAATATACCACACTCTAAAGCAGAAAATATTAATTTTTAATATTAGTCGTTTGATACAGACTTTCTTAATTTGAAAACTCTAAATGCTAATTACTTCCTCTATTTAATTCCCAATTATAAAACCATGCCCAAAAGAATCATTATACTGTAAAAACAATAAATGCTATAAAAGTCTTAATGACAAATTAATGTCCACGTTTCCTCTCAACCATTGAAGTGACTAATCACCTTCTTATTTGTCTTGAAAGAATTACTGAAAGTTTTGAAGAAGCACTGTGCTCTTCTTTTTACTCTGCTTGTCATCTAGTTAGAGACTATGAGTGCATTTGGAATAAGTGCAATTTATTACATTAAAATTATTAAAAAATTGTTATAATTTGTAAATTTACCTCCAGCAATATTAGTTTAATTAATACTGCTGATATCTTTATTAAGTTTAATTCACTCTTTTGCCTTTTATTGTGCTTTCAGTTTTGTTATGAAAGATCTCAGAAATGCATATATATGCATATGAATAAAAGATGCTCAAAAAAAATAAAAAAAATAAAAGATGCTCATGACCTTATAATACTAGCTACTCAGGAGCTGAGTCATGGCTGGGGGAGGGGAGAGGATAAGTTCAAGGCCAGCCTCAGCTAGAGGGTGAGTTTAAGGCCAACCTAGGCAACTTAATGAGATCTTGTCTTAAAACAAAAGTTAAAAGAAAACTGAAGATAGACCTCTATGTAGAATGTTTGCAGTACTGAAGGGGGGGAAAAAAAACATAACCTAATAGAGGTTGAGTAATATAGCTAAATATTAGACCCTGGGTTCAATTCTCAGGACAACAAAAAGTGTTAAATCAAAATACATTTGTAGCTGTGCAGAGCTTAATATGTACAAATTGAAGTAGAAATGATGTACTTAGGTGTCTCTCTCTGATCATTCTCCTCTCAAAGAAATAGATTCTGATACCAGCCTACATGACGTTGAACTCCAGAGGTGAGCACAGCTAAAGTAGCAGCATAATTTCAATCTCTGACCCTGATCAAAGAATGATGCCCGCCTGCCCTTTAGACTATAGAAACCAGGAGCTGATAACTGGGTGCTGGGTGAAGCAGCTAACTGGCCCATTTGTCCCATAACTAGGAAATTAATGCATCAGGTGTTATATGTTTGTTTCTAAACTTTGTGAATCCAAGCAGTGATGTTCTAAACATCCTGGCACATCAGTTTTTGCACACACAACATAAATTTTTACCTAAGAATAGAATGGCTGCATCTTAGAATAAATGTATCTTCAACTCTGGTGGATGAATAACTGGAGCACTAAAGTAGATACAGTGGATAATCTGTCAGCAGCAGTTGAGCAAATTCTGAACTTCACAACCCACAGCACAAGATGTGACATGAACAAGTCACATCTATTGATGTTCCATCTTACTGTGGACATTAATCTCTTCTTTTTGTATTTCTTCAGTTTGCTGCAGTGCCAACACTGTTCTGCCCATGTTGCGGTGACAGTGAGGCACACAAGCTGTCCTTCATTGAACAGTGAGACAAACAAACTGTCCTTGCCCAGTGAAGCACACAAGTTGTTCTTGTCCAGAGAGACACACCAGCTATCCTTGTCCACTGAGGCACACACAGACTGTCCTTGGCCAGAGAGGCACACAGATTATCCTTCTTCAGTGAAACACACAGGCTGTCCTTGCCCAGTGAGGCACAAGGACTGTCCTTG
>JANHMN010000001.1:260464935-260488678 GCA_030674055.1 Rhabdomys pumilio | reverse complement strand
ATTGCACACTACACTAGCACTGCACACTACACTAGCATTACACACTACACTAGCATTACACACTACACTAGCATTACGCACTATCCTAAGTGGTAGTCAGATGACCTAGCACACAAAGGTCACTCTGTAAATAAGGCTGAACCATGGCTGCTTAATTTTCTGTTATATACAAAGTTTAAAATTTTTAAAATAGTTTCCAGTACAATTTAAAATGTTTATCTTAATCAATCCTTTGCAGCTTTCAAAAAAATACAGAGATAGATGATAGATAGATAGATAGATAGATAGATAGATAGATAGATAGATAGATAGATGATAGATAGTAGATAGATGATAGGTAGATAATAGATAATAATGATGGTGATGATGATGACAGACAGACAGACAGACAGACAGTGAACCAGTAGATGGGTAGGTGTATGTATATATGGATAGAGAGATAGATATATAGACAAATAAGTGATAGGTAAATATAGATAAATAGATAGATAATAGATTGGTAGATAGATAGATAGATAGATAGATAGATAGATAGATAGATAGATGCATACATACATACATACATACATAGATGATAGATTTAGAGATAGATGATACAAAAATAGATGATAGATAAATTGATAGATGATAGATAGATACATAGATAGATAGATATAGATAGATGATAGTTAATTGATATATATCCAAAAATCAAGACTAGTTGCCAAATCACTGTTTTTCAGAATCTGAAAAAGCATATCGTTAACAAGTTCACATATAGATCCAAAAAGAGGACCTTTTAATGACTAATATATAGATTCACCCATTTTCCTCTGGTGCACTTCTTGTGTAGTTACCCAAAAATAATGATCCAAAATGCTAAGTCATTTACACCCTTCAGATGAATGTCTCTATTGCTTCTGTCTGTTTCATTACTTTCTGAACTGTCAACCTTCTATAGATTTTGAAAGTGTCTATAGGTTTTAGCCATTATGACTGATGCTGCCAATTTTTTTGAACATACATGTTGGTACATATATTCATATATGTTATAGATATGGATGATTTGTAAATTGATATCTTGGAATAGTAATATTGAGTCACAGAACTGCTCAGTGCACTTACCAGAATTGTACGTTGGTTTCTGTTTTACCACATCATAACTAAACACTATACCATTTCTCTCATGGTATGATATGTTTCATACCCTTTCCAGTGCATTAAACAAAACATACACCTTCCTTACTCACTTGCTCCTCAAAATTCTCACACTATACTTTTTACATTTAGATGAGACTATGTTAAGTTTTTAAAACTAGATCTTAATTCCTTTAACTTTTGTTTAGTCATAATTTGACATACCATTTTTAAATAAAACATATTCTTAAATAAAAAAATCAAACCTCAATTTCTGGGAAAGATAATAGGATATGTCGTATGTGTGTATATGGCTAATTATCCCTGTGGCTGATAACATTATGGTTGGAGGGCAGGGAGGTAGGAGATCCCCAGGAAAATAGAAGCTTACAGGATACATCCTATAGTCTCATTTAGCACCATAAAAAAGAAGGAAAAAAACCAGCATAGTAGGGGCCTAGACAACACACACACACACACACACACACACACACACACACACAAAACTATGCCAGTTCAGACCCAGACCTGTGGTATGACTGCTGGCATTCTATTGTTTGATAAGTTTGTTTTGTTTTGTTTTGTTTTGTTTTGTTTTGTTTTGTTTTGTTTTGTGGTTTTACTGTTTGGTGGTAGTGGTTGCTGTATTTCTAACTGTTTTAGTTTTCTACATGCCATAACTCATAATAATTGAAAAAGGAAAATGGAAAAAAGCCCCAACCCTACCTTATGCTAAAAGGAATGTTCTTGATTGTTTTTGTTAGAAAGCTCTAGAAATTTAGCAACAAACCATGTTATTAAGATATAACACCATAAAAAGAATTTTGTTAACAAATTAGACAAATATCAGATAACTCATCTCTTCAAATTAACCAAGTTAAGTCATCTCAAGTTCAATAGAATAAAAATTAAAATCAACAAGGGAATTATTAAAATGAAGCATATACTTGGTCGTCTTAGAAAGAGGAAGCACATTTTATGGCTTGTACTATTAGATAAACATGTTTATCTGATAACTGCTGCCAATTCTACAACTAAAATAAAAGAAATGTTCATTATATTTTTCCTCATCCAAAGCAGATTACACGAGTATCAAACATATTTAACAAGCATTATAACTGAGACAAATAAGCTTGAATAAATATAATGTAATTTTAAGGAGAAAATTAAACCAAAATTCATTGGCTAGAGAGTTAGCTCAGAGTTGAAGAGGACACACATACTGCTTTCAGAGAACTCAAGTTGAAAAGGACACACATACTGTTCTTTCAGAGAACCCAAGTTTATTTCTTAGCACCCACATTGGGCAGCTTACAACCTCCACCGTCAGTAAGATTCAATATCTTAGGCTTCTTGGGACATGTGTACATATAAGAGACATTACCAGTGAGAGATTACTACAAGAAAGGACATGTGTACATACTTACACAGAACTAAAAATAATAAAAATGAATAATTAATTAGATGAAAGCAAAACAGGACCCAAACTACTTGAAAAGGTCACCATAAGACACCCTTGCCCCTGCAACTCAACTCAGATGGAATATTCCTCCAGAAGTCACATTCTAGATACTAACAGCTACTGTGTAAGAACACATTCTGTATGTGAAGTTCTTAGTAATAAGAATTTCATGCAGAAATAGAGAGTAGGTCACACACATGCACATAAGTTACATTCATAAAATAAAATCCTCAAAAAAATATTGAAAGCAGTACAAGTATGACTGTAGTGGGCTCACACCTGTTGTTATAGCACTTCAGAAGTTGACACATGAGAATGAAGAGTTGTGGGTGGCTAGTCTGGAATGCATAGCAAGATGCTCTCATAAGAAACAAATTCAGAAGAAAGAGCAGTAAGAGACACTACCAATGAAAGATTACTACAAACAAGAAAGCACATACACCTACAATAAGTAAAGAATATTACATAGGAGCTTGAGGAGATGGTTCAGTGAGTAAGAGCTCTTACTGCAGAAGCATAAGGACACAGCACTTACTTAAATGCTGGACATAGCCATAGCACCTGTGACTCAGTGGTAGTGGGCAGAGATAAGAAAATCAAATGAAGCCTGTGGGCCATTAGCCTTGCTAAAAGAGTAGCAAACTTTAGATTCAGTGAGAGGTCTTGCCTCAAGGGGACAAAGCAAATAATAATAGAGTAGGACACCCAATGCCCTCCTTTGGTTTCTGCATACAAGGACCTACATATATATTTACATACACAGGCATAACACACACACACACACACACACACACAAAGAGAGACAGAGAGAGACAGAGAGACAGAGAGACAGAGAGAGACAGAGAGACAGAGAGAGACAGAGAGACAGAGAGAGACAGAGACAGAGACACATAGAGAGACAGAGAGGCAGAGAGAGACAGAGACAGATACAAAGAGAGGAGAAAGAGAGGGAGGAAGACTCATTCCAGCCACACAAGTTCCTGGTGCTGAATACTCTAAGTTAAAACTGTCCATGGGCTACAGGGTAAAGAATGAGTTCAAGGACAGCCTCAGCATCTTACAGATATCCTATCTAAGGGAAAAAGGTTAAAAAATAAAGTAGGAATTTGACTTAATAGTGGAGAGTCTGCCTAGTATATGCCAGGCCCTGGATTCAATCCACAGAGCTATAAAAATAACATACAGTATTACAATGAATGAATGAACAGACAGAATTACAAGTTAGATTATCATTGAATAACCTAGGTTTAAGCTGCAAGAACCTCTCACACTGTGTACCAGAATATCTTAGTAATAAATTACTACAAAAATATTTAAACTATGCAAATACAGAGATGAAAAATTATATGGCATTTAATTTTGGATGGCCAAGGGTTGTCTATGTCTAAAACAATATAATAAATTTGAAGAAAAGAATAAATTTGAATTTTAAAACAAGTCACAATAGCCATCATCAATCTTTTTCAAAACAAAGGAAACTATGATAATAGACCTATAATTTACTACCTGTGCCAGGAAAGAGATGCCAAGGGGAGAAGATCTGTTTGTTATTTTGTTTTTACTGAATAGTGAAGCACACAGCTGCCAGAAGACTATAGACCCTGATGTCACGCGTATGCATGACTTCTCTATGAGACATTGCTCATTATATGTCAAAATACAAAAGGATTTTTAGCACTTGAAGTAGTAATTACATTTCTGGGCACTTATTATTAATAAAATAGCCAGACAAGGTGAATATATTCAAATTGTATTATATTCATACATGAAAATGTCCTAAAGAAATACTGGTTTTATACAATTATGCTAAAAAGTAGCTAGAAATATATATACAAAGTTTAATCCTCAAAAACTATTTTTCAGTTGGGTCAAGAGAGTGGTTCAATAAATAAAGTCTTTATCTCGCAAGCATGAGAACCTGAATTGAGTTCCCCAGAAACCACATAAAAGGCCAGGCAAGGTACTATGTTAGTAACCCCAGCACCGATGAAGCCCAGAGAGTGCCATGATGGCCAACTTGTCCAGCCAATCAGTAAGCTCCAGGCCTCAGTAAGAGACCCTGTCTCAAAAAATGAAATGAAGAAGCAATGAAGAAACTACACTTGATATAAGCTGTTGACCTTTACATTCATGTGCATACATGTACACATTCACCCCAGTCATCACACACACACACACACACACACACACACACACACACACAAATACTCTTTCTTATATTGTCAACAACTTTAAAATATTGAAGAAAATCTTGATATCCATCTATATGAAGATATTTACATTTTAGAGCAGCGGCTTCATAATTATCTACAGTACATTTTTACAGAAGAATTGAAGCAAATCATAAATGGTATAAATTATGCTGATAAAAATACTAATCTTGAAAGCTTAACACCACATTTCTACCTAATTTTTTTTACTCTAGTACAAGCATATGCCTATACAAACACAGACAATTTAAATTCTAAAAAAAAGATGTGAAAGACTTGTTGCTTCTAGACACTAATTCCTATGAGTAACTTAGGCCGCTAGGCAGTGTTATATTTTCTACAAAGAATGATAGTTACAAGTCTAACTCTGTAGTTCAGTGCCTAGTTAGCATGACTGTCCAGCAAGGCCCTTGTGTAACCTCAGTTTTGGAAGAGATTGATATGTAAATGATGTATATAAAATTTTACAGTTACCTATCAATAGAAAGAAAACATAATCACAAGGAAGTGAAAAGGTAAATTTTAAAGATAAGGATACATATATACATATAGAAATGTGATTAGATAGATAGATAGATAGATAGATAGATAGATAGATAGATAGACAGATAGATAGATAAATAGACAGATGATACAGATACAGATACAGATACAGGTAAAGATACAGATGATACAGATAGATACAGATAGATACAGATACAGATACAGATACAGATACAGATACAGATACAGATACAGATACAGATACAGATACAGATACAGATACAGATACAGATACAGATACAGATACAGATACAGATACAATCAACTCTAGGTCTTTACTTACAAATCAAGTTGATCAAAGACAAATCATTTCAGTTAAATATTAATTTCAACAAACATCAGGTTTTTATCAAAATATTAAAATATTATGGAAGCAATCCAAACAATATTACATGTTTTGATTTTTAAAGTTTACATATTTAATAGAAAAGGCTAGACAATATTTTTTTCTGTAAGCCTACATTATGAACATAGAAAAAACAAATAAGAAATTGGAGTTTTTCATCTGATCAAAGAACTCACAAGCAATGTAGGACTAAGTGACTTTACCAAACCTCACATACAATACTTTGCTAAACCAATCACACTCTTTTGGACAAGAAGAGTGTGACCAGATCAAATAGTAGTCTCTGTTCATATTGACCGAACTAATACAGAAAAGGAAATTCCAGGTCTAAATCGCAGTTTACTTTAATATGTTTAAGTGTTACCATTCCCCTGATCAAAACTATTTTCTGTTTAAAGATAAATAGAAACAAAATTTTAAGAGAGAGAGAGAGAGAGAGAGAGAGAGAGAGAGAGAGAGAATCTTATTCCTCAGCATATAAAAGGATGCTATGAAAAATTTTATGGAGTCTCTGTTTTTCCCTCAAATAAGCCTTCTTACAAAGTTCTCAGTTTATTTAACAATAACATACACACCTGTGTCTCAAATGCACTGTGTGTTACTCAATTTAACTGCATTGGATGTCGTCTCTGCTCTCATCTGTAATCTCGCAGCACATATTTGCCGTTGAAACGCATCATTTACATTATGAAAATTTAATATGACTGACATTAGCAAAATTACTAATTAAGAGATAGAGTATAAATACTCCTAGAAACTTGACAGTCTGTTCCATGAAGAAAATTAATTCAGAACTTCCCCATTTGCATAAATCTCCAGGTCTCATTTCCACAGCTGTTTGTTCTGTCAGCTAGATGGCTGCATTTCAAAATGATTTTAACATAATCGGTGGGAAGTATACCTTTCAACTAAAAATACCATGCTCTAACAGAAAGATTGCTAGGGCAAAAAATAGAATTTCATTCATTTCATCTTAATATTGTTCCTTCAAGTGAACATCTCTAATGCAAGAAGTTTATCATTTAAGTTTCAAATTGCTAAAATATTTTACTAAAATGCCTTGCAATTTTAGATGTCTATAGAAATGAAGTTGTGTCTTTTATAAGAAAACCCAGTAATGACTAGATTATGTTTACAAATAAGAAATACTGAAAATAGCTACATATCATTAGTTAGTGGAGACATATACAATTCCACCTATATGCTCTGTGCTGTGCTAGAGAAAGGTGATTTTAAAAAAAGATTTAGGGACTAGCAAGGTACTCAATGGGTTAAAACACTTGCTGCTTGCATGACCCTTAAGTCAGATGCTGGGTACCTTTAAGTAGAAGGAGAGAACTTACTCTTACACATGTGAAGTTCCCAAGTTGTCTCCCCTCCCCCCCATACACACACCACAATTTTTAATGCGTATGTATTGCTTAAAATAGGCATAAATATTATTTGATTCTATAGCATAGATGATGGAAAGATATCAGCAATGTTAGATCTTAAAATGTCTAAAAGGAAGTACAGAAACAGAATACAGAGCAACACTACTCTCTACCTGTGGGACTGCATCAATCCCTGGAGCCTCCTGCTCTTTGTCTCTCCATCAGTAGCAGGGGCAATCACACCTACAGATCCTTCTTTACAGAGGAATTGCAAAGATGATTTTAATGATGTACAGTTACTACTCATGAGCTGCAGAGTCCCCCGGATGCTATTCCTGGATCAGAGACTCATTTTATACATATCATTTACTCTTTGCTAATATAGAAATCCTAAGAAAGCATACAAACCCATGACATTGTTTATAATATCATGTAAAATTACCCCATGCATGGCCGTGAAGACAGGCCAATAGCTACATCTACACACATTTTCTTAGCTGGAAAATATATTTATTTATTTATTTATTTATTTATTTATTTATTTATTTGTTTATTTATTATTTTTAAGATAAACTGACTTTTCTCTAACTCTTGAAATTATATTTAAGTGTAGATTCTGCTTGAAGCAGTTTGCTACTGGGAAAGTCCTGGCTTTCTGATTATGTTTCCCTTCTAATTATGTTCAAGCTCATTTTGACATTTAGAGCCAATTACATAGAGTCTAGATTCAACCGTTTTATTTGTTAGGCATAATCTGACTAAACACTTTTTCCTCCACTTCTCCTTTCCACTTAGGTGGAATGCTCGACAGTGAGCTTATGTGGGATTTATAAAACCAAAGTGAGTAATATGGGTTCACTGGAGGGAAGGGGCAGAGAACTATTTAGTTTTTGCCAAAATTAAAGGCAGTAACAGAATTAATTAAAACCACCTGTCTCAACTTTCTAAATCAGTAGGGATTGCTTTAAGAAGATATTTACTATTTAAATATGTCACCTCTGTCCATATAAATAGTAATCCAGCCCAACAGGTCTCTCATTGCAAAAGATTTCGTATACAAAGAAAGCAATGTGTGGCTATGAGGCATTCTTGGTAAGAGAGTCACTTATAACACACCCAGGAACAGGACTACAACATGATCTAGATCATAACCCTTCTGCTTCAAACCTCAAGTCTAGGTGGCAGAAGGCATAGCATGAAGCACCTGCTTTATTGGGCTGCTTGCTTTCTGTCTGCTAATCCTGTGACTTACACTATTTATTCAACAAAATCCTCAGAGGAGCCAACTGCACCAAAAGACAGTTTGTAGTATTTGTTAGTTCTGAAACACTCACTGTAACCTTTCTCTGTAATTTTTGTAGGTAATTCCAGTCCAAAAAAAAAAAAATAGACTGAAATATGTAGTATACAAAATGAGGTTTCCCAAATGAATGCTATTATCATCTTAATAGGTTACACTTTTAAAGACAACTTAGATGAAATAAAATACTCATAATTTTTATATACAAAAGATAAAATATACACAGCATACATGGTATCAATCTTTCAAAACCATGCATCTAGAAGTCACGCTTCCTTGAAACTATAGTTATCTTAGATCACTTCTGAGCTTTATAAATGTGTAATCAAACTTTATGAACATAAAAAATTTAAATCATAAACAATACATAGGAATGGTGTATTTAAATCAATGCACCAGACAGGTTCTTCCCCCTGGGCAGCAATATCATTGAGACACATTTCAAACTTAATATATAAAACATTATCCAGATTGTGCTTTAATGTTCATAAAAAATTCATATATACTTTCTTTTTCCTCTCAAAGAAATCATCACAGAATGACAATATGAGTGTGTGTTTGGTGAAGCTGGCCTCCAGCTCCAGATGCTGAGGGCTTTCTTTGCCTGGACACACCAGGCCTTTGGCAATTGAATCTCCTTCAGTGCTCATAAATGTCAAAGCCAAGCCACCGGCATTCACCCTTTTTTTCTCTACAGAATTCTAAGGCATCAGGTTTGCACTCTTATCCTACCCTGTATTTTGACTGCAGTCCTTCCTCTGTTCCTTCTAGGAAAGGCATCTTTTAAGAGTGAGGCCTATGAGAGCCTGCTTTCCTGTAATATGGCTTACCCCACTGTGCCCTGAGTGTTCAAGAACAGCAAGACAGGGTTAAGTTCACCTCAGAGCTGAGACTTTTTTCTGAGAGCTTGAAGGAAAACAAAATAAAAAACAAAAAATCATGAGATGAAATTTGGAGTAGGAAAGCAATTAAACATATTATGGAATTTCACCTAAGCCAAAGGAGGGATTTGAAATAAAGAAGAACTCAAGAATTCAGTTTTAATTCGTGTCTCAAGTCTATAGCCTTTATGAGCATACATGACAAGTCAGTTTAGCCAATTAGACTCTGCTTTCTTGAATTTTATTTGCTGTAGGATTTTAATATGCTAAATACCATTTTCACGACTTTTCCTAACCTCTCTCTCTCCGACAGCCCTTTATGTTTTCTCTTATGATTTTACCAAGCAATGTAAGTTTTAGAAAATTAATCACAACATTATATAACTCTAACTTTTCTATAAGTAATGTCATATTAAATGCTGTTAATTTTGGATAATCAAGTAAGTTTAAAACAAAAGACCACAAATAACAAAATAACCAGATGTTAGCAAAATATCAAAGGTTCATGAGCTTTTTGGGTTTCTCAGAAGATAAACTCTTCTGTAAATTACCATTATTTGGGAAGAAAGAATGAAGCAAGGAAATTGAGTAGGTGAATAATTAAGGCAATTATACCCAAAGGAGTTGTCACTTGGACACTCAGAGAATCCCGCCAAAGCAAGTCTATTTTAAGGCTGTCTGGTAGTAAGACACAGCAGGGATGCTCTCAGTAAATGGTTGCTATAGAAGTTGTCAAGTAGGTTTCATTTTGAAAGCAAATCTTTCACACACACACACACACACACACAGAGAGAGAGAGAGAGAGAGAGAAAGAGAGAGAGAGAGAGAGAGAGAGAGAGCTTAAGCTGAGTAAGGATAAAGAAAATCAGTGCAAATAAATTGTGAGCTGCACAAGGATAATGCAGGTTATATTCCTTTCCACATTGTAAATTTTAATGTGCATATTTTAAGAGCAAAACTATATGTATACAAACATAGACTTCAATTTAAACAATAAACAACTCAGTAAAAGGTAATTTATAATACATGTCCATATAAATGTTCAGAGTAGCATCATTATACATGGAACAAGCACCCTAAATATTCAAATTTTATGAATAGATAAATTGTGATGTCTATCTGAGATTTTATTGACAATAAAATGAAATGAGGTGCAAGAGTGTACAATTGTGGATAAACACTGCATTTGTGGCATATTATTACATTTATAGACAATGTCCAGAATAAACAAATTCTCAGGAACACGAAGCAGACTGATGGCCGATGGGTAATGGAGTTGGGAAGAATAGAAGTATTTATTTTCCTTTTGCTTTAGTGAGTTAAAAGGTGATAATGATTGTATAACACACAAAAAAATGTTGTAAAATGGACAAGTAACTAATTATATATTTTAGAAGGTGAACTTTTTACCTGGTACAAATTCATCACAATCTAGGTGTTGCCCAAACTACTTTCTTTGACTATTTGTCTATATTTGGCTCAAGTTGATATTCACCTACACTAAATTGCCCAAATATGAATGAGGTCATCAAAGTTCAAATGTCATCCATTATATCTTTTAAAGAGGTTAGTAACAGCTTTGCCAGGTCTGAGTGGATGTTTTTAGGCTATGTATTTCACCATTAGATACTACACTTGCTTTCTCTCAAAGAATGTAAGAAATACTTTGGGCTAGAAGTTGATATTTGGAGCTTGATATAAAAAATGATGCTACAGCACCATCTGCCACAAATGTACACATACACATAGCAAACACCAACACTCTAATGTGTAAGTGTTGTTAGGAACAAGAAATTAAAATCCCTTTTTCCTTCCCTTTCATTCCTCTCTGGTATTCTTATTTGTAGCTAAGTCTTCTAATCTCTGTTAATAAACAGAATGTTAACAATGAAGAAATTCCACTTCTTCTGGACACCATCACATCTCTAAGTGACTCCGCAATTATCCTCTACTGCCCTCCATACTTGCATGGAAAATATCATTTCTTCACTCGCCTCCTATTTCTGATAACAATGTGATGTTTTTCTCTGTAATTTCCTTTTTAAATTCATTTAAGACCGTTTTTATTGATTTTGATTTTCCATGAAGGGTAGAGCTGCTAGAACTACCTTCACAGTTCACTTCATGTACAAATTGAGCTAGTCTCGGGTGAGACTAGTTCATTCCTGGCTCACATATCGGCATGTGGGTGAGCACTCGAAGTTCACAATGACTAGCCTGTAGACAGTCCTGTTAAATTTGAGACTTTGATTATGTTATGGAGTAAGGAGGTAAAACAACAAGGGAAAGAAAAATCATTGATAGTACTTAAAGTATCAAAACACATAGCAAACCGATTAACAATTGACTTAAAAAGTAGCACACAAGAAATTTCACACAGGAAGGTCTACAGATTCATATCATTTTATTTGAGTAAATATCAATATGGAGAAAGAACTGTAGTTAAGATACTAAGAGAGATTAAGAAAAATGTCTAGGCTCATCTCGTCTCTTAGACTTATCTTTTGGAAAGATTAAGAAGGGCTGGAAAAGAAAATCTTAAAATGTATACTGATCTCAAAATCATTCATTCTGAGGAGATTCCAAATAGGGGTATGCAGAGCCCTGAAGAAGACAAAAACCTATTAATTGTAGAAGTAATTTACTTAAAGTAGAAAGTGTGTGTATGTGTGTGTGTGTGTGTGTGTGTGTGTGTGAAATTTTTAAAAGATTAAAGTTAAAATTTAACAACTTTCAAAAATGAATACTTTCTCATAGTAAGATAATTTTCTATCATAATAAGCAAACATGTCATGTCATGGAGGTATGAAAAAATAAAAAGACACAATAAGGAAATAGGAGGCAGGACAGGGATTGAGGAAACTCCAGAAGTGATCTTTTCTGTGAATATAAAGAACCAAAGCCAAGAAAACTCCATTATCTCAGTCTTCAACTAGATTCATGGACCACGAGAAAAGATTGAAGTTAGGTCAGAGAACTTGAAGAAGGGACCATCAGGGACCTATTTGTTCTGGCTGCAGTAAGATTCCATGGATGTACCTAGATTAAAGAAGTTCCCAGTCTGATGTTCCCAGAATCATTACCTACAGCTTGTTTTAATAATGTTTTTCATCCTGCAAGCCCTGCTGGGAGAACAAAGCAGACAGAAGAAATCTAGGTAAAACACAGAAGCAGTGCTCCACATTTATGGATGGGGTTTTGGCAGCGTATTACAATGTTACATTGGAGGGGATAAGAGACCAAAATAAGAAACTTGAAATGCAAATCATACCAACTATGGAACAGGTCTCAAAAGCAATTAGCCCAAATTAGAACAGGCAGTGAGACAACTCCAGGAAACAGATCTGCAAGAAAAGAATTCGATGGCTTCCAGGTAATTGGAGGTTCTCAAAAGAACAGCTATATCATAGTAGAAATAGCATCTATTCCAAGTAGTGGATAAATTGTGTGAGAATCTGGCAGTCATCTTAGGTAGAAGAATGTATTTCTTTTCCCAATGAAGCATATGAATAATCTCAGCATAAACAGAACCCCCCCCAAAAAAAAGACAGTTGAGTGATATGAATAAATGGGGCTAGATTCCAATCAATGTCCAATCAATGTAAAGTAAGAAAGGAGCTCTGAACCTTGACCTCTGTTACTGTACTGCTGTGATATCTCAGATCTGAAGGGGAAAGAGTAATCTTAGCACATCACCTGGCTCAACAGTGAACTAACAGTATCTTCCTAGTCAACATATTAAATAATGATCTATTGTTTATCAGTTTATCAAAACCTAACAGAAAATAATATTATCAAATCCAAGGTGGTAACAAGACTAGTGTCTTCAGCTTGCATGGAGGGATTGGGCTCTTCTGGGTTGACAGAGCAAACAAAAGTTTTGGTACAAATTTGTGGAAAGGTCGGGGAAGTGAGGAGTTGCCTAGTGAGAACTAAGTGTTTCTATTTTATAATAGATCTCTAAGTGTGAAGGGAGTAAGTCATGAAATACTGTATAGGGACCTAGGTAGCATCAAGAGAAGTGTGAACTTGATTTAAGAATGATGACCTGTGGGAAAAACAGCAGGGTTACGATATTCACACATAAGATTGTCACTTTGTTTTTGTTAAGAAACCCATCAGAACGTTTTGTTGTTGTTACTTATAATTTAAATCCTACACAATCACCTTGATTATATTTTTGAAAACTAACATTAAATACAAATTCACAAGAAATAAATAGGGATTTCACCAGAAGAGATTTTTTTTTCAGAATCATAAAGGGAGAATTAATAAGTAGAAATAAATGTCTTTTCCTACACTGAAACTAATTTGAGAACATTTTTTAATTTTTTTATTAAATAATCTAATGTGACCACAGTGAATATATACCAGATATTTTAGGAAAAACACATAAGGGAAAGTTTGATAATCAGGGGTTTTGAAGAGGGACTAATAGCCCTACCAGTTATTAAAATATATAATTACTAATCAATTTATAAATAAAATAGAATGATGGAAAAAGAATAGAAAAGTAATAGCACCATAACTATATGAGTAGACAATGTATGATAAATGATATTTCAAGTTAGTGAAGAAAAGATGGATTCACTCAATTACCTTGTTCCCAATCAACTGATTACCTATTGTAAAGAAAGAATAAAAATTAATCTCTGTCTTGCTACGTATTTCATAATAGATTTAAGATTTTAACTGGCCCAGAAGATTTGACATATTCAATATAATAAACTGTAAAATGATTGCATAATGCCATGGATGAATACATATCTAATTTGCAGTGAGCAAGGAAGAAGTGCCAATTATAGCATATAGAGAATTTAAAGTTACATTTGCAGATGCCACGTATGGGCGCTCTGTCATGGGGCATGTTGAGCATGACCTACCATCATTCTGCCTTCCTAGCCTTCAGCTATATTTCTCCAATACACCATTTTTTCTTTCATTCTCTGCTTTCTTTGTCATGTTCATTTTCTTCCATTTTGTTCGTAAATGTTTTAGGAAATAGCACTGTGCTTACTCATCTCAGTTCCAATGAATCAAACCTTCTTTATCCACTACTCATCTTTTTTGAAACACATAAGCTAAGTAGGTTCCTTCAGGTGCATGGGCCTTAACCACAAATTTTCAGTAAGAGGATTTGACTCTCCATCTCAAACTCTCTTCCTCAGCTTTCACACTCCAATATACACACAAATCCTATTTGACAAAAAGCTTTGCTCTCAGACATAATGCATGAACTTCCTAGTGACATTTTCAGAAATCAAGGGTTTTTTTTCCCCAAAACCCTGGAAAGAATAGCTGAATAACTTCACTCTCCCACTCTGACTGTCTCACAGCAATGAGTCACAATCCCACAGTTCCATGTTCCTGTGTATATATTGCACACATAAAAGCTGAATGTTGACAAAAGTTATTGTAGTATATGTAGACATATAGATTGGTTTGTGACCAAGACACTTGAAAGGTAGATCTAGATTTTTGGTCTCAAACTGTTAGGCTTAATTACAAGCTATTTTGTTACTTTAGGAGAAAGAAAGCTGTATCCAATATAATTTGTGTTGCTCTGTGGACATTGTGATGTAAGGCCCGCCAGAAAGGGAGGAACTCCTTCCCTCTTCTCGGGAATTCAAGGCCACCCCAGTAACTCACAAGACACTGGACTTGATGCAACAGCAAGAGGTGTATTTGATTCAACGCGTTGAGGTTGCACTTCTAGCCTGTCCTACGCAGAGGCAAACAATGAAGTACGACCCCCACTCAGAGAAGAGGTAGAGCTTTTAAAAAGAAAAACCAAAACCCAGGGGAGGTGAGGGGGAGAATCATGATTAAATATCTATAGAAAGTACCTGCCCAGTGTTCAGCTTCTGTGACAGGTTCAAGAAACGGTCATGAGGAAATATCTTATACAAGCCTTTCTTCTTGTAAGAATCAAACCCTATTTAATTTATCTTGTGGTCAGTTCAGTTCCTGGTACCCAAGGTACACAGTCACGCTGACCTGAACTCCCAGCTCTGAACTCCTATCTTATCTATTTTGTCTTGTGGATAGCTAGTTTCCTAGGACCCAGAGCGCAGAACAAGCTGATCTGCACTCTTGACTCCATCTGTGGAAGGTTTAAAAATTTTAACTCTTTCAGTGATACCTTTTGCTGTTGCATCTGGAATGTACATAAGCTTTCTCACTGGGAGCAACTTTGTGGGGAAAATACAGCAATCATATTTTGTGTGTGTGAATTGTCTTTGAAATATATATTACTTGTATGTAATAAATACTCAACAGAGGAAGAGACAGGAAAAAATAATTATCTTCAGTGATAAGTCTGACACTTTCATTAAGTTCAATGATACTTTTAGAGTTAGAACAAAGGTGTTCAGTGGACGTCTTGCTCTCATGCTGCCCAATAAGGAAAGTATTCCAGTGTCGCTGGAAATGCTGGGAGTCGATTATCAATAGCAGCATACTTCACATTTCCATGAACAAAAAAATCCTTTGTAAGATAATAGACTTAGACAAGACAAACTCAAGAGAAATACTTCACAGTGAGCAGAGGATACGTGGGGAAAAAATGACCCTCTCAAGATCCATTTAATATGAGTGCGCAAACCTGGAGACCTGAGTTGAATCACTGGGATCTATATGGTAGAAGGAGAGAATTTTTCTAGGAGTTATCCTATGGTCTCCAGATACACAGCATGGCACAAGCACCCCTATACATCAGCACAATAAATAAATAAATAAATAAATAAATAAATAAATAAATAAATACAGTTTTCAAAATTCATTTAAGAATTATTTTCTATTTGAATGTGCCCTCTGTCTTCTAAGCATTAAAATTTACACTTTGGGGGAGAAAAGTTCTTTTGTTAGTGGCAAAATGGCAAATGGAATTACTCCACCAACTGTGGTTCAGCCTGAAACTGGTAGATGCCAGATTTCCTGAATAAATGGGGAATCATACCTGGCCACTATTTCTACTAGCATAAAAACTTGTTAGAATGAATTTGACTGAATCTGGTACCATCATTGAGCCTGATTCTTTAACAAGAAAATACTAGACTAGATTACCTGTAGAGTCCCTTAATTTTGGGATCCTGTCACTCAGGTCTTTATCTTGACTTCAGGTCATCTATTATCTTGAACTTTAGTTCTTAAAACCTTAATATATAATATATGTTTTTCCTACCAAAGACTCTAAAATTGTAAAAAGTCAACTTTTTCCAGACATGATCATAAAGTCTAATTACAAAGTATTTACTGACTACTAATATGTGTAGGACACATAGTCATGTGCCTAACTAGAAAGATGTTTCCAAACAAAACAGCCAAAGTTCTGTGCTAAGCAAGTCTTACAGCAAGACTGGCTTCCTTGGAATGTTCTAATGTTTTAATTTTCACTTCTTCTGCAATCTTGACTCTGTGCCTTAAATTATTCATATATGTACATATATTATTCATTTATTATTCATATATGTATGTATAATGAAAAGTGTCTTTTTCATTATGAATTTCTTTTTCTTAATGAATTGCATGCTTCTGATGTGGTAGCTGAAATCATTTGATAAGTGGATATTATGCAAACAAAATTAAGGTTATTCTTTTACATGCTTTAGACAATGTAATCCACTTTTAAAATGCTACATTCCTATTAGAACATTGAGAAACTTAAGTGATCAGTTGGAAATGATAAAATAACTTGCTGAAAAGAAAGAAAAATAAGCTGTGTATAAGTGAAGGTAGAGAATTTTTGTTTCTCAATAGTATTTACCCCTAACAGAGAAAAAATTAACTAAAAGTAATTAGGTTTTGAAGCTGGAAAGTTTGATGTAACACTTAATCCTTTATTCTCCACTTTCTCTCATGTTGTATAAATTGTTTTCCCTTGGTTAATCTGAAGAGAATTAATAATACCAACAATAAAGTCCTCAGCTGAACATTATAGGCTAATTATATTTTATTTTCCATTTTTAGTTTTTGTGAGTAGGGGGAAGGGGTTGCTGTTTTGTTTTATCTGTGAACTACATGTGTGTGCAGTGCCCTAGTGGCCAAAAAGAGCAACAAAGACCCTGTATTAGAGTTACAGAGAGATGTGTGCTGCCATGTTGGTCAGGTAATTGAATCTGGATCCCCAGCAAGAGCAGCTAGCTGGTGCTCTTAACCACTGAGTCATCTCTCCAGCCCCTCATAGGCTAATGTAAACTGCTTTCATGTGTAACATAGACTATGTGTAAGTAGGGTGTATAACCCTCCTTTTTTTTTTCCTTATGTAGGCATTTATGTCCATGTTCCAGATCCTCACCCAGGAAGGATGGGTGGATGTGATGGATCAGACTCTGAATGCTGTGGGGCATATGTGGGCTCCACTGGTTGCCATCTATTTCATCCTCTATCATCTCTTTGCAACTCTGGTGAGTTTATCATTGTTTTTAAATTACCCTTGGAACTCATAATGGGATGAACATTGCCAGATATTTGATGTATTGCCAATTTAAAAGTAAGAGTCAATAGAAAACTGCAAAGCCATTCCATTGGATGAGACCCCTTCCTTCTAAGTGCTACAAATCAAATTACTTCTTGAGGCTCATGTTTCCATTTTGTTAAGTGAGAACTTCATAGTTTTTATCAGGTACCTGTGTTTGTGTGAGGGAATACAGAAAAAAGCAAAATGGAAACCTCATAGTCACACATCAGTTTAACAACTCTCCACACTCACACAGTCACATCCAGAGATCACACTTGAACTACATTATTGCTGTATTTTTTTTTAGCATGTAGCAATCTTCTCTTCAATTTCACTACATCATCTTCACAGCTATAATTAAACAGGGACAGCAGCTGGAGACCTCGAGGTACAGTCAGTTAATTAGAAATCCACGGTGTTTCTGTACTGTGTGTATTGCAGCAAAGCACAGGAGAAAAGAGAACGTGCACACCTGAAACTATTCTGAAAGGCAAGAAAACAGATTGCCAAAATTCAGGAAAGATTGGTTTCTGTCAGTCATGCAAATTGCTCTCTTCAATCACAGAAGATAAACAAAAACTGGGGAAGGGACCTATGAAATACTGCCTCTACTACACTGAAGAAGTAATCCCCATGCCTTCTTGTGACAAAATGTGCATTTCGACATCATTGACTTGTCATGTTTAATATTACTCTCTAATACTATAATAACAGTTACAAGTCAGGGCCCATATGTTACCCTTTGGGGGGATGGATAAAATAAAACTTACTCTCATTACTTATCATATGGCAAAGGCTTTATGATATTAAGTTTGATCTTTTCCACAATCAGGTAAGGCAATCTTATCAAGTAGTTGATAATCAAATTGAGGGTCAGAGTCATTTAGGAATTTTCCCAGAACCACTCTACAAATGAGTGGTGGTCAGAATAGTCCCACCTCTAGCTGGTCTTAAAAGCTGAAGTCTTGTGCCTGCTTGTTGTTCCCCTAGATAATGAAGTTGAAAGTTGCCATTGAGCATGTCAAAATAAAGCTTCACCTCAAGAAAAGACTCACTCAAATAAAACAAACTACTTACCACCCCTAATGTCCTTCCAAATCTAAATGCCTATGAATCGAATAAACACTTGAGAAGTTCTATGTGATAACTTAGAAGTAGACTCTAATGTAGACAAAGGCTTTCAAAACCTCATGCCCACTAACATGACCTACAAATACCATACAGTGGGTATGGGGCCTGGCTTCCAGAGCTGATGTATAGCTGTGCTGGGATCTGTGCCTTGTTTCTAGGACTTTCTGTACCCTTCCTTCCAGTATGTTTCCATCTCTGTCACTTATCCACTTATCAAATATCCACTCATTCATTCACTAATGCATTTTACTAATTTTAGTAAATATCTACCATGTTTTTAAATCGCTCTGGCCCTAGAATAGCTTGAAAACAACCTAATTATTTTCTCACTAAGAGAATGCAACTGTTATTCTCATTGGAGATTATCAGACTTAGTCATAGATTTGAGTAAGTCAAGTCATGAAGGGCAAAAGCCAGGAGTAACTGTATCCAGCCTGGTACATTACCCAGGAAAGTAATTCTTAAATAAAGTTCTACAGGGATCACTTATAAAATGATTGGCAATATTTAAAACTTCCACATAGCCTTCTTGGGAAACCTAAAAATTTTAAGTGCCCCAATTATTGCATTAATTATTATTACTTTAGCACATTCAAAGATTCATGAACTTTGAAATGTATGGAAACCAACCAAAAAATATCTATGTTTAATTTCATCCTTTCTGCTGCTGATTTATGTGTTCCTGAAACACATATTTTATGTTATAATTTCAAATTTTTTAAGTTAAAAACTAAGCATTGAAGTAATTTGTTATTTCATTGAGAAATTTTGAAATCTATAAAGCAGTCAAGAATTGAAAAGCCTTTATGTTAGCATAAAACAGTTTGGTGAATATGATGTAGACAAGAGCATGAAGCTGGAATCCAGAGACCTAGATTATTTCTAATGGTCACTAGAAATGAGATTTTTAATGTATCAGTTAACTTCCTTCATGGTTATACTGGGTGATGCCTGAAAGTAATCACAATAATGCCTAATGCAAGCAGTTCACAAAGTTCCATGTGAATTTAGCTGTCTTTGCATTCCAGAAGATTCTTTGACCAATGGCAAGACTCTTTCTTGTTTTAGAATGGTTGAAATGCAAAAGCAAAAAATATCTTCAAACCAACAAAAGGCAGATTTACCATAATATGCATCTAGTAAAATATATTGTTTTAAATGTAATTAATCATCTTAAATGTTTTGTCCTAAAGTTAGAGATTAGTATTAATATATTTTAGCTTATAGCGCCCTGTCCCACATGTACTGGCAGTCATGCTTGACTATCATATACCATGCTGAAAACAAAGCTGTATGCAGTCATGTGTTCTTCTCCTGACATCTCATTATTCTGCAATTATATGTATTGCTAATATTCTCTTTATCTTAACATACATAAAGCTGACTCCCAGGTCATTAGAATGTATAGACAATACTAGTCCATTGGTTTATTAGTGTTCTTCTCCAATGATGGCTGCACTTGTTTTCCAAAGGCTAAAGTTTAAGTGCCACAGTGCATCTGTACATTGTGTGTATTCACATGAGACTTTCTCAATGATCTATGCCCAGCTTTAGATCTTGCCCCAGTAGCTCTAAATCAGGAATCTCCCAAGCTATATACCAAATATGGTTTGCCATCCAGATTTGTACAGCCTATGAGTCACAAATGATTTCTGCATCTTTACATGGTCATAAGATCCTTGAGGTTGCCTTATGAACAAAGCCTGAATTTACTGCATGAGAAAAGTGGTAGACTCCTGCTCTAAAGGACAACCAGAATTATTTAGCCTCCAAAGAATATCAGTTCAGAATTACTGTGCTCTTGAGCAATCATTAATGCTTGATAGTGTATAGTTTTTAAAACATGTTTAGATACTCTTACAAGTGAATGATGCATTGTTTTGCCTTAACATGAATTTTTTCATTTTGATGACTATTAGGGGGAAATTCCCTGCATGCTCATTGTCCATCTTCTCAGTGCCTCACCAAGTCGTTTGCTTTACATGTTTTTTTAAGAATTAGATTGCCATTTCTATCGTCATTTGTAGAAGTGACACATGTTTGGGATTTTAACCCCTTAGCTAGTACATTTGTTGCAAATCTATTTTCTTTGATTTTTTTCCCAATTTGCCTATGATTTCTTTTGACACATTTTAATATAGATAAAATAATCACTTTTAAAATATAGCCTAAGTTTTTTTTTAACTCATGCTTAAAACATTCTCTTCCTGAGATCATAAAGATACTCTCCCGTACATACTTATGATATAAATATTTGCTTTTCTTTCTTAGATCTTTAGCTTATCTTGACCTAAAGCCTCTAAGTAGTAAATGTTAAATAAAACAGTTAAGTTATATGAGAATTTTAATACATTAACATATATCCTTGGGTTTCTCCAGTTATTAAATTTATGGCAAAAGATTAAATAATTAGGCTTTTAAATATAAAAACAATGCCTTAATGAGAGTATTAGCTTAGTGAAAGAAAACAGACTCTGTCGCTAAACTATAAACAAAAGTAACATTTATAATTACCCTTAAATTTTAGCTGGTCCAGTCACTCCCTCCTTCTTACAGAGACTTTTCTTAAGACATGGTCATTGTTTTTCATTATCTGAATAGTCCTGGAATGATGGTGACTAATGTATTAGGTTATATTTGGGTTAGCCTTGATTCGATTAGCATGCTTTTACTGAATCTCTACAATTATGTATAAAGGAACAAAATGGGAAAATATCTTAACCAAAACTAGTTAGATCTTCCAACTACTCAGAAATTGATACTAGTGAACACAAGCACATCAACAAACATTCAAGACCTGTCATTCAAAGACTGGTATTTAGACATGATACCCAGTTCCTTGCTATATGGTCGGTACCCACATAGTCAACTTGTGCTTCCTGGTTCTTCCACGTCAACCTCATGTGAAAATTTTTAAATGTAGCCATTCAAAACACTAGTGATAGTTATTAACTCATTAATTATTTTCAAAGATCGGTTTTAATCAACATAACAACCTGTTAGGTTGGTGGGCCTGTGTAATAGAGAAAAGTGTTATAAGATAAATTCTGTTTCATGGATCTGTCTGTGGGCTTAAGCTTATGTTAAAATGAACATCTTTGTTAAAGTATTTGTTTACTCTAGTAAATATTACAGACAGCAACTTAACTCAATTTTGAAGGAAAGTTGACAAAGAAAATGTACAAACTCTAATGAGTAATTAGTCTTTTAGTCTATGCTGATTAATGGTGCCACCAGCTTGAAGAGTTCCTGACCCAGCTTTCTCAGAGACAGGCATGTGCAGGGTAGTGAAAAACAAAATAAAATTTGGCTGCAGCTAGTTCTGGAATAGGAGCAGGCCTGGACATTGCATGCTCCTGGGGACACCAATTTGTCTACTCATAATGACAATCAAGCTCCAGTGTACAGCAAAAGCGTATTCCTCACTATTATCTAGTGTTCCTTTGAATGCTGTCTTCTGCCAGGTATGTGTTCTCTCCAAAGTGATTGCAGCTTGTCATATGCTTGTTAAATTTACCTTTTCACCCTTTTTTTTTTTTTTTTTTTTTTTTTGGTATAAGGACAATGGAAGATTTAAACAGTTGAAAAGATTTTCTTTTACCACTCCTTTCATTTTTTTTCTCCTTTATTATTGTCTCAAAAGAAAGCCCTGTGGTGTGAATACAGAAAGGAGAGAAAACATAATTAAGCCTTCATTGTGGATGGTCTTTTCGTTACCTTTGAAGTGCAGAAATTAACACAGCAATCTCTTGATTTTGCCTTCGTGGCAGCAGCTTGCTGTGAATAGTCATATTTTGCTAACAGAGATGTGCATTTGAAAGTGTAAATTAAATGATTTAAAAGTGCGTCTGTGTTGAATGTGTCCCACTTTACACCGCTCTGATTACACTTGCCTGTTTTTTGACCTATATAAAAAGTGAAACTGTTTTATATTACAAATGGCCAGAAAGCTCAGGAGAGAGTGATTATAAATGCTAAAGGGAGAGAGCAAACACAAGGTGTGAGGTGCTTATCCGTTTCCTGCTGTGCTTCTGTTATACACAGAAAATGATAAGTAAATAACACCAACAAAAGTCACCATAGATAAAGAATTAAGAGATTAATGGTGAATTTTCAGTCAAAGGGCCACCTTCACATTATATGAAAGCAGTACAAAGAAGTAGAAAAAAAACTAAAAGAGGCTATGAAAATGTGTTTAGAATAGGTTATAGAGTGGTACAAGGTAGGCTTAAAAAAAGTTGGGGCATGTTGCTACCTTGGCAGACACCTCAGCCAAGTCGATCTCAGTGATGTGCCTGGCCCTCTTTTAAAAAGAAGCTGTAAACTTTGGCATCTGTGTCACGCTACCTCAAAAGTGAGTCTGACGTGTAAACATGGGTGTGAGGAATAACTTGCAAAGCTAGGCTACTTTCATCATTGACTTGGATTTGCCTGAAATTTAGTGTGTGTACATGGAAGAAAAGCAAGTTTTGTCTGACACAAATGGATGAAACTTAGTAATTATATGAATTTACAAAATAAATGTACAAATTTAGCAAATGCTTTTCTTCCAGATCATTGACTCAGGTGATTCCGTAAAAAATGTCTGCCTAGAGCACGTCTGGACTCTAAGAAGTAGAACAAAGAGGTGGAGGGGGAAAAAAAAGATTCCTAAGGGATAGGGCAGACAACTGGGAGACACTTGGAGAGAGCTAAACTCAGAAAATCACATTAAATATCTACTAAGCAAGAAGCTCAAAATCCCAGTATGTTGTGCCCTTTTATTAGTGTCTAGGGGTTTTTATCAGGTTTGTTTGACCAGTTACATAATTAAAAGGCAGAAAATATCTCAAATCAAACAGGTCTCAGAGAAAAATATCTCAGACAGAGCAGTTAGATTCAGCCAGTGAAGAAAGGTTTTAAATAGGGATAAGAACACACACA
>JANHMN010000001.1:260430756-260461797 GCA_030674055.1 Rhabdomys pumilio | reverse complement strand
GAGAGAGAGAGAGAGAGAGAGAGAGAGAGAGAGAGAGAGAGAGAGGTAGAAGCTGGCCATGACCACGAGAGAGAGGGGAAAGGGAAGAGGGAGAAAGGAGGGGGAAGAGAGGAGGGGACAGAGAGAAGCTAGAGGCAAGAGAGCAAGAGATTAAGAGATTAAGAGAGAGAGGACAGGGCAAGAAGCCCTTTTTATAGTGGGCCAGGCCTGCCTGGCTGTTGCCAGGTAACTGTGGAGGTGGAGTTTAGACAGAATGCTAACACTAAGTAAAAAAAAACAAAGCTGACTGAATAATTTACACTTGGAAACATAAAATGTTTTCTGTACAAAAAGAAGATCTTGTGGCTCTAGGTAGTAAATCCCCATTTAAAAAAAAAATTCTTATTTTATCAATGAGCAGTTTCATACAGTCTTATGTGCCACTTCTAACTAACATCTCTGGGAAACATTTAACATAGTATGTTTATCAAGTTCACTTTAGTAAGTGGACATTGAAAGAAAGGCATAAGTACAGATGTGGATGGGATGGACCCTGGGTGCTAACGAGCATTACCTCAGCTTTCTGTAAAGATAAAGCAAATGGAAATCCCAAGAACCTAGCAGTGCTCTTGCTTTTAGAATTAGGACCTGTCATGCATTCCCATGAATTCCAATTCCTTGTGTTGGTAAGTGGCTGACACCCAGGCCAGCCTGTTCCCCCTTCTATTTCCACCCTGGGATTAAAGGAAAATGACATATTTACCTTGTATTGTTGACAAGGTAAATTAAACATGACGGAAAGCAAGCTGCCAGCTTCTCCTCACTTCAATTTCTTCATCCCAGTGACTTTTGTCACCTTATTAGAGTCTGAGAAAAGAACCATAAAGCAATTCTCACTTTCTTGCAGTCAGCTGCAGGCTCCTTTTGGTTTCCTGAACTTTCAGTCTCTGTTCCAAAGAGACCATTTCCAGTCCAGACTCTCCTCATTTCTCATTCTGAGTGACCAGAATGAGACATCTACACCAAGAACAAAAGCCCACATAGAAACAAAACTTAGCTTTAGAAGAAGCATAGGCTTCACATAACAGTAGACTTCCTCTCTGCTGTTCACTTGATTTTCTCCCCTTTGCCAGCAGAGTGTTATGCTAATTGAACTGACACCTAAATGTTCCCTGATCTTTGACGAATGAAATTAAGCTTCATGATAATTTAAACTTGGACTTTCTTTCACTAGTCTTGACTTTGTCGCTAACAATCTCTCCCAACATTGCTCTTAATCTTGTGTGTTTGGGGTTTTCTACTGCCAACTACGGTCAGTCATTTTCCTGGGAAATCCAAAACTTCAGACTTGCCTCCTCTTATCCACACCCCCAGTCTGTAAGGCCTTGGGTCTATAAGGAGAAAGAATCCATACCCCCAGTATAGCTTGCTCTTCTGTTCTGAGGGTAACTTTTTCCTCTAACAAGAACATATGAAATATAATGTTTATTTTTCAAGCAAGATAACATTTGTTATCTAAAGTCCTTTTGTCAAACTGCACTCATACTCTTAGCCAGAACCATCTGCATTAGATGTATTAAACACAAAAATAAGTAACGACAAAATTCCCACACTTTTGAAAGAAAAATTCAAATAGAGAACTACGATTATCATTTCATGGTAGTGATAACCTCCCTCTGCATTCCCTGACCTCAGCCTGGGCCACTTGTGGGACTGCCAGCCCCAACCCAGACTCCACTCCCTTCCCCCTTGCATCCTTGTAAGATAATATCCTGGAGGAGGCTCCTCCAGGATAAGCCATGCTCCTCAGCCTTCTGGAATGGCTTTGTCACATTCGGTTCCTGTCAAGGTCACCTTGGTAGTTCAGCATCTATGAGCATGTCCTTGGGGCCCTCGTCATTGACTCATAATGTTAACTAGGATGCCCTTCACTCAGCTATCCCAATGGACTTTCGGAAACCAATATTTTCAGCTAGTACAGCACTACATTTATGATATGCAAATGACTTTTCGTCTCTGGTGTCAGCCTTCAGCCTTGCATAGCCACACAGTGCACTTCTGTTCCAGTTTTCCTAGACTTCAGCATGAATTATTTCACGGGTAAAAGGACATTCTTTGAAACAGAGGAACGGAGAGGAGTGTTGCCTTGAAAAGCAAGAGGCATTCATCAGTTAGGATAACCAAGGCCTAACTGTACATCTTGTGCCCATCCCCAAACTGAACTTCAGTGGGGGAATTGTTAAGGGTCACACATGGACCATCTACAACTGAATAGTGTTAAAATCTTACCTAGGAAGAAAGAGGAGAAAGAAGGGCTCTTCTGAGATGGAATAGAAATCTATGGTCTAAGAAAAAACAAGTGACAGCCTAGGGGCATCAGGAGCTGCAAGAGGAAAGGAAGGATCCTTTCCTAGAAGCACTGGAAGACATATGCTCCTGTTGACAGCTACCCTTTGGACCCCTGTTCTCTAAGATGGTGATAGAATAAATGTCCACGTGGAAGGCACCAAGTGTATGCCTTTTGCCTCAGCACAAGCTGAGGAGATGACTACACTGGCAGATTGAAACCCAGATGCACCTCCCACTTCTGCAAAAAAAAGCATCACTAGTTCTCCTAGTCAGAGATGGAAAATGCCATATGTAGCTCACGACGGACCAAGTGCCAGGTGATATGACTATGCTTGACCTTAGACCACTCCTGAAGAAAAGAAGCATGTATTCTAACATAACAGACCCCAAGAATTGAGTTGCCTTGATAGAACAATACGTTTTCATCTGCCAACAGAAGCAAAAAGATTATTATCTCACCAAATTTACTCCTAGAAAAGCCAAGAGAGTTTGTTTCTATATATCTATGTATTTTTAATCTAGATCATTCCTCTAATTTTTTGATAAAGATTTAAATGGGGGAGGGGATGGTAGCTGTACTTCGTTGACCTAATAATTGTATAGCCATAGCAAATAACTGCACAGTAAACTCTAGAGATTGCTCCAGAATAAGTAAAGGATAGTGTTGTATTAGAATTGTGGCTCACCTGGACAGATCACACCAGGCCAGCAGAGTTCCACAAGAGAGGTTTATTGGGAAAGTGGGCAACAAGAAGAAGAAAAAGGAAAAGAGATAGAAAGTCAGGGGACTCTGCCTTTTATTTGGGCCATGACGTAACAGCACTCACGCTGCGCCCAGTGGGCAGGTGGACACTGGGAATGTATAGCGATTGCCATGGCAACACATGGGGGTCCTTGACAGCTATGGGTAATGTCATCACTGGATTCAGGGGCTCACTTCTGATGCCAACAGATACCTCCTGATTCGGAACCCAGGCCTCACCTGAACCACAGTGTTCTCGCCTATGTAGGCATTACCTGTACCTGTTGGATTCAGTTGGAAACTCCATGCTGAACAATATTGCATCTGAGTCCCAACTACACTGTGTCTGATACATTCCTGGAATCCCCTGAACTGTTTTAACAAATCGTAATCTAATGAGATAATAATAACATAATAATAACAGGTACTTCAATACCCTCCATCTGAACAGTGCTAGAGAAATAATTAAATCTGCTAAGCTGCCAACCTCTTCATAAGGGTGGTAGAGAAAAATAAAACAAACAAAAAAACCAGTTTTATTCTTGAAGAAGCATTGAGTCTAAGCCATGGTTGGAATTTGGGTGACCTAGTAGGCACAACACCACACACATATTCCAGTGACAGAAATAGGCAAGTTTCAAAAAGATTCAACAGTGATATTTGATGAATATAATTTTATATAAATCTTACCTAGTAACTTTCAAGGCTGGGGCTGATTGTCTGTATCCAGAGAGAAAAACACAGCTGCCTATCTCCAAACAAGTCATTTTATAGTTTGAAACAGGATTTCTAGGTAAATCTCCATCCTCACACCAGGTTGGGAGCCTGAGGCCCTTGGTGGTTATTTACATTTTAAAGATACAACTCTCAGGTCCTTAGAAAAACCTTTCCTAAATAATAGCAAAGTAAGAGTCTGAGGTAATTGTATGTGTATACAGCTCAAAGACAGTGAAAAGAATGTAAAAGAACATGATTCTAAAGAAATTGTTTAAGAACACTGAGGACCTTTTCCCCACACCTTTTGGATGTGTGTTTATGTTTTCTGGAGAGACAGGAAACCCAGATAAATCCAGACATGGAACCTACCACCAGAGCTGTGAAACATCTCTTATTGTTGGGAGGCCTTCGGGGAATACCTCAGAATGTGGATGTGGCTACAGGAAAATGTTAATTCCCCTGAGCCATAGCTTTTCATCACCGAGGTCACAGAAAAGAACTAAACTTAGAGTGAACTGCGGGATATCCAGTTTAGAACAATGCCAACTCTCAAGTGAGCCCATTCTAACTAACAGGGGTGGACCAGAAACTGCAACATCAGGAAACACATCTGGTCTGGACCGTTTAGATCTGTCTTCAGTGAGGAAGCACGGTGGAACTAGTCCCCAGCCAATCATCTCCTCTCACAGCCTTATCCCTTGTTATCCATTTATTAAACCTGGGGCAGAGCAAGCCACTAAATTCTGCATAATAATCTCTCTGGCACAATAACTCACAATTCAATTGCCTCAACTTTCATGCCATTTGGCTCAAGCATCAAATATTAAGAAATGTCAATGGCTTCTTCAGAAGGAAATTGAGAATGAAGAATGCAAATTAGGACTGAAAACAAAAATTAACATGGAACCTTCAGGGATTCCAAGCAGAGAAAAAGATTAGAAATTAAAATATGTTAAATGCTATTGTATATTTGATTTCTTTCTTTCCCATGTTTACCTATTCCAAAGACTCATTTTTTTTTTTAGTTTGTAAAATATCTCAAAACATATAAAAGGGGAAATTTCTCATTGCTACACAAAGACAGACATTATGGCCATGCTAAATTACACGGTCTGAACATTTCCTCTTTAATTCCTTTTTCTATGTTGCTGGATTTTTACCATATATATACTCCTATTATTATAGTAGAAACATTTTTTGTTACCATAAAAATTCATGAGTTGTAACTCAATACTATATAATAAATTATCTACATGCTGGGAATTTACTAATAAAGAACCTTTACTGTCTTGAACAATTTCTCTTAGTTGGGAACTGAAGCAAGCTTGCTTGGGTATGTTTCAATGTCTCCTTTGATACAGTCAAAATGTCTGGCACTGCGGTCACCTAGAAGAACTGAACATCTTCTTCCAGGACAGGTCTCTCACAAAAGTGTTGGAAGGTTTCTTGCTGGCTACAGGCAAGAAGTCTCAGATCACCAGCAGATGGGATTGTTCATGGTGTTTCCCTCACACTTGGCACATGGCTTCCACCTGAACCACACTGATTCAAGAGACAGTAGAGTAAAATCAACTTTGCCTGTTACTGCCTCTTTTCTGAAACCTTCTGGGTCTTTATTCAGTGTATGAGACTAAAGCACACATCATTGGCAGCTAAGAGCAACTATGGGACACCTTGGAGACTCCTTACCACCATGAAAATTATTAATATCGATCTGAATTTGATCGTTGAATTCTTTGTAATTGTATTAGCTTCTTATAAAATTTAGATGTCATTCCCAGGATCTCATTGTTATAAGTAGCCATCCAATTAACACCTTTGCATATTGAGATATTTTTAATCATTAATCCAGATAATTTTCTTAGGTTAGTTTCAGAGATGGGATTGTTTTAAAATAATCATAACTTCCTTATTAAATTTCCTTCCTGAAGTAATTAATATTTTTATTATTTATGTGACTTCTGTATTTCCTGTCCTGTGTTTGTGACATAGACTTTAAAGTGTCTATGCAATGAGTCACAGTGCATATTTATAATTTTTACCTGATGAATTTTTTATCAAATATCTTCTAGGTAGAAAGTCTTTATTATATATGAAGTTTTGATACCTGTAGCATGTGGGTGTTTTCATTGTTATTTAACCATTTTATAGATCCTCCTGAGTTTGTTTGTTGCTGTTATTTTGGACAACTTAGAACTTGATGAAGATCTAAAGAAGCTCAAACAAGTAAGTGACACGTGGGAAACAGAGATGACGCCTCATTCACAGTGATGTCCACTTCAGGCTGTCAAAGCACAGCATTCATTGAAAATTCTGAGACAGTGTCAGTTAAAAATCTGATTTTTAAAATTAATCTCCTATATAGGACCAAGGGATATTTTTCTATTATTCTACAAATATCATTGGGCTAGTTTCTTATTATTATTTTGAGTAAAAGTAAGATGGGCATAGTTTAGAAAACTAGATTTTGAGGTCATTTTTTTTTCCATTAAATGAAGGTTGTTTAGAAACTAAATTCCCCAAGGCCACACTGCCCTGTTACATATGTATATGCAATGAGTTTTTCCTTCATCATAAAAGTATTAAAAACAAAAAACAACTTGTCTGGCTTCTAGGCACTAGAAGAACATCTAGTTTGGGTGTCCAAATTGATTATTCCAAAGTAAACAAGATAAATGATCAAATATTTGTCTTGTTATACCTGAAACCAGATTGTATCTGCTAGGAGAAATGATATCCAAAAATGGAAATTGGAGTGTATAAAGGTTATGTCATCCATGGCAGACAGATCAGCTAACTAGTTCCGTAGTTCTTTTGCATGGAGGAGTGTTTGTACTTGTCTGAAATGTTTTATTGAGAAATAAAGGGAAGGTGCACATTTGAAGAATATTTTCTTGGACATGCTCACACATTGCAAGATGAAGAAGAATATTAACAATAAAACCCAAGACTCTTTTTTAATTAATTTATTTATTTATTTTAAACTCCAAATTTTATTCCCCTTCCAGTCCACCCTCCAACTGTTCCACAACCCATACCTCCTCCCTGCTCCCCCGTCTCTAAAAGGATGTCCTCACCCCAAGTCCCTACCCCACCAGACCTCTAAACTCTTGAGGCCTCCAGTCTCTTGAGGGTTAGGTGCATCTTCTCTGACTAAACCCAGATCTGGAAGTCCTCTGCTGCATACATGTTGGGACCTTTATGTCAGCTGGTGTATGCTGCCTGTTTAGTGGTTCAGTATTTGAGAGATCTCAGGGGTCTAGGTTAATTGAGACTGCTGGTCCTCCTCCAGGGTCACCCTCCTCAGATTCTTCCAACTTTTCCGTAATTCAATCACAGAGGTCAGCAGCTTCTGTTCATTGAACAAACCTTTGGAATGGCGTAAAGGCTCTTACACATTCAGAATTTTCAATTCTTGCCTATTCAGCAAAAGATAAATCAACATAACCTATTAAATTTGTATTTTTAATATCTTATAATGGTCTAATTTAATTTTAACATTATATTATTCTCATCACCAAAGCCACTGATTTTCACCAAGAGTATCCATAAGGGTTGAAAAGCATATTTGTCATCAAGACCCCAGCTATGAGCATACCCGGGAAGGTTTTAAGCTCCATAGTGTCCTGAACTATGAAGGCGAATGAATCTGTGATGAGGGTGATTTGCTCCTGATCTTTTCAATGTGGGGTTTAGGGAAAATGTTCTTCAAGTGAGTGTTAAGATGTTATTCTATGCCAGTGATGTGAAATTCTTCATGTGGCTCCTTTGTAGAAAAAAATATATTATGTGTGAGCTCAACATCAAAACTATCACATGCATAATTTGACAAGATCAAGAAAAACCTGCTGCTTTCCAAATCTGGCATTTATATGTGGACTTTCCTGTATGTCATATTTATCATTCATATATCTTGAATATATTTTATATAATTCTATCAAAATTGTATACATAAAATGAAGACCATTCAATTTTTTTCTGACTGATCTACTACAAGATTTAGTGGAGGATTAAACAACTACTGAATAAATAAAATACCAAGTAATTTCAGCCTACATTTGCAAAATACTTTTTCTGCTAGGGGCCGTTTTAAAAAAATTACTTACAGCAAATTTTTGGAACCTACGAACCCAAACCTAAATACATTTTGCAGTGATGATATTTTGAGTGTTTTAATTTGTACATATATGTATTTAATTTTTTATTAACCTTCATATATCCAACAGTCAGTCACTTTAGGCTTTTTATTTATTTTTATCTAACTACAAATAAAAAACCAACAATTAAAAAAAATCATGAGAGTTGGAAGAGGGATCAATTGGTAAACTACTTCTCATGCAAGTGTGAGCACATGAAGTAAGATCCCAGGGACTCATGTACCAGGCCATATGTGGTATGCATATATAAATCTATTACTGTCAAAGTAAAAGATGAGCATTTTAGCTGGACCGCCAACTAAGTGAGCTTTGGGTTTAAAGAATCTATCTCAAAAATAAGGTAGAAAGCAGTGGAAGAAGACACCTGATGTTGTCCCATGGCCTTAATATGAATATACCCATATGTGTACATATACTCAACACATATGCACACATACATGATCACACACACACACACACACACACACACACACACAAAACCATCACCACCCCCCACACAAAATCCCCTAATTGGAATCTCAGTTTTCTCATGAGCATTAAAACACTAATAACATATGACTCTTCAGTGTGTGTGTGTGTGTGTGTGTGTGTGTGTGTGTGTGTGTCTGTGTGTGTGTATTTGCATGTGTATTATAAAAAGTTTCATTTAGAGTGTGATGCTTTAGGCCTGTAATACCAGATGAGAGGAGGCAAGAGAATCAAGAAGTTGAGGCCATAGTGTTTGCTACTTAATAAGTTTGATGTAATCATGTCCTTCAAGAATCCCTGTCTTATAATCAATAAGTAAGTTGATAAATAAATAACATGAATTTTTATTTTTTGAAACTCTGTACATCTGATTGATCATCCAATTGTTCTTACCTCCAATTTATGCATCTTCTTTGTAAATTTAAAGACATTTTCAGCACTGAAAACTCCAAGGAAAATAGTGATTCCATTTTAATAGTGGCTTTAGGTGACTGTTTACTCATGACTGGACTGAAACTACATATTTAATTAATTCATGTATTAATTTCACACCCCAGATCCCTTCGATTTCATATTTAAAACCCATTGGATCAAAAATATCATTCTAAATTAAAATGTGTCTTGTTCACTTCCTTCATTTCTTGCACAAGAATATTTTGTGTTTTCATTAGTTTTAAAAACTGTATCACATAGGACTAGATGGATCATTAAGTAATTATGAGTACTTGGTGCTCTTACATAGGCACCAGTACCCATGTAGGAGCCCACAAATACCTGTAACTTCAGCTCCAAGGGATTCAACCCATGCTTCTCTGCTCTGTGGGTTGCTGCAAATATACGGTACATAAACTCACAAAGATATGTATATACATGCATACGCAAGCACACTCACACTTAAATTATACAGTTAAAAACAAATGTAGCTTTTTAAAAATTTTTATCATTTTAAAATAGTCATTGTTTTTCCTTTTCCCAGTCCTTTGAGGTTGCATCATTTACAGAAAATACTACACATATGGTTCTGCACACATGAGCATACATGTTTATACACATATGTTTATAATCATGTAGATACCTGAAAATCTCCAGTGTTTGACTGTATTCTTGGATTGCCAGTAATATTACTCCATAAAATATTTTACTAGGTTTCCATATACAAAGATTTGGCTCTTACCACTTAGTCTACTTTTAATGTTATCCCCAGATAGAGTAGAATAAAAAAAAAAGATATGTTAAAAGTTTACTTTCCTAACATTTCAAATTACACATTCCTAATTCTTTGTTCAGTTCAAACTTTTGTATCGGTTTTTACTGTCTATAACCAGTCTGTAGGTTCTTGTAAATGTGGGAATATTTGTTGACTGTCTACTCACTGTCAAATGCTTTATAGCCTTACTTACTGCTCAAAATAGCTGCTTTAGTACAGATATTATTATATCCATCTAACAGATGAGAGAATGGGACACAGGGGCTGGAGTTTAAACAATCAATCAATTCTATGTCTAAGGTTGGAAACGATGTAGTTTGGACCAAAAGCCTATATTTCTAAAGATCTAAACTATATTGACTCAAGCTAAAGCCATATCAATGTCAAATGTAAGTCAAACATGCAATGAATCTACTCATAAGACTTTAATTTTTGTATGTAGCATTATTGATAATTGATCATAATTATAATTACTTTCTATGATACATCATTGCATCATTTTATGTTGTATGTATATTAATTGTTTATATTAAATTTAAAATAAGGTTGTCTGAATGTGATTGTGATGATCTGATGATCTGTGAAAAAGGTGTGTCTGTGTATGTGTGTGTGTGTGTGTGTGTGTGTGAGAGAGAGAGAGAGAGAGAGAGAGAGAGAGAGAGAGAGAACAAGTCAACATAGACACATAAAGAAAAAGATATTGGGTAAACTGTTCTCTGGCGTTAGTTAAGAGTGACCTTGGAGCTCAGTGCTGTAGTGATAAGGGGGCAGATGTGGTAGAGTGGAAACGTTGAAAATTACAAAGAAATTCTACAGCTTTAATGATTTAAACACGAAGTCAGAGCAAAAGAGATATAAAGGTTGTTCATTTAAGCAATATAAAATTCATTAAACTTTGAGGAAAAAAATCCACAGAGAAGCCTCAGGGAAAGAATCATGAAAAACAGAAGTAGATAGTCTGTTTAGATTAAATTCAAAGTTATGAAATTAAAAAAATTCTCTTTAGCTACATTTCTCATCAATATTCTGGTTCAAGGGCTTGACAGAGTTGACAGCACAGCAGAGTATGGACACATAGCTCCCCATTCTTTTTGACTAGAATTTTTTAAAAAACATAAAAAACAAATACTATAACATGTGTGTTATAAATTAGTACTTTAATTTTTTATTTATTTTTTATTGGATATTTTATTTATTTACATTTCAGATGCTATCCTTTTTCCCCATTTCCCCTCCCTAAAAAGCCCCTATCCCATTCCCCTCCTCCCTTTTGCTTTTATACAATTTTAATTACATGCAAGTATTAAAGTGAGTTCTAGGTTGAGGAACTAGCAATACACTAGATGCAAATAGTCAAGGAACAAGCAAGACAATAAACACAAATAGTCAAAGAACAAGCAAGGCAATAAACAAAATTCCATGAACACTCCAGTAATTACTGTTTCTAAAGACTTATCAGGATGACCAAAATATCTGAGCCAACTTCCCTCTCCTAGCCCAAAGTCATTTTCATGTCTGAAGACTACTTCCTTGTTCTAGCCTAAGATTTAAATTCCTGCCTGAAATTACTTCTTTGTTCTAGCCTAATGTCAGATTCCTGCCTGAAGCCCACTTCTTTGTCCTTGGCCAAAGTCATATTTCTGCCAAGCAGCCCATTTCTTTGTCTGTGGCCCATATCAGATTTTTAACCAAGGAGTCCCAAAACCTCTCCATCTCTTCCCCTTTTTTATTTCATAAACAAGACTGAGTCTGTCTTAGGTCATTCTGACAAGAATGCTTTCCTTACCCATTGTGGAATATGCATTATTAAAAGCAATGCACTTCTATCTGTCTAGGGGTCCATTTTCAGTTTCAAGTCATGTACTTTGGCTGCCAACATGTTGATGCTGTTAAAGACAAGCTTTAACACAATGGGCAGGAATAAAAGTATTCCTAGGACTAAAAGGGCTAGCATGACCAAGCTATATATGCGATTCTTGAAGTACTTTTCTTTAGCTCTGTCTTGCATAGTGTTTATTTTTGCGTGTGTGTCATGTTAACTGGTTAAGGGATGCCCACATAATTAATAATGTTCTGGGTGGATCTGTAAAAGTGTTTCTGATAAGGCTTAGCAGTTTTATTCATAGTCTAAGTAAAGCAAATTTTCTACCAAATGGGTAGTATCATTAAGTCCTTTGAGGGCCCAAACAGAACAAAAAGGTAGTAAAATTTATTCTGTACCTAATGACTTACTGTAAAAAACTGATTTCTTCCTGCCCTTCAGGTTTCTTCTGGTCATCAGGGTTCATTCACAAGCTAAAGCCCATACTATCAGCTCTCTGTGAAAGCTACATCTCCAGCTTACAGAAAGAAGACAGGAACTTCTCTGCTTCCATAATCTATAGCCAGTTCTCTCTATCTCTGTTTCTTCTCTCTCTCTCCCTCCCTCTCTCTCCCTCTATTTTTATGGAAATTCTAAATAGTATGTCCCTCTACCTTGAAACTTTCATTCATATCTCTGTTGCTCCCATACATTCCAAATTCAGAGGTACAGCAAATAGTGTTGCTTTGGACATGATTCAGCTAAACACTGGTTGCATCTTAAGAGCTGTGTTAAGGTCTTCCCATACTTACTATTTTGCCAATCTCTCATGAATGAATTCAAGACAATGTGAATTCAAAATGAATGATGTTACTGGGACAAAAAAGCATTACCTACTAAAAACTCACAGTACAGGGCATTTCATACTAACCAACCAAATTCCATTCTGAATATTAAAAGCACATTCAGAGAAGTAAACTTTTTGCCCAAAATCATGTTATTTCTAAGTAACAGAGTTGGCACAACACAGACCCCAAACTTGTACCCTATGCTTCCACCATCTCAAAGCAGCAGTTTTTTCATTATCAAGAAAAAAACATCTCTAGACAGTAGAATTGATAACATTTGCAGCCAATTTGGATATCAGCATATTCTCTCCTTACAGGTATAAAGACAGAAAGCCAAATAATAATCAGACTCAAGAGCTAGCCATCACTGTTGAGTGTAGGTGTGGAGGAGGGTGGTCAGGCTGAGCTGTTGTTGAGCAGAAATGAATTCTTCAATCTGTGAACAACAGGAATTCTCATGCAACACACACAATTACACACGCACACATATATGTACATGTGTATGGACACCAGGAAACTGTCCCTACCTTTAAAGAGCTTGTAAGATGGTGAGAAAATTGACAAGTAAACAAACTAGAGTCAGTAGTGATAATGAATATGGTGGGCAGCTGGCAGGAGACATGACCAGTAAAATCAGGGAATGGAGTATACCAGGAACTGAAGGCAGAGCAAGTAACAAAAGGGGTTGGAGGAAGAAGGCGTGAAGTCGAGCAGCCATAAAAGAGTAGAGATTCAAACACATACTCTGATATCATAACAGTACATAAAGCAACCCGTCATAAAAAATTACATACTGTACCATTCCACTTACATGGATTAAATGAGTATCTATGTAGTCAAGTCCACAGATACACACTAGAAAGTTGCTTGCCAGAAATTGGAGATGGATAGAGGGAGCTATTGTTTCATGGGAACAGAGATACAACTTTGTAAAATTGGAAAGTTCTAAAAGTCTGTGGCACAGCAGTGTGAATAGGCCAACACTACTGAATATAGGCTTAAAAAAAGATGAGATGTAAATTTTGTGCATGTTTACCACAATTCATGTTTTATTTAAAATGAGCAATAAAGAGACAGTGATGGAAGTAAGAGTAGGAACAGGACTTTGAAGGTATAGTTGGATTACAGAAAAGAAGGTGTGAATGGCAGCCAAAGAAGTAAATATGACTTTCCAGCCCCCATCTCTCTTCTTTCACACTCTACATTTCTGAGCAGATCCCCCAGTTGTTGGCAGGTTCTTAACTATGTGGACTGTATCAACAGTGTTTATTACAATGCACCCAACCTTTTCTCATTGGAATATGCATTGAGAATGGTATTTGTATAACACACTGGTAACATACACAGCTGGAGGAAGGATCGGTAACTAAGATTCCTGATGATCTCAAAAGCACTCAGCTGCCCAGGAGGTAGGGGATCAATACTTTAAAGAACCTAGAAATCACTAGTAGCTAAGAGTTGAGAGGTACCATATTTTACTCAAAGCTATTAATACCACCAAACTTCACTTTAAGCTACTCTCACTCTTTTGCTTGAAGAGACGAGTTTTTTTTTTTTTTTTTTGGTCAATTTATATATCATATCCCAGAGCTTTACATAATCTCCAAAGATAATCTTCTATATTGCATTTAATCTGATATTTCTAAAACAGCATCACCATTGTTAGACATTTTTTTCTAGTGAGTCTGTCATACTAAAACATGAACAGCAATAAGACTGACTGAAAAAAATCATTAAGACTGTGAACTATAAAGAGCAAAGTTTAAGCTAAGAAATAACAGCAAAAACTTGGAATTTGGAAATGTCAATCATTAACATCAAGATAACTGGATATATAGAGGTTAAAACTATGTTGAAGCTCGTGCCTGAAATCCCAGCATTCAGGAGACACATGAGACCCTGAATAAAGAAAAAAAGGGGAAGAAAGAAAGGAGAGAGAGAGGAAAGGAAGGAAAGAACAAAGAAACAGAGGAAGGAATGAAGGAAAGAAATATAAAGTTGGTACAAAAAAGATTATTTTTTCTTCTTTTTCCATTAATGAATCTATTTATTCTTTACATCCCAATCATAGCCCCTCCTCTCCTCCCAGCCTACCCCACCTCACACAGCCCCTCCCATCTCTCTCCTTCTCCTCTGAGAATGGAAACACCACCCCCCCACCCCCTGACCACTCCATCCTAGTACCTCAAGTCACTGCAGGAGTAGACACATCCTCTTCCACTGAAGCCAGACAAGTGGCCCAGGTAGGGCAACAGGATCCACAGGCAGGCAACAGAGTCAGGGTAAGCCCCCACTCCAGTTGTTTGGGAATCCACATGAAGACCAAGCCGCATATCTGCTACAAATGTGCAGAGAGCCTAGGCCCAGCCAAGGCCAACAACCCTTTGGTTGGTGATCCAGGTTCCCAAAGGTTCCGGTTAGTTGACTCTGATGGTCTTTTTATAGAATCTCTATCCCCTCCAGGTTCCTCAATCCTTCTCCTAACTCTTCCATAAGACAAAGTATTGATTCACGAAATAAGATCAAAGTAGAAAAAGGAACCTGTCAGAATTATGTCCTCCTAGTATGAGTTCAATTGTGGCTCTCGGAAATATTTATAGAAGCCTTAATCCTAAGTGTCTATGATGTGACTTAAATGAAAATAACATCTTTATTGATACTATTAAGTTATGATGAGACTGCTAATGTAAAACCAAATCCAATGTGACTGGAGTTCCTGTAGGAAGAGAAGGGACACAAACATACATACGGAGATGGCACCAGAGATGAGGAAGACAAATCTGGGAGTCAAGCATCCACAAGAACATAGTATTAACCCAGTTACACAAAGCTTGGAGACTCACAGTCCAGGCCTCCCTGGGAACATCTAGAAAGAGCTTACCTTGGGGACATTTTGATCTCAAATTCTTGTCCTCTGAACACTGAGACAGCAAATGTCTGTACCACTAAGCCACACAAATTTGGGAACTTTGTACTCTGAATCCTGAGAAGCTAACATTTTCAAAGCTTCTTTCTTCAGCTTCAAGATGAAACTTTCTGAAATTGGAAAGCTCCATGGCTGAAAGCTGGGAGCAGAAGTCTAGACCAGCTGAGAGCAGTGTTGGGCCATTTCCTTAGCCTCAAGTCAATCCCCAAAAGATTATCAATCGGACACTTCCATGGAAGTATATCCTATAAATTGTTTCAAATTTTCATTTCATATGTTTTTGATGAAACCACATTACCTTCAAATGATAGTGTTGTGTAAACCTCACAAATGTCTCATGCCCTGCCATTCCAAAACCTCTTTTTTTGGTTAGTAAAGTCTCTTGACAATGAACAAATGTAAAACTCTACATTATATACTATAGACTATATACACCATACACTATAGACTATTTCTTCAAGTGTGTAATAGCAAAGGGATACTTGTATCAATCTTCAATTGTGCTGGTTCAAAATTGTGTGTGTGTGTGTAGGCCCAAAAGTTGATGTCTGGTTGTCTTTTTTCAGTTGCTCTGTCTTTAGTTTTGAGACAGAGTCTCTCACTGAACTAGGTACTCAGCAATTTAGTTAGGTTGTCTGGCCAACCATTTGGGGGAATCATCCTAACTCCATGCACATACATCCCACTTCTGTGGGTATAGAAGTATACTAATACCCCTGGCTTTTTACGTAGGTTCTAGAGAGCTGAACTCAGACCTTCTTGCTATGTGCAGATGGCAATTTCCTAATTAAGCCATTTCCCCACCCCTCAAAATGATATTTAATACAAAATTTCACAGTACTCTGCAAGATTATGAAATCAAAATTATCTCATGGTTTTGTTTGTTGTGGTTCTGTTGTTTTTTTCTTTGTTTTGTAAAGAATAAAGTGTGAAGCAAAAGTGTTCCCAAACTGGGGGACATTATTCTTCAACTCTACTTAAAAGAATTTCTTCCTGGGCCCCAAAAATGTTCTTTCTCTTTCCTCCCTTTAGTCAAGAGCAGAGCATGTTTAAGAGCTTGCTCCCCTGAACCACTGTGCACAAGGGCAATAATAAAGTGAAACAGAACAGTATTTTTTTTTACTTTCCAGCTCCTGTCACAGGTAATAGGAGAGTAGACTGTCCTGGCTCTGAGGACAAAAGCATAACAACTGGCTTTTAGCCTTATGACGTGTCTGACTGCTGTAGACTCATAAGCACATAAATCCATGGCCATGTTACTTTTTCTGAGGCACAATGATGAGTTTTTACCCTGAACAGACCTAAGTATTAAGTAAAGATGCACACTGACAAGGGCATGATTGCCTCTGTGGACTCAAGCTTCATACAGACTGTCTGCTTTTCTTTTCTGAATAGTTCAAATACTTTTCTATTCCTCCCAAAGTCTTCCTAGTTTCTTGTTGTTCATTTATTCATTAAATATCCGAGTCCTTGCTATAAACAAAATACTGCACCAAGCTCAATGCAAATAAGACTATGCAAATAACTGGTCCCAGGTCTATCCTTTATGCCTAATGTTTGTTCTCTTTTTGTTGTTGTTTATACTGTATAAAACTTTTGAAAAATAAATACCATTAATATCTCACCTGTTTATTACTGGGTACATGCTGACACCTCTACACTCTCTCAAACCTCAGTTCCCAATGCAGGCAACATGATAGTCATCACCATGGGGAAGGATGTGTCAGCCAGTTTGTGATAAACAGCTAGACTATGGATGCCCCTGGCTTGTGGATCATGCTCTACAAAGAAAGCTGCTGTGACAAAGCTCTGTGTGAGCAGCAGTTTCTCAGAACAGTGAGATTTTGTCCATCTTTAATTTTTCCCCTTAATGAAAACCTAGGTTTTATTAATAGATGCTATGAGATAGCTTGCTTTCCATTTAAGTATGGGTAAAAATGGACATGAAAGTCAGGAAAGGCACTCACTCCTTCCCATTTACATAATTTGCTCTCAAAATTCACCACTTTCCTGTGATTATTTTTTCTACTCTAAAAGTTCTGAAAATGAATTGCATCACTACTTCAATGCTCCTGTGGCTTGATGTGTGTTTGATTGGGTCATCTTATCTTACTCTACAATGACAGGAAAGCTTAGAATTAAGTGCCTTGCTCTCTTGTGTGAGCTTAATATCTAAAGGGCTCAGACTTGACCTTGCTGAAATGACCGATAGGCTTTCATTCCCTTCCCATGCCTGGATGACCATTCTAATTGAGAGAATGGACATCAGAAGGAAAGGCATATAGGCAAAAATGAGGAGTGCTTTAGACACATGGAGATATGCATTTTTTTTTATCAGTGGCAAGCAGCAGAAAGAGCTTAGAGAAAAATCATTTCATAGATCACTGTGAAAATAGAAGGCTAGTTACATGGAAGTTTGCTGAGCTGGAATGCTGGTAGGACTGTCTGGTATAGACACTGGGTCAGAGAAAAGTATCTTTACTTTCAAAGACATTGGTGTCTTCCTTCTAGAGAACAGTAGGGATGGAAGCCTGGTAATCCTGCCATGTGTAAACTGGATATGACTAAAGGTAAGAGCCCACCTAGAGCAATAGCAGCTAACTGCTTGGTGAATTGACAAGACATTCTGAGACCAGTCCTGGGAATACCACATCTTCTAGTTATCTCCTACCTTGGATGGTTCAGAGGAGTTTTCAGTAGCTACCATAAGAAATGCTAAATAGATATGGGAAGACACAGGGCTAGTAAATCAAAGGCTTAGTCAGAGCAAGAGAAGATCCCTCCAGGAAAAAAAAAATCCTAGAGAGACAGCCTAAGTAAAACATAACTGTCTTGGGAAGTCTTTGGCTGGAGAAGATTGTAAAGCTATTGTCTAGCACAGTGGTAGGCAGAGTGAGGGGAAAGGAAGGAAACGAAACTATATGTTACTTTATCAGCAGGCTCCATACTTTTTGAATAGGGTTAAACTTAAACTAAACCAGGAAGAGTTTACTGTTTTTTAATCCTCTACTCTGTAGGATTAAAAGCCATAAGAACCAAAAGTGGAATCATGAAAGAGAAGACGTGTCCCTTCCCCAATTCAAGACTAGGAATCATGCTTATACCTGAGTGAGGTGTGAATTAGGGAAAGCTGAAGCAGAAGCTACAGAATCTACCTACCAATAGTGACCAGGCTTTTACTTCTCCTTTGCTGTCTCCCAGCTTTTCTGTAGTGGAGAACTGATGGCTATGTTGTTGACCTTTCCTGATATTTCAGGGTAACTTGCTCATTACTGGACATAGTAGGGCAAGCCAATCCCTGACTTTCTCATGCATGAATATTGTACACTCTGATATTAATAAAAGAATGACTTACAATGTTTCTCAGAAATGAGAAATATGCATTTTATTTTGTTCAGTGTTAGCCTTATTTTCATTCCGTTTTGCATAAAATATGTTGATTAATGTAAATTTTCATAGTGCATCTTATAAACCCTTTTGTCAAAGGATGCAAATTTTAACAACTCTACCGTGGACAACAGGCACTCTGAGGAATGATATTTGCAAATGTGTGATTGCTGCTTGAAAAGGAATTATTTAAAGGGAAAGAGCACTGTTGGGGTCCAGATCCAGTCAGATTTAATGAGCTCTGTTTACATTTGATGAACATGATCATTGATACAACTTTATAGGAATCCTAAGATGAAACAAATCAAGTAAATTCCTGCATATCTAGAGAGACAGAAAAAGAAATCACAAATAAGCAAAGAGGAGAGTCCAAAAAGCAAGTATGATGCTGGACTGAGAGTAACAGAATGAGCTTGGTTTGTTTTAAGAGAAATTATAGCTGATAGGTCAACAGAGAGATGATGACGATAGATGATAGGTAAATGATGGATAGATGATAGATAGATAGATAGATAGATAGATAGATAGATAGATAGATAGATGATAGATAGGATTAGATAATAGATAGATGAGAGGTATGATAGAGATAGATGATAGATAATATATGTAGAGATGATAGATATAGATAGATGATAGATGTATATGTAGATTTGTAGATATATAGATGCATGTATATGGTTCTACAGTTCTACAAGATAAATATACATATGCAAGTAAACATAAACAAAAATAAATATAGACACATGTACAAAGGGCTTATTACACACATGCATGCCATATTTCTTCTGAGAAAAAGAAAACCTAATAGCAGAAATACAGTAGTCCTCTTTCAATAGTTTCTCTTTCCTTAATTTTAGTTACTCCATACCAACTGCAGACCAAAAGTCCTAAAAGAAAAATTCCAAAACTGATAACTCAAAAGCTCTAAATTCCTTGACATCTAAGTAATGTGATAAAGTCTTTGGCCACCTCACTCTGTCCTGCCCTACTCACTGCAGATATGAGTTAACTACTAGTCCAGTATATTCCCTCTATATACATTACCCTCTTATCAACCATTTAGCAACAATTTCAGTCTTTATATAGACCATATAGACTGTTGAGGGACTGTAGTGCCTATGTTCAAGTAATCCTTACATATCTAACCATAGCCCCATGAGAAAATATTAGGCATCCTGAAATTAAGAAATAATTAGAAAACTACCCAATGGGTAATCTTCAAGGCCATCAACATCAATAAGACAAGGAAAATTGGAGTAGTTGATACAGCAGTGAGGAAAGCAGAAGAAAGAGTCATGGAAGAGAGTGCAGAATCCTAGATGGAATTCCAGAACAGGAAAGAGACCTTCATGCAAAAATGTGGCAATTCCTAATAATTCCTTCACTGTAATTAAGGGTACTTAACTAAGGCTAACTCTGGCTTTGGGAAGCATTCCGTGGTCATATAAGGTGTTGGTTTGAGAAAAAAGATAGATCAGGGACATACAGAAATTGTTTGTGCTCTTTGCAATTATTAAGTAAGTTTAAACATAATTTCAAAAATTGTTTTAAAAACCACTTTCAGAAATGGGGCATGAATCTTCTATAACTAATAACATGATATGTTAAAGTCAACGTAATGTTGCCTCGTTCAGGAAGAGCCCTCCTGAGGGGCATAATGAGACCAGAGCGCAGAGCACAGCTGATGGGATACGAGCATCTTCTCTAAGACGTCAGTGTGGAGTGGTAAGAACAGTGAAGGAGCCATGATCAGAAAAAAGACATTTCTCTCTGATTTTGTGTTTACAATCTGAGATCTTGACCAAATACACCAGTCAACTGAGTAGAGAAAGGAATGGACCAGAGGGGAGAGTGATGGAGAGAACATGTGTGAGGTCATCTTTATTCGGCATCCTTTCTGATGAATCACCAGTAAAACCCACAGCTATTCTGTCACAGTGATAGCTTTGGTTTGAATAGCACGTCCCCCCTGGCTGATTCAAATTACAAGCAATATGCTATATCACGGATGTCTAGAAATGATGATTCTCACTTCAGAACACTGAAATCCAAAGTGTCTAAGCGTTTGAGAGTTGAACTGAAGCTCACCTCCAGATCATCTTCTTTTCCCTTCTTCTTAGATATTGCCTATGTATCCTAATTTGCATCTCTTTTCGCTGCTGTGATAAACACATGACCAACACCAACTTGGGTAGGAAAGTTTATTTCATCTTACTGGTTACAGGCAACCACTGAGGGAAGACAAGGCAGAAAGGCAAAGAAAAAGGATTGGAGAGGAATGCTTATTACTGGCTTGCTTTCCCTGGCCTGCTCACCTGCCTTACTTATAAAATCCAGGCATGGTACTCTGCACAGTGGGATGGGCCTTTTATATAAATTAGCAATTTAAAAATGACCCCAACAGACATGCCCATAGTCCAAGCCAATGAAGGCAATTTCTCAATAAAGATTCCCTTCCAAGATATGTAGGCGTGTGTATGTTTGTGTCAAGTTGACAAAAACTATGACACTATGTATTTTATATTAAAAAATGAGACAGCAGTTGTAAAAATACTTTTACATATGCTTGTGCACGCACGCGCACGCGCATGTGTGTGTGTGTGTGTGTGTGTGTGTGTGTGTGTGTGTTATCTTGGCTTTCCCCTATTAATAAGATGGAGGTATTGGGGTTTGTAAGAAAAAATCATACAAAAGCAACCTTAACTTATCAGCAATGCACTAACATATAAGTAATCGCATTTATGGGTTTTTAATGAACAATAATGTAAGAACAATTTATGCAGTCAACATAACAAGAAAGTCTACTCTTTTGAAGTTCCTTTTTTTCTCTTTCCAGCCTACAAAAGCTTCTGGAAACATTTTATACATGGTTGTTCAAAACGACCTTCTGAAGGACGTTTAAATCTTGTAAGATTTGCAGTTCAGTGTGAAGAGAATGAAAGTTAACATTTCATGCACATTTCAGAGATGTCCTAAGGTGGTGTCAATGCCACAGTCCTTTCTAAGTGCTCTGCTGAGCTCTTAAACCAGCAAGCACAGAACCACACTTCAGTCCCTGGTGACCCGGCTCCTCCCAACAAACAGCTCTCCTCCCAACTTCTTCACCAGTCATGCTGCATAGACAGATGAACAACAAATCAGAACCTTTGGGGACACAGAAAAGAAAACTATTACATCCAGTTAATTAGTTCACATTATGAAATTGCTGTGAGCATTTTAGGGTGCCAATTGTCATGTAAATGGAGCTGGAGCGATGACTCAGCAGTTAAGAGAACTTGCTACTCTTGCAGGAGACCCTCCATTTCAGCTCCCAGCACCTGGTGGCTCACAAATACCTCTAATTCCAACTCCAAGGAATTGGATGCCACATTCTGGTCTTTGAGGGTAACCACATGCATGGGCTGGTATTTAGCATTAGTGTCCAAGTTACCCCCAGACCCCCACAAGACCTACATCTACAGGTCATTCCCCCAACAAGACCTGTGTCTAACTCCAGTATCCAAGATATATCTCCCAACAAATCTGTACCCCTAGGTTACAAGCCCACCCCTGCCTCACAACCACCAATGCAGAGGGAAGCAGAAGTTAAGTTTATGGTTTGACTCCCAGCACCAGCCAATTATGCCAAAGGCCATAGTAGCACTCCAATTAGATGCTTGCCAGGTTATAAATACTCATGCCTCACTTTCTGCTTTCTATAAAACCTTGCCGGATGGATGTCTGGGTCTCCTCTCCACCAAAACTGTCCTGCCTGTCAGCGGTGGGCTAAGCCCAAGCTAGCTCAAATAAAGACACTTGTGTGATTGCATCAGATCACTCCTGACTGGTCTTTTGGGATTCACTAACACTTCCTTGGCACAACAATAGCAAAAGTAAAAGTTCCTCTCATGGCTGCACCATACTACACTGACCAGGGGAAGCAGGGTAGTCTTCACATTTTATATCAAGGATTTATGATAATACTGTATTAGAAGCCTATGGGTTTGGTTATTAATCTACCTACACTACCTGTTTTAACCCAGAAACTATTAGTTTGGGTTGTAAAAGTTGTGTAAACAAATTAGTTAGAGAAACCACCTTGGAAAATGATGTATGGTTCATGAAGATTCTGTCTTCTGAATTGCTGAGTAGATGCAGAAAAGCCAGACAGCACTACTATCACCAAGTAAACATGCACAGAAAATTAAACCTTAATTTAGTAGCTAAGAGGAGGGATCCCTTTTCATTCCTGTGTAAATATAGTATGATAGTTCTTCTTGTCCTGAACAGCTAACGGTTATTCTTCAGTTGCACTAACTCACACATCTACGCAGACACAATTCCCACCAAGCAAGGATTTGATTTGAAAATGAGAATATTTTACAAGTCTGGATATTTTCTAAGTTATTTTCTTTTAGAAAAAAAAATCACGCCCCCCAAAATTACAACTACATTAATGCACTCCTCCAGTTCAGCTATTTGTCACAGCATTCTGAAAAGAAATCCGGTCGAATAGTGTTTGAATATCTTAGCAGGAAAAAAAGCACAGGCTGCAACAGGGAAGATGGAAGCGATGAGGCAGAACGGGGTATGTGTCATGCAGTGCAATTATGCCTGAACTCTCTTGAGAGGACTGGGAAAGCAGATACTTTCAGCCACCCAATGCCAGCAATGATATCTCAGCACAACAGATGCTGAGCTGCAGAAGAGCACAGCTTAGATGTGTGTGTGTGTGTGTGTATGTGTGTGTGTGTGTGTGTGTGTGTGTGTGTGTATGTTTCTTAAAAGCTCAAGGTTTGAAATTTATTTCATTCTCTAATTGTAATTTCTCTTTTGCATATGTACTATTTTTTTTTCCTGTTGCTGTGTGAGCCTGTCACGGAGCTCTCATCTGATCTGTGGGGTGCAGGCAGACTTCTTGTTCAGTTGAAGCCATTATCAACTCCCTCCTGTGTGCCATTCTTTACATGAGATTCTTCAACATGAAGAGAAATCTCAGCATCCTCTATAATGCTGTCCTCTCAAGACGTTGGAACTTCTACATTTTTAAATGGACATTTAAAATTATAATTACTTTATTTTAAAAGCCTTGCTTTGGAGGGGGTATAGTTTAATGATCTTAAAGTCATATCTAGTCCTTTTATTGATATTAGCCATTCATCTGTATCAAAGAATACCTGCTTTTAGAAAATATGTGTGGGAGAGAGAGAGAATAAAAGGTTAGGATGAGAGGTAGAACATCATTTTATCAAATTTTAAGTATCTTTGTGAGTGGTTTCAAAATTCCATGAAGTTGCTTTTATCTGATCTTGGTGGCCTTGACCTTCCCTGCCCCCAGCATGCCCCACTCTAGAGAATCAGGTTCCATTTCCTTCTTGTTCCTCTTTTCTTTTTCTTGTGTTTGTGTCTTGGTCAGGCTTATGCACTGGGGATGGCAGAATGGTAAAAGTTGTGATGGTGATGAAATAGGAGTTATATGACTTTGTTTAAGTGTATCAACTGTCCATATTTAAGTGCAGTGAAATAAACGTAGGATAAGACCATTTGCTGATATTTACAAACATAATACACCCAAACTGAACATACTAGGACAGCTGTGTGTTAGAAAACAATTACCTTACACCTGTCCTGCCATTATTTTCAACCTCCCCCCCCCCCCCGCCCCGCACCCCTTGAATACTGACCTCACTGAAAATTAGCAATATAGAATAATGTTGTCTATTTGTTCATCTTACAACCTCGCCTTCTAATATATGTTCTCTTGTTATGTCTGGTTTCCTGCCCTCAATATTGCAACATAAAATCTGACCACACTTTATATTAGGCTGTACCTCACTCATTTCAAGTGTTTAAACAGACCACAGTTTGTTTTTTCATTCTATTGATCAACATTTGGGTGGTCTACAGTCAGGATTCGCAAATGTCATTGCCATAGAGATGAAGGCATGGCTGTGGTATGCACACTTCTTCCAGAACAGGCCCATGGAGGTGTTTAGGAAAAAAAAAAAAAAAAAAAAAAGGAGCTCATGGAACTTCTGGAAAAGGGCTATTCCTGCTTATAGGAGCCAACTCGATGCCCCTTTGGAAGCAGCCACTCTCTCTGTTCTCTCCTGACCCAACTATATATCTGAGCATCCATGGTTCTCACCATTCAAAAGGAGGATTTGCAGAAACCCAGAGAACCTTCTGAGTTATTCAGAAGAGCTTTGCTCTTTGCAGTGTTGTGGTTCAACGACCAACTCCTGCTGAGCTTCAATTTGTTCCCGACCATATTCTATTTTCACTCTCTGGGAGGTGCTATGAAAAGAAATTTAAAAGCGGAATCCTGCCCCGAAGGAGCTTACATGCTCTTGGGAATATTAATATTCCCTAATGCAAATTAGAATTCTACAAGATCCATTTTAAAAACGTGAAAGCAAGGAGATCTTTAAAAATACTCTTAGCCTACTGTATTGAACACTGTGTTCTAGGGCTTTGTTAGGTATAATTTGATATTCCCATCATGCCTTTGACAAACATGTTCCAGACATTCGTCGGCTTTTCAGTGACAAACATCGTGATCAGTTAAACGCCACAAGAGTCTAACTTCAGTCCATTATGCAAATGGGGGTTTCTACACACCACATAAGAAAAGTTAAGCTGCCCAATTAATACATAGATACTTCTACACCTCTGTTCACTCTATCAGGTGTTATTTTGTTTCTACAAAATCTGTGACAGAATTTCTCTGTCACCCACTTAGTGTCATTTATTTGATTACAGGTTTTTTTTTATATTTGTTTGTTTGTTTGTTTTTCTACTGACTTCATGTTAAACCATTATACAGATAATATGAATGTGAAGAAACAAACCCCATCAGTTTCCCAGTCCCCAAGGCCTCATATTCTTGGAGAAAGCACTTGCCATGGCTTATGTGAAACAAAACTACTTAAAATGATGATGTGAATGGTGGATTTAACAGTGTCTCCCCAAACCTACTGAGCTTCAGAACAAGACTTTATTGGGAAATTGGGCCTTTGCGGAAATAAACAGTTAATCATTCTGAATGAGGAGTGTCAGGGATCATCCTGAATCTGATGTTTACATTCCTTATTGGAGAAATAGGAGAGAGATTCAGGACAAGCACTGAGAAGAAGGCATTTGACATTCAAATAAGGGTGGAAGAATGAGCCACAACCCTACAGAGAATCACAGGAAGTCAAGATGTGGAGAGCCCTCAGTATGTTCACAGGAAGCTTTGATTCAAAAATTAATTCATTGATGCTGGAGGGGTTAAGATTCACAGAGGTACCCGTCTTTTGATAACTGCTACAGCAGCCTAGAAAACTGTTAAAATGTGCACTAGAGCGAACATTGAAGAAACTGAAGGTTTCTTACTGTCTTGATCCATGTGAACAGCCATGTTCTATGGCCCAGCTCAACATGCTATGAGCTCCTAAGGAAAACTCTTTGGTGACCAGAAAAAGATACTCTGAAAAACTGTGTGAGAAACTAAAATCCCAAGAACAAGTAGAAGTTCATGGAGTTTAAGGAAGAAGAGATGGAGCAACAGAAGATGCAGCTGGAATGAGGGGCCGAGCTGGCGAGGGTCTAAAGAGGGTGTGATATGGTCACCAGATAACTAAAGCTACGCAGGTGGAGAGGAAGGAAATGAGACTTTGAGTCCAAAGGGAAGGTTTTGACCATTTTTGTTTTAAAGTATTAAAAGTGGCAATAGATAGGTTTTAAGACTGAGATTTTTGTAACCACGGGATCCTGGAATAGGTGATAAGGAACTAACGTGGTGGTAGGGAACTCTAACAGGTCCTGAGAAGGTCCAGTCATGGAGATTCCAATGAGGGTGGAAGGAGTCAACAGATGGAGAGGGTTTTAGGAAGACCTCCGGATTCTTATTTTGATGAGATGGTCTGACTAACATGCACTTTACCACCCTGTCTCACATTAGCAGAAAACACAATTCAGCTTGCATAGCTTAGACCCCGCCCACCAGTCGTGGCATCCTGAGTCACACACCACCATTCTGCAGCCTGGGAGGTCTGTCAGGGTGGAGGAAATAATACCATGGCTTATTTTTTTTTCTTATTTCTCGCTTCACTCTTACCTTGAGTTCCCAAACACTCTGATCATATCTCTTCCACGGTAAACATTATCTTCCTAGGTAATTGTTTATACAACTATCTGGTGGTTTATAATGAGCTGGGAGAAGGGAAATGCAGGCACTCTTTGATTTTTATAGCCTCAGAATTTTGCACAGAATCTGGATCCTTGGATTGATTCTGAAAGTGACAGCACACGTATCTAAACAAATGAGTCAGTAAATGCAATTGAACAAGTGCCTACCTACCCTATCAATCTCATCAGTATCAGTCTCTGGCCCGCTATCACCAATTGCCTTGCTGTCTGGTCTGTCTTAATAAGTCAGCAGCTCTTTCTTTTCTTCTGGATCCTACTTAACCATTGGCAAATTTTCCCCAGTTGTATATTAGTGGCCCATTAGAAGTCAGTTACTTTGTCATAAGATTTCATGGATGTACAAAGTCACTTTTCAGATTACTCTCATGCCATGAAGATCCCTGTGCTTTTTGTTTTGTGGCCGATGGATGCTAGGCTAGAACTTTACCACTGCCGTCGTCGCCATCGTCCATCGTCCGTCATCGTCATCGTCATCATCATCATCATCATCATCCTCTCACCCATCCCTTCCAATTATCAAAGCTTTCTGGACTTCTACTGATAATTTCCTGATCTAAACTTTATCATTTTAAAGTAAAAGCACATTTTGCAAGGGGCCATTAGCTTTGATGCCTTCTTAACACATTTGTGAGTTAGTGAGACCAGTGTTTTAGTTTGGAGAAGGATAGACATAGGGAAATTATTGGAAGCTTCACTGCAATCCACAAAGCAGTTCCTCTTAAGAGGCAGTAAGGAGTGAGAACTCACAAGATAAACCAGCATTGGAAGAAGGAAAGGGGATAAGCAAGCATGGATTGAATGCAAGACAATAATTGAGTCTTAGTTCCACATCGGCTCCAGATAAACCTCAGCTTATTTGAAATTAAATTTGTACCGATATGAATACATCCCCTTCAGTTATAAGCCAGTCTGTCTGTGTATAAAATAAATCCAAATGTTTAACTGTAAGTAAAAGCTAAAGATGTTGTGTGGGGTGAAAGGAGACTTGTCATTGAGAGTACAACAACAAAACCTTCCTTTGCATTTTATTTTAAATTGGTTTAGTTTGCTGTTAACTTTTGTCCTTCCCTGGAACTCAGTTTTAGGACTCAGAACAATCTCAGGGAACTGCAGGGTGATGTGCATGGTGGGCCTTTTCTGCCATCTAGCGGTTTTATGTGTAACTACTGTTATTGTCTCAAGTCTGAAATTGCTGGTTACAATGGGATTCTATTTTCTTCTCCCCTACCCCACCCCCTTTAGTTAAAGCAAAGTGAAGCGAATGCGGATACCAAAGAAAAACTCCCTTTGCGCTTGCGAATCTTCGAAAAATTCCCAAACAGACCGCAAATGGTGAAAATCTCAAAACTTCCTTCAGATTTTACAGTTCCTAAGATCAGGTATCAAATTGTTTCTTGACTTTATCTCTTCTCAACATGGCTTACCATCTAAGCTTCAGACTGGCATGTGGGTATAATTGAGGTTGTGTTTGAAACTGTTATCTCCTGTTCTTCTCCCTGCCTTTGTGATACAAAGCCTTTGAGTCTCATGAGCAATCCCTTCAGAGAAGAAACAGGTGAGATACAATCTTGTGTCCCTGCCTCCATCTGAAGACTTCACAGTCATTAGACCTCCCAAGTATAGACGAGGCGGACTTTGCTCAGAGTGAAAGAGGGCAGACTACGATCTAGCGCTTTATCTTCTAGTACATCAGGCACACAGCTCTAGGTGTCTGTGTTACAGCACCCTTGGCATATACAGCCATCTGGTCACAGTGTAATCTGCCTCCTACTGGTTAAAAGAATCATAACATTTACGCCCACACCGATTCCATTTGCACTAGCTTCGTCTTCCTACTAAACAAATGCATCCTTAGGGTGCTTGGAACTGCCTGATTTTAGTAATTAGAGAAAAGTCTTCCAAGGATAACCCAAAAAGCTCCAAATACAATCACAATCATATAGGCTCTTCTATTTTTTAATTTATTTGTTTATTTATCTTTAAACATCTTGGTGAGAGATTAGGGAAGTATGGGATTAGGTGCAGTGCCAGAACACTTGAAATTCCGATAGAAAAAGAAGGCCATGTCATGGACCTGGAGAGTGTTCTAGACGTTTTCACCATTTTGTCAACATCAGATTTGTTGATGTAGATGATGATGCTTATAGAATTACTGGGTGTACAGTGCATATGAGACCACCATTTGCATTCAGAGTATTGGTGACAAAATTGTCGCCAAGTAGCCCATGATAGCATGACAGTATTTCTTTCTCTGATTTTAAGTTTCTGACTGTTTACTTGCACTAATGTTACTTAAATTTTTCATATTTTGGTGATCAGATGAAATCTTTTCCTTTCGAGTCTTTAAATGTAAAATTATCTCTCAAGGACTTTTATGATGAATAGAAGTTTGAAAAGATGAATTAATTCTTTCAAGTAGTAGGAGAAAAATAAAGTATCTCATTACCACGGTAGGATTCAAATCACACCATCAATTATTGGATACCCTTGCTTTTAAGCTATTTCAGGGACATTATGTCTTTAAACAGAAGTTTGCAAGGATTCAGAAAGCTTTTTCTCTAAGTTAAATAATTCAATAATTAAATCTGACTATTGCCCTTGGTATGACACATCTTGATTTTTGTGATCTTCTGCACTGCCTCGTGGTCTCTGAAATGCCACCTCCTGTTCCACTTCCTGAGTAACCCTGATCTGTGTGCTTCGTTCACACAGGGAAAGCTTCATGAAGCAGTTCATTGACCGCCAGCAACAGGACACCTGCTGTCTCTTCAGAATCCTCCCCTCTACCTCCTCCTCATCATGTGACAACCCCAAGAAGCCCACAGCTGAAGACAACAAATACATTGATCAAAAAGTAAGAACCACTGTCTCCATCACCAAACTCCTCTAAAGCATGTGTTAGAGAAAAACGTGGCACAATTATTTAGGCTCCTCAATTACTAAGTCTCAAGGGAATAAAGAAGAAAATAATAAATAGGTATATGTATGTATGTGTATATACATACATATTGTTTGTGGTGTAATTCATATTTCTATTATATTAAAATAATTGAATGCTAACTTCTGCTCAGGCTCTCTTGTTCCTCCTCTAGCCCACAGAGCTGTTATGTATTGTGTCCTCTGGCTTTGTCATCTTGCCCTAGGTTATGTCCATAATTATTGACTTTGTGGTGTGTCTCTTTATTTAAAAAAAAAAACTTTCATTCATTTATTTTCTCTTCACCATCCTCAAATCTCATTCCGCATTCTTGTAGAGAACACTCTGATGCTAATGTCTTCTTTTTTTTTTTTCCACTTATTTTTGTCAGTGAAAATAATTAGGTTTGTGTCTGGTTGGTTGGATTTCATTTTCTTTGAGGAATGCCTATGAGATGTTGTCTGCATCCTTGGGGCTCCAAAACTATCAGCATGTACCTTCTCTGTCCTTTCTTATCAGAATTTCACAAACTGGGAAGGGAGATTTTTGCAAAACAAGACACTTTGCACAGGGGCATTTCCACCCATGACTTGTTTAAGAGTGGCATATCCATTTTAGGACTACCTTTTTCCCTGTCAATTATTGTCTCCACTTTTGTCCCCTGCATTAACATTTTGTTTCCTCCCTACTTGTCATAAAATTGACTTTAGATGATACTATTTATGGCTTTCACTTGGGGAGTGGAAGATCATGCCACGTGTGTGGTACTTTTAACTTCGTTTAGTTGGTTCTTGATTTTATTTGTTTGAAATAAAAGCCTGTGGTATCTATACTCCTCAGTCAATACCATAAATAGGTGAAGAAACAACAGCCCGAGTGGACACAGGAAAAATGTGTGGAGAAATGGTAACCCAGTTCAGGCCTGTTTGAAGTCACATTTTGCATTTCTAGAAGGCAGATTGGCTTTATCTTAGTGTATTGAATTTGTCTCATCATAGTTCCAAACTTGACTATAAGCCAGAGGTGAAATGGCCTTCTCTACACCCTGACTATGCTAGGGTTATGACTACCCACCTCCAAGAGAAAGCCCAAAAATGCTGATGTCCCAAAATACCCAGTGTGGTGAAACCAGGACACACTTTCTAATCATTAGGAACAAGTTCCCACAGAAAACTGCAAGTTAACCTCTTCCTTAAAAGAGAACATGAAATTCTCACAATTCCTTGGTAGGTTATCTATCATTTGATGAGAAAAGGAAACAAGCATGTTGGCAAGTTGTGGGGTATAGCATAGGGGAGTCTCTGTACACTCAGGGGTATAGCATAGGGGAGTCTCTGTACACTCAGGGGTATAGCAGAGGGGAGTCTCTGT
>JANHMN010000001.1:260382010-260430746 GCA_030674055.1 Rhabdomys pumilio | reverse complement strand
CAGAGGGGAGTCTCTGTACACTCAGGGGTATAGCAGAGGGGAGTCTCTGTGCACCCAAGCTGCTCCACCATCTACTACTTAGTTTAGACTATTAGAGCTTAAAGTGCTACCTCTTGTTTTCTTCATAACATTTTGTGGGTGTGGCTTCTCTTTAGCTTACCGGAGACATTGAACCCTATTTATTATTTATTTTGGACCAAGATTTTGAAGGTGACAGTCATCCCCCAGCCTCTACAGTTGGCTGAGACCCATCTTGTCTCTAAACAAAGACTATTATAGATACCTATGTGTTTCTCTTCATCTCATCTCTATCTGGTAGGCGTTACACAGATACACTGTAGTTGGGAGGGTTCTCTCATGGTATTTATTCTAACCTGGGCTAAAGCTGGGAAGTGGAATGCATATCCACCTCCAGGCCTCACCAGCTGATCCTAGGAGTGAGCACTGCCTGTGTTACCATGTTTTCTGTTGCTGTAGTAAACACCATTACCCAAAACAAAGTAAGGAGCAAGGGGTTTATTTCAGCTGATAGGTTATAATCATCATAGAGGGAAGTGAGATAGGAACTCAAGGCAGGAACTTCAAGCAGAAAACAGAGAAGAATACTACTTACCGGCTTGCTCCCTCTGGATAGCTTTTTTACGTTGCCTGGACCTAGGAATCCAAGAATGCCACTGCCCACAGAGCCTCCTACATCAAATATAATCAAGGATAGGCCTCATAGACATGCTTACAGGTCAATTTGATGGAAGCAACTCCTCAACTGAAGTTTCTTCTTCCTAAGTGTGTCTAGGTTTATGCCACATTAACAAAAATTAATCAGGTTACCATGTAACTAGCGTTCAACTTTTGGTTCTATTTTGGTGATAGAAAACTAGACTTTTTCCTTTCTAGAGCCATTGTTTGCAGTATCAGTTTCCATCTGTTTCTGGAGCTGTTTGTAAATACTTAGGAGTTCTTATTTCTGTTTGAGAGTCTTTATCCAGGGCAATCTGAGACACAGAAATTTCAGTGTTAAGTGTGTTTCCATGGTGAGGACTTCCTGGAAGCAGAAAGGGAAGGGAAAGTGGTCCAGCATTAATATTTTAATCATGCAGGTGTCTACTCATATTTCCTCATATTATTGAGATGGAAGCCTGGGTTTCTTATGCTTCCTGATAACGTAGATGTGAACTTGACTTCCTAGCAATCCAGTAATACAGCCAGTTCACTCGGCCTGCAGCCATGATCACCGCCCTTCAGTCTGTGTCATCATGGTGTCTCTGCCTTGTTCTCGGCTACCATGCCACTCCCTGGGTCAGAATCTGCCATAATCTAGAAATATAAGTGAGCTTTGCAGAGCCAAACGGCTATATCTCAAGAACAAAATGAAAATAAAATAATAATATGCATTAATTTTTACGGTTTTTAAAATACTTTCCATTTCCACAAGTCTTCCACTTTCGTTGAGTAATTCTACAGAATGTGAGGAGCACCTGCTGTCTACTTATCTGCCATTCCTCTGGATATGGGAATTCAAAAGAAAGCAAGACGTGAACTTTAGATGGTGGAAGAAATACAAACAAAGAAGTTAAAGTAAAATGCCATTGCGAGAACCAGAGCTAGAGAGATGGCTCAATAATTTAGAACATGTGTTTGTCTTATAGAGGACAACTGTTTCAGTTCCCAGTACCCAAATGGAGACTCACAACCATTTGCAATTTCAGACGTAATGTCTTCTGACCTTTGTGGGAATCAGATTTGCACTAGACGGGGTCCCTGAGTCCTCTTTCTAGCACAGTTGAAAATTAGAGAAAAAGACTTCTGACAAATAGTGGTCTACATAAAGGCTGTGTGTTTGGTGGGGCTGAGCAATGCAGGGCAGAAATGCCTTGAGTTGCAGTCCTTATCTGTAAAGTGGAGTTAATCTCTTTTCCCATGTTTCTTAGAATTCAGTATGGTTCTGTATGTTAGAAGGGTGTCATCATGCCTAGCATAGCCTTTCAGCCAGATAACGATGTTGACTGGAGACTAAGAGATGCTAATACCAGGCTCAGCAGAGGGGCTGACAGTTGAGACAGATTGACTTAGTGGTGGAGCACATCTCTAATCACATACTTGGGAGGCTAAGGCAGGAGATTCAAGACCAGCCTAGGCCATGTAGTTTAGCTCAATGTGTTATCTTCTGACTTATTTCCTTCATCATACAAAGTCTTTAGTATTTTTAGTTTGAGTTCTGTAGATAATGCCATTGATACCTCCACTGCCTGCCCTTACAGTCTTCTCATGGAATGAAATAAAGGGTTCTGGAAGATTTTTTTTCCTTCACACAGACCGTTGATTGGCATGAAACATTTCAGCAATTTTCTGCATGATTATAGATTGTCATATGATTTGTTCTACTAACTCTATATGTAGCAAGTTATCCAACCTGATCTGTAATTTCCAGAGTGAACAGTTACTCATTCATTCATTCAATCAATCAATCAATAATAGAGGCAGAGAAGTGGGAACAAGCTGCTTTGGCCTTTAGGGATGTTGATTTTCTAAATAATTCTACCAAACAATAACCTGGCAGCTCTAAAAAAAAAAAAAATCAAACAAGCAAAAAGCTATTTAAAGTTTTATCTCCAGGAAAGAAGGAAGAGATAATAGGATGCTAACACCCAAGTATGTGCTGTATCTTAAGGAAACCAGACAGGGTGGTTCAGGAGGAAGAACAAGACTGGTATTCACAACACCAAATACAAAAAGCATATTCAGGTCTCTGATAGCTTAAAACTACCTCTGTAGGTAATAAATTGACCATTTAGTAATAATAATGAAATGCAAATAAAAAGATATACAATATAAAAAATAAAGCACCTTTTTCTCATTTTTATTGTTCTTTGTAAATTGGTGAGCTAAAGGAGGTGGCTGTGTTTAGATGCACATTCTTCTATATAATAGCTCTGCTTTGAGGATCCTTATATGCCAAGAATGTCCTGTAGGTAGTGGGAAAGTGGTTTACTCTCATCAACTAGTAAGAGAAGAGATTTCTAACCAAAATTCTTGCAAAACTGTATTTATTCACTTGGAGGTTATATTGCAATCTGTTTTTATTTCTTGGATGTATGCTATTGGAGGATCAGAAAAGAGTCCCAGGCAGTTATTCACTATTTGGGAAGAGTTAGTGTTTGTTTGTTTGTTTGTTTGTTTGTTTGTTTGTTTTCAGAAATGTGGCCCCTGGTAGGTTGTTCATGCTTCAGTGGGCAACCCTATACCATGAGCACATGGAGAGCAGTACTTGATCTCCATACATTATGTATATTTTAAGAAAAATAGAAGGACATATAAAGTTGGGAGAAGGAGAGAGGAGCCCGGTCAAATTAGAGAAAGGAGTTCAGAGTTGATATGATCAAAAGGCATTGTCACGTATAAAACAGGCATCAAGCAACTAAGTTTGCGTCTGCTGAATTATATACTGCCCTGATATTTCAAGCTAGTTTTTTTTCTCCTTTGAATGTAGTTTTACTTACAGGTTGCAACTTATAAGTTGCTACTGGTCACATTCATGCTATTTCATGTGAAGTTCAAATGCAGTTAAAACCTATGATTCCCAGGACTGCTTAGACTCTGAATCTAACTTATCAAACTAATGCATAAATAGAATCAAAATGACTCGTCTGTCTCTCTAGTCTCAGTCTCTTTATATGGATATAGATATAGATATAGATGTCATTTTTGTTTTGACATCCACAGTTCAAAATTTCCTAGCATATATTTGGGTTTTTTGTTTTGTTTTTACTTTAAGCATATGAATGTTTTGCCTGCCTACATATCAGTAGACCATATGTATGCAGTGCTTGTAGAGGCCAGAAGAAGTTGGATCCCTAGGACTAGAGTTACAGGTAGTTGTGAACTGCCATGAGGGTACAGGGGATTAAACCTGGGTCCTCTGGAAGAGCAGCCAGTGCTTTTTATTTTTTTCAACTTTTTACTGATTCTTTGTGAATTTCACACCATGCACCCCAAACCTACAATTTCCCTGTCGCTCCATATCTGCCCTCTGCCCTTGCAACCTCCAGTCCCTGCTCCCCAAAAAGAAAAAGATCTTACCATGGAAGCTGTAGTGTTTTATCATATAATATACCCTTTTGCCTAAACAGCTTTATTTGCAAATGCCAGTGTTCTTAACTGCTCTGCCATCTCTCCAGCCCTCCACCCCAGCATATATTTGTGGCTTACAAGTTCACAACATGTATTAAACATTTCTACTTGTTTTGGTGAGTCAAGCTGCTTCATGTTTTCCATTACAAGTCACTGCTATATAGTTGTAGACTAGGTATTATGTGTTGATTTGGCCAAATCTGTGGTGACCTTCAGCCATGCTTGAGTGATGAAAGCACTGTTATAAAATTCAAGTCAATTAACTTTCCAGACATTTAGTTGCCAGCTTTGTAAGGTATGTTCCAGAGTCCATTGATATGACTCAGTTCCAAATAAATAATCCTTCATAATATTTACCTAATTTACAGTTATTTCATAGACTAATTACATAAGAAAATGTAAACCAAAGAAGGCCTAGAGATCAAAAGTAATCTTTTAGTGTGATGTTACTTCATTCTGCAAATGCATTTCAAATAGCAGCTATACCCACTGACACATTAAATGTAGATGTGGAATCTACCATTCTTATCTTTTAACACTTACATGAAACTCACAGAAAATAAAGTTTTACACAGAATAGAAACCAACTTATGTGGAACATCCTAAAATGCTAGGGAAGAGTGAACTGTTCTCTCTATCTCTCTCTCTCTCTCTCTCTCTCTCTCTCTCTCTCTCGCTCTCTCTCTCTCTCTCTCTCTCTCTGTGTGTGTGTGTGTGTGTGTGTCTGTGTGTGTGTCTGTGTCTGTGTGTGTGTCTGTGTGCATATCTGTGTGTGTGAAATACATATTTTAACTTTTATGATATGAAAATAACTAAGACCAAATTTCTTGACCTCCCTCTTTCCACATTCTAAGACACATTCCAAAGCTTCATAATGTGACATTAAAATGGAACTCACCTTTATATGCATTGTAACATGACTATTTTAGTCTTACAGCCCCCTATCTTAGTCACCTTTTAGAATCCTCTCTTTCCACACATAATGTCAACTCCATAAAAAAAGTTTACTTTAGAGAAACCTCCCACCATACGCAGGATCTTTCACACTCACTCCAATATTAATTTGCAGCTCACGGGTGCATGATAAATTCAAATCTAGTCAAACGAGGCACCACCTTCCACCTATGTAATTTTAAGTAATTGCTTATTTCCAATTACTATGTTTTATGTGGGAGCCATTCAATAGAGTGCCTCATTACAATAATTGCGCCATGCCTTCCCTGCAGAAACGATACTCATCAGGGCCTATTCATCAGACCATGGTTTTGTTTCATGGTCAGATGTTCATGTACCTACTTTCTCATTTCTTACTGATCTGTTGTTAATACCTTTGAAATAAAAGAAAACATAAAGCAATCCAAAGTTTCCATATAAGAAACAGGTAAATTGTTAACACTTAAAAGAAAAAAAAAACACAAATTTTAGTCACTAAGTTAGTATTTGTGGAGTTTCCTTCTGAAATAAATACCAGTCTCTTCATTTTGAAATCAATTGATTCCAAGAGTAAAGTTACAATTGGTTCTTCATTACAACAGAGGAATCAACCATTTCCTAATATGGCTGTTGTTGTAATCAAGTCAAGCCAGGTGACTTGATTCATTTAAGTAATCTGATTTATTGAAAACCGTGATGGAGTTCTGATTTGGCGGGATCAGTAAATACAAGATGTTAGTGTATGATCATGATGGTTTTGATGAGTTAGAAAATCTGTATATCCTTCTTGGTGTTTCAAGGTTCTTATTTTAATCATTCATTACATATGTAGAATAAGCACAACTATTGGCTCTTAAGTTTTACAGTAAGAACTGGGACGAGTTCAAATTTGTCACAGATGCGCAAACTTCATCTTTCACAAAGAACAGAGAGATGAGGGTTTTTTTTTTTTAGCATATTTTAGCAATGCTCATTTTATTTTCTATGGACGTTTACAAAGATGACAAAATGTTCTGAAAATATTTGAACCCTACAGCTGTGCCATTCAAAGTTCTAATGGCAATTATAAATCATGCATTGTTCATGATAGCAAACAACCTAATTTTTATTATTCTCATATTTCTCATTTAAAAAGAAAATATTAAGTCTTATCCATTAGAATTAAATTTCAAATAAAAATAGATAGATAGATAAATAGATAGATAGATAGATACACATGTATCTTAGCACAGATTGAGGCACAAAAAAATCAACTAATACATAGAAAATTTGAAATTTACATATAACAGGCATTAATATAATTCTTCATTTAATGACTAGAGAACAACATTACTATTCAAGAACATGAGAATAATTTATACAACTTGAATATTTGGTTTCTCATAAATTATAAATATATATATCAAATAAATGTTCTACAGAAGACACAATTTGACCAAAATATAATAAAATTTAAAATCTGTAACACACACACACACACACACACACACACACACACACACACACACAACCTATGCAAGTTCAAACCAGGCAGAAACAGACACAAAGTCTTAACCCTAACCAGAATTACTTAGACTTAACTGTGGAAAATCAGTTTTTTTTCCCCCCAGTGGAAAATCTCTGAATAGATATATCAAGCACACTCCAGGGCAGGCCCTACTCCACCAAGTAGTTGACCAACACAAAGCGTGTGTGTGTGTGTGTGTGTGTGTGTGTGTGTGTGTGTGTGTGTGTTTTGGTCTTCATTTTATCAACTTGGTTGGTTGGTTGGTTAGTTTTGTTTTAAAGTTTGAGGGTTTTTTTGTTTTGTTTGTTTTGTTTTGTTTTGTTTTGTTTTGTTTTGTTTTTCGACACACGGTTTCTCTGTGTAACTCTGGCTGCCCTGGAACTCACTCTGTAGACCAGGCTGACCTTGAACTCAGAAATCCGCCTGCCTCTGCCTCCCAAGTGCTGGGAGCCACCACCTCCCGGCTTCAAACAATTTTTTTGTGAATGAAAACTATTGAAATGGTAAATATCTACAATCAGAAAGTAATTGGCATAATACATCAAGCTTGTGGTAGACAGCTAATGGATCATTCATGTGAGCTATTAAGTTTATGAACATAAAATTATTTTAAGTCTGTGAAGTTAATAATAAAGCCATCATTGCTTCTTATACCTTATGACTTTGCTTTTATTTTTCTTGCTCAAAAAAACTTGATACTTATTTTGAAAGAGTCATCTTCAACTCTCTCCTATCTATGATTTAAGATATTATTAGTTGATAGTCATGAGACAGTTTTTATTAGAAGAATTTTAAGCAAGAAAACTGTAATTTTGGATACATATCTATTAAAGGAATAAAAATTTAAATTAACCTTCCAAACATTCAACTCAATAATTTACTTTGAAAACATATCACCCAAGAAAAGGCAAAGGTAGCAAAAAGTAATAATTAAAATTAAAGTGATTATTAATCAAACAAGTACAAAAGAAGCAATAAGTTATAAGAGAAAATAACAGTAAAAGTTATAAATCTACATTGTAATACCATGAAGACAGTAAGAAGTCTTCTGGAGGGATAACAAACGTGTCTACTGAGTATTTGAGTGTCTGTGAAGTGTCTTTAAAAAAAAAAAATCCTGTGACAGAGAAAGTTTAGCAGTTAAGAGTACTTGCTGCTCTTCTGAGGACCTGTGTTTTATTCTCAAAATCCAAATATGGTAGTTACAACCACAAAACTTAGAGCTCACTCATCTGTCTAGTATATGCAGCCAGTTTGCTCTGAGGATGCCCGTCTCTGCTTCTGGAGGGCTGGGGTAACAGGCTGTTGGAAACACCCACCTGGCTTTTATGTGGTGCTGGTACTCTAAAATCTGGTCTTCACGCCTGAAAAGCAAACAGTTTACCTGTTGAGCCATCTCCCTGGCCACTGGGGAAACATTTTAAAATCAGAAAGAAATAAAAATAAGCTTCCCATTACTATTCTAGGCATTTATAGTGGAGAATGCCACAGCAAGATACTAGTGACAGGTGACAGACATTGTAAAACAGCAAATTTGAAACAAATATAGAAGCATATGCTGTGTCTCTGGAAATATTGCCCAGGAAGAACCAGAAACACAATCTATGCCACATAAGTTAAGAGACTTTACACTTTAAAAGTGTTTTGTTCTTTGTCTCTCCAAGCAGCAAGTGACTTTTAAATTGATGAACATCAAGTGATCATCAGATATTTCAGCAACAATCCTTTTGATCAAAAGAAACTGGAGTACCACATAGAATTGCCAGGAAAGACTGTGGGAGACAGGCTTTTGTGTATATATATATATATATATATATATATATATATATATATATATATCGAGGAAATCTAAATTTCTTGATTAAAGAGACAGAAATGTCTCTTTATCGAGATGTCATTGTACACACAAAGCACTATTTAATAGTGTTCCCAGGAGCTCTTCCCAAAGAAAGTTCTGGAAACCATACCTCTGACAGACACATCACCAGCAAAAGTGACTCAGTTACTAATGGAAGTACCAAGAAGTGGCAGTGGGAGGCACTCATACAGAAGAGCTGAGACAACTCGAGGGTACAACTAAAGAAGAAATACAACACAGCCATGTGCTTTGATGATATGGGACAGTCAGGAAGCAGAACACAGACACTGCTCTTTCAATGTCCTCTAGTCATCTTGCCTGTGGGTCTGTGGACCTATCGATGTTCTGAGATTAAAATGGGCTATGAAATAAAGCTAATGAGTAATTATGAGATAGGTGGATTCTGTCATCCCTTGTAAACTTGGAAAATCATGTCTTGAAATCAAAAGAAAAAATATATAGACTTCATATAGAAGAAGTAAGTAAAATCTCTGTGCCCTGAATCTAAATGGAAACTATCGGAGTCAGCTCAGGTGAAGTTCCAGAATGGTGAGCAACTGGGCAGCCATAAATAATGCTGAAATCTAGATTGTGTGCTAGAAAAGAATTTCTCAATAAATGTATCAGGGATGCTTGGAGAAAGTACTATTGATTTTGAATAGGAAGTACACATAATTGTAGAGCATCTTGTCACTGCCGAGAGCCAGGAAGCTGTGCCAACAGTTGCTAGCATCTTGTCAAAAGAACTGATGGGCCAGTAGGCAGTTGATCACTTGAGCTGTGATAGAGTTAATGGGTAGGGAGCTAGAGGGGACTCTGGGAGAAGTGGGAGGAAGGAAAGAATGCAATCAAGATGTATAGTATTAAATTATCAAGGAATAAATGTCAAATTAAAAATATCAATTGTGATGAACTAAAATCCATCAAATATGTCTTAACCTTGAACTCATAGTGATACTTTAAATAATTAGTCACTTCTAAAGGATTGTACAAAAGCCATTAACTAGTAAAATCTGGTATGAAGTGATCCAGAATCATGAACTTACCTTGACTGTTTTCCTCGGGCACTCTACTGGTAGGCAAAAGCTAGTACAGGAGGAACAGCTCCCTATTAAAGAATCATTTCAGTGAAATGCAAAGAAATGACAATTTTATAAGTGAGATGAGTCTAGACGGGCTCTGGTGACAGAGCATGACACCAAAGATGGCCCTGTCAGAGAGATCAAGCCTGAATGTAATTGGATCAACCACTGACTCATGGGAAACAGAGAAGGCAGAAGATCCTGTGAACCAACCTGTCCTTTGCCCTCAGCAGAGCACACATGGCCAGAAACTGCAGGAGAAATGTTCCTACTCTGACTAAAAGACTTTTCTAAAAATCAACAAGAGCCACTTGTACATTGCTGTGTTGTTGAAATCCAGATTACAATAACTGCAGAAATTGAGTTGAATTTCATGTCTTTTGAGTTCTGTACTAAAGCATACAATTTAGGAAACATCAGTCTCTCTCTCTCTCTCTCTCTCTCTCTCTCTCTCTGTGTGTGTGTGTGTGTGTGTGTGTGTGTGTGTGTGTGTAGATCTAACACAAGAGTTCTCACAAAGATAAGATCTTATCTCACAAAGATAAGATGTGAAGTTATCTTTGAAATCAAAAGTTTAATATGTTAAAAAAAATCTCTGTTCTACCTTAACACTTAAATTAAAATTTATTGTATTTGTTTTTGTTCACTAATTCAGTCGAGGAATTGCCACTTTGTGATTCGAATGTGTTAGGTTAGCAAATAAAACTGTAAAACATAAAAATATTTTCCACTAATCATTTGTTTCCAGTGCAAGCTCTATCCGAATGGATCCCTCTCTGTCTTCCTATTTTCTACATGTTTGATGCTCTTACAGTCAGTATGAGCTGTTATGACTCCTTTCACTCTCGTAATTTGCAATTTATGGTCTGAAATTACATGGTTTAAGTAGCTCTGTTTAGTCTGTTCAGTTGACTAGCAGTATCTTTTGAGACCAGAAGAGGGCACTGCAGAGCAGTGTAGCTCTGAGCTCTTTGTGACTAACACAGAATAAGAAAGTCTTTTCTAATGGAAAAATATAAAGCTTCACTACCACAGGACTAAAGGACAACTAACATCTACAGACCTTTATTTAGTATTAAAGGAACAGCTTAAATATATAGAAAGATATCTAGCATATCTAATACACATCTTTCAGAACACACTAAATCTTAATCTGCAGGTTAGATGTTAAAACAGAAGACATTCCACTACTTCTGCTGTTAATTGTAATACCATTCTCAAGGACAGCCTGGAAACATATGACCATTGCATTTTCTTTAATCAACTGAAGTTTATTGTACTAGATAGCATCCCAAATATGCAGAACGTGTGTTTGGTATCAGCTGTTCCACGGCAGTGGACTGGTGATTGAATTCCAGCTGTTGCCCTCTTCGAGAGACAAGAAAGGCATGCTGTTGGCTTTGAGCATCATGGCGTCTGCATTCTCTGCCTACAGTTTGCCGTTGTTGCCCTCCTGTATCCTGGGCCTGACTTTTGACTCCTGGCTGTATGTTTCTAACACTCAGAGCAGAAGCTTGCCCCGTACATGATCTTCAGCTGTAACATCTGTCACTCTATAGTCTATCAACATATGGTTAATTTTCCTAAGAGTTCTAGTCAATTCAAAGACAATTCAGGTTTTTTATTTGTTTGTTTGGGGGCTTTAAGGGGGCTGGTTGTTTTTGTTTGTTGATTTATTTATTTTTACCATCTTGTCTTCAAATTCATTGGCATTATGCTCCCTTTTAAAAATTGGATATTTTACTTATTTACATTTCGGATGTCATCCCCTTTCCCTATTTCCCCTCCCTAGAAACCCCCTATTGCATCCTCTCTCCTCATTTGTGCTTTTATACCACTTTAATTACATTCATGTATTAAGGTCAGGTCTAGGTTGAGGGACTAGCAATACAATAGATGCAAATAGTCAAGGAACAAGCAAGACAATAAACACAAATAGTCAAGGAACAAGCAAGGCAATAAACAAAATTCCATGAACACTCTGATGATCACTGTTTCTAAGGGCTTATCAGGATGACCAAAATACTGAGCCAACTTCCCTGTCATAGCCCAAAGTCATTTTCATGTCTAAAGCCTATTTCCTTATTCTAGCCTAAGATTTAGATTTCTGCCTGAAATTACTTCTTTGTTCTAGCCTAATAGATTCCTGCCTGAAATTACTTTCTTGTTCTAGGCTTAGAGTTAGATTCCTGCCTGAAATTACTTCTTTGTTTTAGCCTAATGTCAGACACCTGCCTGAAGCCCACTTCCTTGTCCTTGGGCAATGTCATATTCCTGCCAAGCAGCCCATTTCCTTGTCCTTGTAAAAGATAACATTTTTCTGGATGGGGTGGAAAGGTCAGAGTATTTGACAATCCTGCATTTCATTTCATATCTACTGTGTAACATGAAAACTACATTTGCATCATGACATTACCTCAGTGGTCAGTAGTGATGGCAAGGACCAGTTTGTGGGGGTTAGAACAATGGCTAGGTGGGTAAAGTGCTTGCTATGCAATCCTGAGAACTTCAGTTCAGAGCCTTGTTACCCAAAAAATAATCTGGGTGTGGCAGTAAGGATCTGTAAGCCCAGTGTTGGGTTATAAAGATGGGAGGATCACTGGGGCTTACTGGCCACTCGAGCCAGTCAGTGAGTCCCAGGATCAGTGGGAGATTTTATCTCAAAAAACTAACACATAGAGTGATAGAGGAAGACACTTGATAAATATTGACTTCAACCTCCACATGAACACACACAGAAGAAAAGATGGGTTTGTGGTTCTACCCTTGACCATATAGACATCTGGGTTCACATTCTAGTGTTTGTTTGTAGGCTGGTTAGTAAACGGGAGCTCGTGTGTTCCAGCCTGGCCTGCCTTACTGAGCTATTCAGTTCCCGAGTTCAAGAACCTGGCTCCCATCTATGTTTTGTTATTAATGGTTACTGATATTGTGCCAAGTGGTTAGAAAAGATAATCTACTGGTGGCAAACACTCTCCCATTTTTGGCTCCCAATGCTGACTACTAAAAGCTCTTAGTTCTTGGGAATCTACCATGCATGCTCCCCCCTCTCCCTCCCCCCCCATTCTCTCCTTCTTTCTCCCTCTCTCTCCCCCCTCCCATTCAATCTTCTTTTAACCACTTGGCCACCTGGAAAGTGGTTTACTAATCTAACATGCAACCAGTGAGCAAGACAGAGCTGACTTTGCCTTCCAGGATATTTTTCTTAATCCAATCCTCTGGAATGACTTTTACCATCACCACCTAGAGGCAAACTTTGACCTTCTTTCCTGTCATCTGTATCCATGCCAGAGGATAAAACACCTCCTGAAATCATGTTCAGATTAGTATTGGATCACAGGCCAGAAACACGCAGTGACGGAGTATGGACTGGCAAACAACTCACTAAACAATAATAAATACAGGTCCCAGGTGTTAGTTTTAACATCAAATTTTTTGGAAACTGAAGCACTCATTCAAGTGACTGACAGTGTCACTACCAGCAATGTATACACCATATACCATGCCACAGCTATGGCATGCATCCTTACAGTTAGTTAGAATCTTTGCACAGATAAACATAAAACAAAGAAAAGAGCTTGAATCATTATGTCAAGTGAAATAAGCCAAAATCAGAAAACTAAAGCCAGTTTTGTCATGTGTACAGCCTAACTTTAAAATTATATGTAAGGATGGGAATAATGAAGCTAAAACGAGAATATTATGATGGGAGGAGATATTAAAAGAAATGTAACATGTGGCTTAGAGGTCAAAGGGGAAAGAGACCAGTGTTTGGGTGATGCCTTCTGTGTCATGGATTGTGAATAGAGCATTCCTTTATATCCCAAAACTAAAGTGGTGCTTATACTTTTCAGCTCCGCAAGTCTGTTTTCAGCATAAGGGCAAGGAACCTTCTGGAAAAAGAGACTGCAGTCACAAAAATCTTAAGGTAATGCCAATAAACTTGAAACATGCTTTAATGCAAGTGGGATTCTATCAAGGGAAAAAGCAGCTTTTCTCAATGAATTCATTTTATGGACAATAACATTTACTTTCAGCTCAATTGTAGAATTGTGCATCTTCATGATTACAGATAATGTCAAAAACATAAGTAATGTTTATCTAGAAAACATGACATTTTTAATGTCATGATATATCATGTTTATTATTTCATGTATTTAAATAAACCATACCTAAAAACACAAAAAAGATGAAAAGAAATTATCATCATTCTTGACCATCTACATCTTTTGTGTTAACTAAAGGAAAAATCTGAAGGAAACATAGCAAAAGATAAGGTCTTTAAAAAATAATTATGATTTCTTCATGTATTACTAAGGATCTGTTAAAAAATTTTAAGCTCTGCTGGAAATGTCTATGTACCATGTACATGCAGTGCCTATGGAGGCCAGAAGAGGGCATCAGATCCCCTCCTACTGGTGTTAGAACTGGTCATGAGCCTCTATGCGGGTGCTAGGAACTGAAGCTTGGCCTTAAGATGATCTTGAAAGCATATTATTTTAGTGCTACTCTCTAAAGTATGTTTTGAAATGAAGGGTCAATATGGAAATCAATCTGACTAAGTATATCAGATTATATGTTATAATAAATAGTTTTATGATTAATACAAAGTGTGAAAGCGTTTGGAAGGAACATCGAGATTGTTGTATGTATTACGTATATGTATAAATGATAAAAGTGATATGCCTGACAAAGCCAATAGGCACCTTTATATGGTGAAGTAGTCTACAAATTTGTGGTAAGTAGAGGGAATCAGACTCTTCTACCAAGTCCATTACTAGAAAGATCAAGCATCTTTCCATAATGACATATGGAAAGATGGAAAACATCTTTCCATAATGTATATTACTGTGGCTTGGGAAGCCATGATGAGGAAATACAGCAAAGTAAACATAAGGTAAGAAACTATAACTTTATAACAATACCTGATACTTGTGTGAAAGAAAAAAGTCCTATCTCGTGGAGACACATTCCACTGTGTTCTCTCTCTCCATGGATGATATCCAGGCACAAAAGTCATGCTAGTATTGTAGTAGCTTTTTGAGTTGAGAATAAGTATTGGCTGGGGCTTGAGTATTCGCAATATGACTATGTAAACATGAAAGATCTGGTGGAAAGAGACAACTTAAGTGGCTGTCCTGACTAAGTCATTCATCTCAGTGTCACCCTTGGAGTATGCCGTGAGGCTGGTTTGACAGCTCATGATGTTCTCCAGGATACTTAGGCAAGCTTACACTACACAAGCAGGGATCTATAGATTTGCTGAGACACTTACTAGGAAGGGGAACATCCATCAAATAAGGAATTACTCAGAGTAAATAACCCACCGAGTCTAACTCAGAAATTTCCTACTATTCCTCCACTGTTACAACTGCCCTTCATCAAATCTGCTGCGTTTGGGATGCACAGTGAACATGCCTGTGCCCAGGTATTCAACTTGATTTCTTTGCTGGAGAAACACAGTGAGCCACGTGTGGCCAGTTAATGACTCTGCGTCCTGGGTACCAACCAGCAAGCCAAGACCAAGGTTTCTAGTGAATGACTCTGCTCTTGGTACCCAGAAAGCAAGCCATGACCAGAATATCTGCTGAATGACTCTGTTTCAAAGATATCTCAATACTTGGAGGCTGAAAATGGAAAGAGGTATAAGGAAGAAGTCATAGGCCTCACCTACTTTACATTCTTCGTGGTTAATGTTGGCCATCAACTTGACAGGATCTAGAATCACCTGAGAGACAAATTTCTGGGCGTGTCTGTAAGCTCTAGATTAGAATAACTGAGATAAAAAGACCTACTCTAGGTGTGAGCAGCACATTACCATGGGCTGATCCTGGACTATAAGAGGAGGAAGCAAGCTGGACACCAGCATTCATCTCTCAGTGTGAGCAGCTGCCTTAAGCCTTGGCCACCATGACTCACCTGTGATGGTGGACTATACTCTCTACATGTGAGCCAACCCCAAATTCTGTGTCAAGTATTTGGTCCCAGCAATGTGAAAAGGCACTAATGAGTACTCTTTTAAGAGATCCATTGCCTTCCAACTTTTATCCATTCCCTTCTTTCCTCTTCCCCAGTTGATGAGGCCAGAGTCACCCTCAGGAAATCATTGTGTACACTGATGTGGTATTCAGTTTTGAGGCAGCCAAATGAAAGGACAGGGCTTTCCCAAGAGAGTCCCGTGGGCCACTACTCTATTATTTATCTGGGTGACAAATGTTCCAAAGCCTCCCAGGAAATCATTTCATTTACACTTAGGCCTTGCAAAAACATCATGTCATAAGGTATATGTGAACATGTCATTTGAATCGAAAAAAGAAATCACACTTTTTCTGAGATCTGCTCAGTTTAACAATGAAAAGTGACTTAATGAGCACACAATGTCACAAAAATGAATGGATTAGATGGGTGGAATAACGCGTGTTTTCAAAAATTTCTATCTTGTCACATATATAAACAATGCTGCAAGGGGAGAATTTAAGAGTTTTGTTATTTTTTAAATATACAGAAGTTTGGGGCTTTTATTTGGAAAAAGTATATGATGTGAGAAAAAGTAATCTTCAAACTCTCAGTAAGTACAGACCTCCCTCAACCTTTCCTAAAAGTTGTATAATTTGAGGATAACAAAAGCCAATAGTATTGCACTACATCCCAGAAATGCATAAAATGAAAAGGGCCTTGACTATATGTCACATTGTGGATTTCAGGAAATAAATGTCTACAGCTTGAAAAATAATAGGATATTTTAATGTAAATTTGATATGTACAAAAACCATTTATCTTTATTGTTCTATAAAAATGTCCTTGCTCCTCTGAGTGCATGAGAACAGAGGTGCCATCATATCCAGAAGACACTCTTTCACTCTAGTCCTTGCCAATTTGTGGCTCTCACAAACAGATCCCCTATAAAAAGCCATCCTTAGCAGCATGAGTCTGTAATCCAAGTGTTAAGAAAACAGGCTTATCTCTGGACCTTGCTGGTTAGCCAGCCAAGCCCAGTCAGGTTCAAACAGAGACCATGTCTCTAAAGGCATAGTGGAGAATGACTGATGAAATACCAGACATCAATCTCTGTCCTCCACATGCACACACTTGCACATAAACCCATAGGTACACATATATTTATACACATACACCACACATACACACACTCACACAAACCAAGAAAGAAAAAGGGAGATGTCTAAATACCAGTGAGCAGGAGCTTAGTTGATGTCTTCAAGTATTCCGATCATAGTAGATTTTTATCAAAGGCTTTTTCTGTATCTATTGAGATGATCATGTGACTTTTGTCTTAAAGTCTATTATGACATTTATTATATTTACTGACTTATGTATGTTGGACAACCCCTCTGTGATAAAGCCAGCTTGGTCATGGTGAATAATCATTCTGATATATGTCTTTATTTAGTTTGCAAGTATTCTATTGAGGACTTTTTAATCTATGTTCATTAGGGATATTGTCCAATTGTTTTCTTTACTGTTGTGTTTTTATCTAATTTTGGTATTGGAGTCATACTGACTTTATAAAAGTAGTTTGGGAGCTTTCTTTTTTTTTTTAATAATTTAAGAAGGATTAGCTGTAGCTATTCTTTGAAATTCTGGTATAATACTGCTATGAATCTATGTGGACCTGGTCCTCTTTTAGTTGGAAGGCTTTTTATTACTATTCAAACCCCCCTTAGTTATACGTCTATTTAGGTTTGGTGATCTCTTCTTTGTTTAATTTGGTTAGTTTGGATAAAATTTGTTCATTTCTCTTAGGTGTTCTTACTTAATGGAATACACATTTTTTAAAGTCTTATATTTTTTATTTCTTTGATGCCTGTTGTGATCTTTCCCTGTATATTTCTGGTTTTATTAATTTGGTTTTATTAAATCTCTCTTTTTGTTCACGGGCAAGGGTCTGTCAATTTTGTTTACCTTCTGAAAGAACCAAATCTTAGACTCTACTGATTATTTTTTCTGTTTCTAACAGTTTCTGCTCTGATTATTTTTATTTATTGCCAACTTTGGGATTTGGGTTTGGCTTGCTCTTGTTTTTCCAAATTTTTGAGTGGCATCATTAAGTCATTTATTTGTGCTCTTTCTGAACATTTAATGTAGGTACTTAGAGCTGTAAATCTCTCTCATAGGACTGCTTTTAATGTGTCCCAGAGGCTATGTTGTGTTGTGTTTTCATGACCAGAGAGGCTGATCCTGCAGTCTATAGTGTAGATAAATGAGCTGATGGAAAGAGCCTGGAGCTGAGTGTACATTCTAAGTGTAGCAGTGTAGCAGCTGCCTCTTCACAGCCTTGTTAAGTTTTCTTGGTGGAAAGTCTGGGTTTTCAGCCCTGATCATCAGAATGCTACTATGCCCACAGTTCTCCCTGGACCTACATTTCAAAATATCACTTGGCTGACTTGGATGCTGCTATTCATCTTCACTGAAGATCACTTTCTCCAAAGCCCTGAGAGCTTTTCTCAGCCCAAAGGAGGGGGTTATGTGTTTTCAAAGTGCTGCTGCCTCTGCTGAGGCTTGCTCTCTAATTCAAAGCCCCCAAATCAAGTAAAAATGCACTCTCATTCTCAAAAGCATCAATGGCTATAGAAATATCACACACCAAAAAAAAAAAAATCATTAAATGTATATTCCCAAAAGTTCTGTTCTTTTATGGTTTGCCACAAGTACCTCATTAGCCAAGACAGCTTTATAACCTAGGCAAATGGTCAGCTTGCATGTTTGTACCCTGATATTTGATTAACGGCACTATGAACTTATAGTAATAACTATTATTGAAAGCCTAAAAAGACTCTTTATTCTCTTTAGTTAGACCATAATGAAGTGTGCAAAGGGTAATATGTAGCACTGCCTTTGTTCCTGGTTTTATTTTAAAGATGTCATTTACATTTTTAAGTATTTTATTTTGGGTATATGGGTGTTCTACCTGCATGTAAGTTTGTGCATCATGTGTGCACCTGGTGCCCATGGAGTTTAGACAACAGTATAGGATCTTCTAGACCTGGTTGTGAGCAACCATGTGGGTGCTGGGCATTGTACCCAGGTCCTGTGAAAGAACAACCAGTTTTCTTAACAACTGAGGTACCTCTCTAGCCTCTTAAGATAGACTCTTTTTCCTAAGAGTGCCCCTTAGTTACTCAACTATGGAGGATTTCTGTGGTGTCTCTTACATGCCATGGAATTGTAGACATTTTGCTTTTTCCCACTCAGCAGTTTCTGCTTTTCAATGTAACATCTTTTGTTGTTATTGTCTTGTTTTGTTTGTTTGTTTGTTTTTCAAGACAAGGTTTCTCTGTGTAGACCTGGCTGTCCTCAAAATTACTCTGTAGGCTAGGCTGGCCTTAAATTCATTGGTGCAGGGGGAAATTTTCTAAACAGAACTCCAATGGCTCAAGCTCTAAGATAAACAATCAATCAATGGGGCCTCACGAATCTGAAAAGCTTCTGTAAGGCAAAAGACATCATCAATAGGACAAATCGACAACCTACAGATTAGGAAAAAAATCTTCACTCACCCTACATCTGACAGAGGGCTAATATCCAAAATATATAAAAAATTCAAGAAGAAGTTAATCTCCAAAAGAACCCAAATAACCCAATTAAAAATGGGGTACAGAGCTATACAACAGAAGAATCTTGAATGGCCGAGAAGCACTTAAAAAAATGTTCAGAGTCCTTAGTCATCAGAGAAATGCAAATAAAAACTACCCTGAGATTTCACTTCACACCAATCAGAATGGCTAAGATTAAAAACTCAAGTGACTGCATATGCTAACAAGGATGTGGAGGAAAAGGAACACTCCTCCATTGCTGGTGGGATTGCAAACTGGTACAATCACTCTGGAAATAAATCTGGCAGTTCCTCAGAAAATTGGAAATAGTTCTCTCTGAGGACCCAGCTATACCACACTTAGGCATATCCCCAAAAGATTTCCCACAATACCACAAGGACACGTGCTCCACCATGTTCATCGAAGCCTTATTTGTAATACCCAGAGGCTGGAAACAACCCAAATGTTCCTCAACCAAAGACTAGATACAGAAATTGTGGTTCATTTACACAATGGGATACTATTCAGCTATTAAGAATGAGGACATCATGAATTTTGCAGGCAAATAGATGGAACTAGAAAATATCATCCTGAGTGAGATAACTCAGACCCAAAAGGACATGCATGGTATATAAACTCACTGGTTAGTGGATATTAGCCCAAAAGTACAGAAAACCTAGGACACAAACCACAGACTGTAAGAATTGTAGAAAGGCCCAAGTGAGGATGTTTCAATTCCACTTAGAAGGGAAAAGGAAATAATCACGAAAGACAGAGAGAGACACCTGAGTGGGAGAGGAGAGAAGGAAGGGAAAAGGTGAACAGGATCAGATATGGTGGAGAGACAGGAGAGAAACCCAGTAGGCCAAGAGAATGAATGGGGATAAGCAGCATTAAGAGGTGGGAGGTAAGGGGACCCTCTAGAAAGTATTAGAGACCTGGAAGATGAGAGACTCTAAGGACTCAATGGGGATGACCTAAGCCAAAATGCACAACACTGAAGAGAGGGAACTCAAAGAACCCACCTCCAGGGAAGGGGGAGGCCTTAAGTGGAGGGACAGGGTTACTAACCCACAGTCAAAATTTCTGACCAAGAACTGTAGGGACAAAAATGGAGAAGAGACAGAAGGAAAGGTGTTCCAATGACCAGCACAACTTGGGATCCATCTCATGGGAGGGCACCAAGGCCTGACAATATTATAGATGCTATGATGTCCTTACAGATGGGAACCTGGCATGGCTGTTCCACGAGAGGCCCTACCAGCAACTGATTGAAACAGAAGTAGATACTTGTGCCCAACCATTGAACTGAAGTTAGGGACCCCTATGGTTGAATTAGGGGACGGATTGAAGAAGCTGAAGGGAAAAGTGACCCCATAGGAAAAACAACAGACTCAACTAACCCAGACCCAAGGGAGCTACCCAAGACTGAGACACCAACCAGAAACATACACCGGCCAGTCTGAGGCCCCCGGCACATACATAGCAGAAGTCTGCCTGGTTAGGCCTTAGTGGGAGAAGATGTGCTTAATCTTGGAGAGACTTGAGGGAAGACTCCCTCAGAGAAGGTGGAGGCTGTTGAGGGGAGGGCAGGAGCACACTCTTGGAGGCAAGGGAGAGGAGAAATGCGATAAGGAACTGTGGGAGGGGGTATCAAGGGGGGAAACGACAGGAATGTAAATAAATAACATAATAAAAATTGAAAAAAAGAAGTTGGTTTGAAAAGGCTAAATGATTCTCACAGGATGGTTCCATCCATACAGCATCCTGGGAAATGTACAGTTTGGTTATAAGAGGTTGTTTGTTTTAGTAAGACCCTGCTTTAACTGTTTTATCTCTGGAGTATAAAGTAATAATATAGAAAATTAAAATTCAAGTCTATGGAAAAGTTGAACGATTAAGGTGATATAACATTTTCAAAATTTTATTTTTATTAAACTACAAAAAAGTTCAGGGGGCTGGCTCATTGAGTGTGAGTGTTTATTGCAACTGAAAAATATAAAAACATAAGTTAAAATCCTCAGCACCCATATAACTAAGCACAGCTCAGCATGCTTATAACCCAAGTGTTGGAGGGAAAGAGACAGGTGTATTCCAGGAGCACACTGGCCAAACAGCCCAACTCAAAAGAGCATCTACTAGTTCAGTGAAAGATCTTGTCTCAAAGGCATTAAAGCAGACCCAAAAGGACATGCATGGTATGTAATAGAGTATAATAGAGGAAGTCACCAGCACACTTAGATATATGCAGCACACACCCACATGTGTCAACGTGCAACACACACACACCAAAAAATAAAGCCACATCATTACATTATAATATATATGTTTCTATGTTTCTAAGTTAGTAGTTGAGTTACAAAATTTGAGCCCCAATTATTTGGTGCTTATATGTTTTATTTGCTGGACTTCAACAGGGCCACCAAGATTGATTTTTGTTTGTTTGTTTGTTTATAGCACATTTGTAAAATAAAGACACTGGGGTCCCTTTTCAGTCCACAATGAGATATTGGTTGACCATGCATTCACATATCTATCTGTAAGAACATTTTTGTGAGTAACAGAGAAATAAGAAGACATAACTAGCTGCTATTAAGGAGTGATATTCTTCCAACTGGGACAGAGCTGAATTAAAAAGTGGTGGGTACTCATTCTGATGAAAATACAGCTTTGTCTCAGCAAGAATCATCACCAGGGGCTTACCCATTACCATCTGCATTGTCTCCACCTTGGATGATCACCTCGCTACCTTAGTGTTGTCAGGTAAGAGCCATTTCCAGGAAGTGCCCATTTTCTCTTCTCTTACTCTCTTATCCACTTGTGAGTTTACAAAATTGCCACTGGAAGACTGTTTTCTCATTGTCTGAAGATGAAGCTACATCACATTAACCAACATCTGAATATATTTTAAAATATATTACCTTGCAGGGCTCAGAATTTAAATAAAATCCCTTAACTTCAGTGCTCTGTGAAGTCATAGTGAGATTTCTTGGGTGGTAATTACATTTACTACAGATGTTCTCATGTAATCTAACTTTTCTATAATGAGTAAAAATAATTCAAAGACTCCTAGGCCTTTCTTTCATTACAGAATGTTCAGGCTTTTCCCACACCCTTGTTCTGGAACATTAAGAAAGAAGACATAGAAACAAAGAAAGGAACAGAGGACCCCTGCTACTGTGTCTATAAACAACTAGTGGTGTTTAAAGGCTAATAAAACTCCAAAGATCCCTCTTATACCCATCATCTTTGGGCCAATTTAAAAATATTTTTGGTGGAGAAATGTCAAGAAAAATAGAGACAAATTCTTAAGACACGATTCTCTATTCCTAGGAAAGATTATATATGTGGCTGTCATATAAGGAACATTTGAAATTCCACACCACAAAGGCAATGTGGGGAGGGGGGTAAAGAATCAATCTTTCATATGTTTTTTTTCAAAGGCTTGGCAAGAAACCAGGGGTAATATTTTTGCAACTGGGAATGTGTGTTTGCTGAGGAGTATTCCCACATTTGAGTCATCATCAGGGGTCCTCATCTTGTTTTACTTTCAAAGGTAGAGAGGGCATAACATTAACCCCAACTGGGAAAAGGAAAATGCCTCTCTGTAATTCTCCTCCAGGGAACAGGAATAAAGAGATTACATATGCCTGCATAATGGAGAGTCTTCTCACTCACACAAGACAAAAGACTTCATTATTTTTCACTAGACAGAGCCTTGTGCCTCTTGCTTTCAGAAGCCAGGCAGGCTTTGGCTTTTTGTTGTCGTTTATGTTTTGTTGTCGCTAATATTAAGCCACTAGATGGACTTTCTAAGAAAGTCTTTGTTTGCATGGTTTTGAACCCGTTTACACAGAAACTTGCACAGAGTTCTCAGATTTTTCCATTAGAAAAAGATGCAGGCAAGATACTGAAGACTTTGGCCCCTCCACTCTATCTCAGGTTTCCTCAAAGAAGTAGAAACTGTGCTTGAAGTCCAAAGTGCTTTCTCAGTATGGTTAGCTGTGCTTTTTCTCTGAACAGCAAGTAAATGGACATTTTCTTCCTGAGACTATTTTTCCTTGTATCCTTCAACGATGCCAGCATACAAAGACTAGTGAAAATTTTAAAATGACAAATTATAGCTTATCATTTAAGTACATCCATCCCTTAGCTGGAAATATGTGCAGATCCATTTGTCAGGTTAGCGGTAGACATCCTTGCGTTCTTGAGTCCTTTGCTTGCCAACAGATTCCTGCAAGATGAGGTACATGGCGATTCAGTTCCCAGTGATGGACCGACATTCAGGCTGAGAGGTTAAAATGAGTTCAGCTCTCAGGGTCTCAACTTCATATCCACATTCATGCACAGACAACATATATAAAAAATTTTCTACTTATGAGAAGCAACATCTGAGGTGTTCCTTTTCTTATTACTGTCTGGGTGTCTTATCTACTCTATGTGTATATTATACCAACTTGAAACAAAGTTAAGATTATAACTCCATTAACAGTGCCTATAAGAACATTCTATTTTATTTGTGATGCCTTTCATTCTTCACAAGTATGAATAGGTCAAACAAATGAAAATATTTAATCATTGCACCACTTCAAGGTTCATTCATCTAGTATTTATGGAGCACTAACTTTGATCAAGGGTTAAAAAAATAATACTCAACAACTTTAAAATACAACCTTGCTTGCTGACTTGGAGCTTTTAGAGTGTGGTCTGTGTATAGATTTGAATGGCCAAAGAGGATGGTATGAGAAAATAGAATATCTTCTGGCAAAAGGATAAACCAGAAAGGGTAAGATCAAGAGGCCAATTTTAATTGAGGGGGGGGGTAATTTTAATTTTACACAGGTGTGGAGAAGGCACCATTGGGGAAAACGACCAAAGAGAGAATTAGAGACAGCAATGCACAGACACCAAAGTCACACTGAGTTTCTGAGTTCATCATTTTCTGAAAAATAATAGGAAGTTGGAGGGTTTAAGGCAGTGGAAATAACTGTGTTAGGTACCTGTTTGTTGCATAACAAATGATTTCAGAGTTGGAGATTTGAACACTATATTTCATGTCTTACATTTAGGCATACCATAGCCTTGGACCTCTGACAAACCTGCATGCACTTAGACCAATGGAGTATTCTTTTCCTAGGCCATTCACGTGATTGCACATAGGAGTCAGATCCAGACACGGTGCTAGATAAATTGAGATTCTTGACCAGAACCACTGAGTTATGTTTTACCTTGATTGATTGTCAATTTGATGAGGCTTAGAATTATCTAGAAAATGAACATTTGGCTGTGTCTGTGAAAAAAATTTTAGGAAGCAATAACAAAAGTAGGAAACCCCACCCTGAACTTGGGTGGTACTCACCATGAGTCAAGGACCTAAACTAAATAAAAAGATGGGAAGTGAGTAGAACATCCTTCATCTTTTCACATCCAACTGCTAGAAACACCATTTTCCAATTATTACTATTTTTCAAAATATCAAGACCTTTTACATGTCCAACAAATGTGGCACAGTTTAAGTGTGAATCTGTTTGTTGTATTAAAAAAAAAAACATGCTAACATGGCATGCTTTCTGGCCTGTTTCTTTATTCAAGTGGTCTTGGGGCCAAAGTGCTGTTCTCTATATTGTTTTTTTCATCCCTGTGTTTCTACTCCCCTTCTGTTCCAGAATTATCTCCTCCCATCAGAAGGTCTTCCTATGCCCACTAGTTTGGCCTCTGTTCTTGTTGTAAAATGAAATTGGGGGTTTCTATGTGCTTTTAGATGAACTAATATATCTACAAAACAATCTCACCTGTACCCTTACCTGTTTCCTATGAGACAATGCTGAAAGACAAATAGACTTTATTAGCCATAGAAGAGCATGCCTTAAAGTGAGTTTGGCTTCTTAATTTTAATAGAATCCTGCCATTATACTTGGGTGGGAAGATATTCCTTCATAAAACTTCAAACGCACTTATTGTGATACGCCCCAACCAATGTCTTTACTCATATGTATATTTTGCAGTTTGCTAAAAACAATATTAGCTCTTGGTTTTCAGCTAAGAAAGACTGGCTTTTACCTATAGTTTCTTAATTTAAATTCCATAGTCATGCCCAATGAAAAAAATGTGATGTCAGAGCATTTAGTCAAACAATAGGCTCAACTAGAGAGTAATGATGGGAGTGGAAAGGGGTTAATCTTAATTTTACACAGGTGTATAGGAGGCACCACTGGGGAGACCAACCAAAGAGAGTTAGGGGTAGCAATGCAGACACTGGAGTTCTGAAGGTGACCTCTCAGTACTAGTTGGATAATGGGGAGGGTAACGTGGGTCCTGTGAGCCTGGTTTCATTGTGCTCAGATTATGTGAGAGCCATAGCGTCAGGGAGAAAGTGAGCAGGAAGCTTTTCTCAGAGCACAGAAAGTCTCAGATGGAGACATTTCACTGAAGAACAAAGAGCCAGTCAGCTTGTGCTGGGTTCCAAAGGATCTCTTGACTTCATGTGTTATAAGTTAAGCTGCTTGTTAATAAAAAACTCATAGTTACTGGGCATTTAATTCTTTCTTAGTAAATACTACTGTGAACAACATGGGGGGATTTGGTAAAGGTAAAAGCAAATGTTTGGCGACTCTAACCCATTTGAGCAAAGGTTTTCTGTTTGCAAGATGGAACTGAAAACCAACACCTATGTTCAATGTATGTCCATTTTCAGCCTGGCCTATTGGACACATAATCCCACAATCCTTATAATACCAACCTTAAGACTATTGCATTTTTCTGTTTCCATTATAGGAAGGCCTCTCACATTCAATCAGACATGTTGTAATTAGGTTGGATATATTTTGTATTTTAGGCTCATGGGTCTCGATGACTTAGATAGGGGATAAGTATCATGATTAAAGAATAAAAGTTGCATGACAGCAACTGAAGGTTAAGTTCTGGTATTTTATACAGATTGCTGGGGATCTAGACGTCTAAAGGAGAACATCACTTACTCTAAATAGGTATTCTCAAAATGTCTCTATGCTTTCAGCCTATTTTTCAAAAACTTACCTATATATGGAAGACTTTCCTTAACTTTTGTTAACTTAGCTGAACCTAGAAACATATCTGCTTATGCAGTATCATCGTAGTTCAAGAAATGAGTACAACTTCCGTCTACTACTCCATAGGTCCCTTGTGTGCTGAAATGTCAGCGTGGGTACATCTCCACAGTGGTCCTTGCTCCTTAGTAGAGTAACGTCAGGAATCTTTGGCACCTTTCTTTGGTAACGCATTTACATTCAGCTGGATTTGTGAGACTTTTCCCCCCAAGAATTTACACTATGATAATCTTCCTTCTGTATCAAAAGCATTTGTATTGTGTGTGTGTTATTGTACAGCATTGAGGTTTGCAAGTGTGAATGAGCATGTGTGTCCAGGTGCATGTACACATGTGTGTACATGTATATAAAAGATTCCATGCCTCTACCTTCTGAGACCTAGAACTAAAGTTGAATTGTCATGCCAATTTGTCTGGCATTTATGTGGTTTCTGAGGGGTCTGCATTCCCATCCTCGTGTTTGAATAGCAATGGTTTTAACCACTGAGTCTTCTCCCCAGCCTCATCAAATTTGGAGAGCATTGTGGAAGAGGGGGCAGAAAAGTGTAAGAACCATAAATAGTGGATGTCTTCAACAAAATAATATTTTCAGGGGATGACAGGGCCACTGCACATATGAACTTACAGCAGCTGAAAATGTATACACAAGACCTACACAGAGGAAGTAAAGCGGGGATTTGTGATAATGGAACTGGGAGGAGAGGAGGAGGGAGCTACTACCAGGATATGAAGTAAATAAATAAATAAATAAATAAATGGAAATTTTTCTGTATGAAAGCACACAAGCATATCCTGTCATTAGTACGCAAAATTGTTTTCACTTTTTGAAATGTAAAATTTATGTATAGCCAAGAAACATTTTAAAAGACATTTCTTTATGATTTATTATAACATTATAAGGAAAAAACCCCACAAAGACCTACACAGTAATAAGCCAATCATGCTCCCAGTGTGGATGGGGAGAGCCTCGTGAAGTCCTATCCCTAGCTGAGAAGCTACTGACAATTGATAGCTGCCAAGAGAAGGAGAGTAAGCTTTGTTCATAAATACAGACCCCCAAAAGCTACCCATGCTCCAGTAGATAACCCTACACCCATTGTACATATATAGGCAGCACTAGGTGGATTCAGACAGTTTTTAAGGGTACATCATTCCAGGGTCCAGGTGGAAAGAAATAAAAGCAAACCTTCCTGGGGGAGCTCATAAAGACCCTATGTTTAATTTTGAAATTATCATCATGCCCTGCCCTGCTGCTGACAGAATCTTTACAGAAACCTTACCAAGGGCAAGGAGGAGCACGTGCTTTCTGTTTATCTTCTACCTCCTCTTGGTCTTGGACTTCTGCTTTGTGTTTCTGACACAAAGCCTTAAGGTCATTTTCCTTTATTTTGCCTTATCACTGGTGTTTCCTTAAAATTAATAAGAACCATGAGCAGTGATGTATTATTCATCCCGAATGCACAAACCATGCATTTATCTAGGGTTTCTCTCTTTTGCTAGAGCTTGCACTCGACAGCGCATGCTGAGCGGATCATTCGAGGGGCAGCCAGCAAAGGAGAGGTCGATCCTCAGCGTGCAGCATCACATCCGCCAGGAGCGCAGGTAAATACTCCAGGAAGATGAACTCCAAAGGCATCCAGGAAAGGACTTTACAAGAGTGCCTCGGTACAAAGCCTAGGCCTCTACCCTTGTTGGCAAGCAGGCACGGTGAGAACCTGGGTTCCAGCTGCTGGTGGTATCAATAAAGAAATTCCCTACATGATTCAAAGATTTAAAAATCTTTACTTCAAAGAATCTTTCCTTGGTGGTAGCCAAAGTCCCGCTTTTAAGATCAGAAAGAACAAAAATCCGAAATCTTGTTAGATGGGATCAAAGATGTGTGGATACACCATAATCTTTTGCTTTACAAAGAAATGAGCCGTTTCTGATATATCAGGAAAATTAATCTTTTACTCATGCTTATTAATTACAAGTGAAAACTTTGTCTTTAGATGTTTTGACAAGTTGACTGTGGTTGTTCTAGGTCTCTAAGACATGGATCCAACAGCCAGAGGATCAGCCGGGGCAAATCTCTTGAAACTTTAACTCAAGACGTGAGTTCTAAGCTATGCTTTGGGTTTTAGAAACTTGATTATGAATGTACATATAAGTGATTGCTTAGTTCTCATGCCTGAGTTTTTCTGTCATCCTTAAATGTGTTCCTACTATAGTAAATCAAGAAATTCAGAAAGCAAATGTCTTTGGCCAAGTACCAAAAATCAACCATGAACTACAAAATATAGACATACCATGCACAGAGTACGTCTCAGTTAAAAAGAATAATACAAACTTTAGAGAACAATTGGCTGTGAGTTCCTGGCCCCAGCTGATGCATCTATAACATAACTGTTACACCTAAGATGCAGGGAACATTGCAGAAGAGAAGAAAGAAAGGTTGTAAAAGACAGGACGGGGTGCCTCTTGTGCCTATCATGTCTTCTATATTGGACAGGAAAACTGCACCAGTGAAAGCTCACCAATGAGGTAGCATGAACAAGGCCTGAGCATAATGTCAGTTGTCATGCCAATGAGGATGGGAGAAATCTCACAAAGCCCCACCCCTAGATGAAGAATGAGCCTGTTTTCTCCAGGGATGATCCCCCTAATTATCCAATACCAAGTGCTCAGCCCAAAATTCATAGACATATACTCAACACTAAATGGGCTTTGTGGGTTGTATTTATACAATCTAGTCTCTTATTGCATGTTTTTTGGTTACAGTAGTGTTTATTGATTCCTAGCTTTTTCTTTTTTTTTTCTTTTTTTTTTTTTTTTTTTGAGTGGTCCAATAGAAATGAACAGTTTACTTACTGAAGGAGCTGAAGGGGTCTACAGGGGTAGAAATGAACAGTCTTACTTATTGAACCTCATAGGAAGAACAACAATATCAACCAACCAGACCTACCAAAGCTCCCAGGAACTAAACCACCAACCAAAGAGTACACATGGAGAGACCCATGGCTCCAGCTGAATAAGTGGCAGAGGATTGCCTTATCTGGCATCAATGGGAGGGGAGCCCCTTGGTCCTGTGAAAGCTCAATGACATAGCATAAGTCACTGAGGAAGGAGTGGGTGGGTGGGTGGGGGAGCACCCTCATAGAAGCATGGGAAGGAGAAGGGAATAGAAATAAAAATACAACAGGAATATATAAAAATATATAAAAGGAGTCCAGTGAGAACATGGATTATTGACTCCTGGTTCTTTTCTTTAAGTGACCCAATATAAATGTATAGTGTCTCGAGCACTTATTCCCAGACTGCCAGTCGATTCTGGCAGGAAGTGACCCGGGATTACTACACACAGGCGAGAGTCGTTGTCTGGTCTTTCAATTGCTCTAATCTCTAATTCAGATTCATATATTACGGTTATCGAACACATGCAAAACCAAATAAGAGCAATACACATTAATGCAATTGCAGTTACAGTCCACATGTCTTAGTCAGCCATGTATACGACCTGTTCTCGGCTCAGGTTCGGGCTCGGACTTCTCGGTCACCTCTATCGGTCTCCAGCGGCGGTCTCAGCGAGTCTTGCTTCGCCAGCAATACCCGGTGCGGTGGGGAATGGGATGATCTCATTGGGCAGTATTTGTGCTCAAGTCAGTTCTCGTTGGAGTCCGGACTAGCGTGGATTCGGGAGGCTAGTCATGCTGGACTGGCGAGTGGACTTTTTGCTGGGGTTTTTTATACTCTCAACTTAGGTTGGGGCGTTTCCTATCTTTCACAGCACACTTTATCACTCTAAGTCACATAGCACATCTGGCTTTACTCTTTTTATCTACTGCCTATGCTAGGTCCATTTGGACCTTCACAAATGCTCCTTACATACAGTCTACTTAAAAGTCCAGAAAAAAAAAAACAAAACATGTTTTTGGACACCTGTGTTGGGACACACTCCACAAAGGGACTCACGTAGTCCAAGTTGATCTAAAACTCACCATGTACCTGAGAACTACCTTGGATTTCTAAGCCTCTGGCACAATGTACAACCATGTTGAGTTTACACATTTCTGGGACATTTTGCGTGCTAAGAAGGAACTCACCACCTGAGCTACTGCCTCAATACTATAAATCCTCTAATTTTCTTATTTATTCTAATTTTAATAATTTTCTTTTTCTCCCTGATGTCATAATGTAAGCAGTATGGTAGGGCTTGGCACACCACGAAGTTTCAATAAATATATGCTAAGCATTTTATATTTTAGAGGGAAAATTCAGTTGTCAAGATGCTCATGGCTATTAAACTATATGCAAATGAAACATTTTACATATAAAAATTATAGTTATCATATGTGTTACAGTCTACATATAGTGTCCATATATTAATAGCAACGCTGATTTTAAGTTTTTTAAAAAACCATCTTTTAGGCTTTTAGAAGTCTCTCACTGTACATAAATCTTTTATTTCTAGCATTCGAATACAGTGCGCTACAGAAATGCACAAAGAGAAGACAGTGAAATAAAGATGATTCAGGAGAAGAAGGAGCAAGCAGAGATGAAAAGGTACCAGCGTGGCTGTGTCTCGAGGCTCTCATTTAGGAGTGGCTCTTTCCGTTGGCCTTTTCCTTATTCTATAAATGTCCCCCTGAAGGAAGGTGCAAGAAGAGGAGCTGCGAGAGAACCACCCATACTTCGACAAGCCTCTCTTCATCGTGGGGCGGGAACACAGGTTCAGAAACTTCTGCCGGGTGGTGGTTCGAGCACGCTTCAATGCGTAAGTATAGGTGACTTAACCACACTCTGACCAGGTATTTGTCCCGAGTCCTGTGAACAGCAGGGAGTTTGTCACAGGAAGAAAAAAAGGACAGTGTAGTCTTAATGGGGGTCACAAAATAAACCACGGGCTAATTAATCATCCTGCTCCTCGTTGCTGCGCCTGAAAGGTGGAAAACAAAGGTTTCGAGTGGGTAGCTCCCATTGATAAAGCACTTGACAGCTGTGAACGTCAGTACATGTTTGACAATTGTGAGTATCAGTGTTACTAAGTCTCAGTTTTCCTTTGTAAACCTTCAGCTGAAGGAAAATAAATGACATGCTGAAGTATATTGTTCAAAACTTCTGTCAGACTTGAACTTCCTGATGAAAAGATTTATGCTAGAACAAAGTGGAAAGAAAATGTTATCTGTTGCTTGTATTACTAGTTGTTATGAGAAGGAAATCCACTAGCCACTGTCTCCAATACAAAACCAAGAATTTGAGAATTCTTTTTACTGTTCTTTCATCCAGTGTTCTCTGTCTTCCACAGTAATGTGCAGATCCATACTTCATAATAGCCATTTTATAGAAGTTATAAAAAATAAAGTTCAGATCGAAGAGATGATTGTGATTACTAACACTCTTGTTGTGTTGAAGAATTTTTATATATTGTTCTTTCTTACAGATCCAAAACAGACCCTGTCACAGGAGCTGTGAAAAACACAAAGTACCACCAACTTTAGTAAGCATGACAAGTTCTGTCTTCCTTGCGCATTTGAACTTCAAATATACTATTTTCTGCTTGATAAAAATATAAAATTTTAGGTTGGGGAGTTGCTTCAGGAGGTGATGCAAAACAACGAGAGCCTGTTTAAACCCCAGCACCTACATTAGAAAACCAGATACGGTCTCATGTGTTTATATCCCTAAAATTGGAGGGCAGATAAAGGTTCAGTAAGAGACCCAGGTTCAAGAATACAAACTGGAAAAGAATCTAACACCCATGTCAGACCTTTACATGTCTAAGCAGGAGTGCACATACCTCATACACATATGAATATACAAGCATGCAACACAAGCATGTTTCACACTCAAAGAATATATAGATGAACTATACCATTGAACAGTTGTTTTAGAAACACCAGTTTTGTTGATAGAGTCACCAAAGCCATCACCCCTTGGTCCTGGTAGACTTGGGTGGAGCATCTTCATTTCTCAGTATGCTTGTTCTTTGGCAGTGATTTGCTGGGACTTGTCACCTACCTGGACTGGGTCATGATCACGGTAACCATCTGCTCTTGCATTTCCATGATGTTTGAATCCCCCTTCCGGAGAGTCATGCATGCACCCACTTTACAGGTACTGTGGAGAAATCTTAGCTCCCAGCTCAGTAGTAAAATACTGCCCTTTTTTGCTGTTTTGTCACAACCAAAGTGCCATTTTGCCTATTCCAGATCGCTGAATATGTGTTTGTGATATTCATGAGCATTGAGCTTAATCTGAAGATTATGGCAGATGGCTTGTTTTTCACTCCAACTGCTGTCATCAGGGACTTTGGTGGCGTCATGGACATATTTATCTATCTTGTAAGATTTTTATTCTCTCCTAAATATAAAAGTGTGATGGTTTTCTGAATCCCCTGGTACAAGAGTGAAATGTTTGAGATCTAGTTGTCAAAACTAAATTTTTTGATAAATTATACAGATTTGTTATATGTAAATAAAGGGTATGCACATAAAGTCTAAACAAATAATTTATATAAGAAGTATTACAATATCTACAGATATAGTTAAAATAACTCATAATTTTATGTGTAAATGAGACTGCATGAATAAATCTAAAAAAATCAAACTAGTTTGCATCCCATAATTCTTATGGCTCTTATAATGCAAAATTGTGTCAAGTAAATGATATTACTAATTATTGATACCCTTGATATCAAATTCTTCTCAATTTTTGTTATCACTGATAACCATTCAAGTGTTCTGTTCAGTCAAATTAGGAAACTACAGGAATGGACTTGGAAACTTGATAGATTCAATGTAGGAAAAAGGAGAATAACTTGGAGTGGCAGGTTGCATGTTGATAACCAATAATAAAATAGTAGTATCTTTGATCAAAGGAATCATGGTCATGGCGTAAGTGTGAGTCAAAGTTTAGAGAGTGGTGAGATAAATCTCAAGATGGAATGTGTAGGAATACAATGGCATGGAATGGGTACCTACTACCCTGTACACCAGAGGTCAATCCTCTGCAGGCATGGGATATACTCATTATGTGAGGTTAGCAGATGGTATATGCACTTATGAGCATCTGTTCCACATATGTCCCATAGAACCTCTGCTGAATGGAAGGTCACAGCCTATGAGCTCTCAGGAAATGTATACATCAGATGAGATAAGTATAAATTCCAGAGATTATTTCTTCCTCTAGGTGAGTTTGATATTTCTTTGTTGGATGCCTCAAAATGTGCCTGCTGAGTCGGGAGCCCAGCTACTGATGGTTCTTCGGTGCCTAAGACCACTTCGGATATTCAAACTGGTACCCCAAATGAGAAAAGTTGTTCGAGAACTTTTCAGTGGTTTCAAGGAAATATTTTTGGTAGGTGAAGCTGCCACATACTTCTTCTTTGAGACAATCTAGTCCTATCATGTCACTGACTGGGGGATAAACTGCAGTTTGCAGAGCAAGGGCAAGCCTACATGGTTTTATTCAATGCCAGAAAATTAGAAAGGAGACAGGAAAAATTCATTCAGAAAATTCACTCACTGATGCTCTGATTTGCTTTATTCTAAGGAACACCTGTAGATACAGTGCATGGAAAACCCAGAGAGCTAAGATACACTTTTTAATTCCATACTTGTCCTCAATTTCTACTCTGGGATTTCCCTTCTCTATCTAAACATTAAGGATAAGAAGATTCAATCTCATCTAATTCACAAATGAGATTGAGAATTAATGCTTTTGGTTTCTGTGTGTCCTGTTGAGCCTGGAAAATAGAATTTGTCCATCTTAGAACTATTAACAAAACATTTAGAAATACAGCACATAGGTATATCTTACTTTCAAATAAGCCTCAATAAGCAGCATATAACACTTAAAATGTGATTCAAGGGAAAGCATGATCTTCAGATGGGCAAGCATGACATTATGATATGATGTGTTATGATAGCATATGATATGTCTTCTAAGAACAGGGATGGAGATAAAACACAAAGTAAGAGTTTCATTGCTCAGAGTCTATTTCAGAAAGATCTTTGCCTGCCCCCCTCCCCCCAGAAGAGTGATCACACAATTGTTTTTATTATGGATGATTCCTGCTTGTGTGTGAGCAATAGGGAATGGCTGAGAGCTTATTTTCTAGAAACAGTGTTAGCTCAGCTGCAGTTTTAGTTGATATGAAAGAATTTTACATTTATGTTGTAATGTTGCCAGAAGTGCATAGCTGTTCATCCTTTTAAAGATGCATTTTAAAGGTCCTGTTTCCTTTGCACAAATTGTAGCTCTGTAGCTTTTCATATGAATTCATGAGAAGGAAAAGACTCTATTTCCACACAAGACAGTTCACTTACACAACTCTTGGAACTACTAATAGGGTTTGGAAGGGAATCTCACTGTGTCCTTCTCCTGAGGAGGCCTCCGAACAGCTGTACATTACTTACAATTTCTAGTTAGATTATCCATCCAGCTCAGTTATGTGGTAGCTGCAGATTTAACCTTTTACCTGTTTCCTCTGCTGAGACAAAGACAGTAGCCAGCAGAGGGAGCCCAAGACAATTAATAGATCGAATCGTAGTGCACAGAGTGTTCCCCATCACGGGTGTCCATGTTCACAAGAAAGCAAAGCCACTATCTCTCCAATTTATGCTCAGTTAGTAAGGAAGTGACTCCATTTGGGACAAATAAAGTACAACTCAATAATTTTAACATTTTCCTTTCTACTTTAAAAATAGTACTAATTTAAAAATTTATATGAAAGTGCCTTATTTCATTCTCTTACATGAAAGTTGTATACTTTTATTTTAAAACTTTAAAACATGTTGTTAGTTTTATCCTTTTGCCATTTCAAGATGAATGAATGGTCCATGGTGGAGAAGTTAGAAGACATCACTGAAAATCAAACAAACATGAATTTTGTACAATAGGATCTAAATACATTTTAAAATCATTGTTTAAACCAGTACTTAACTTTCACCAAGAGATTTACTTTTTAATTAATGTTTTTCAGGTCTCCATTCTGTTGCTGACATTAATGCTTGTTTTTGCAAGCTTTGGGGTTCAGCTCTTTGCTGGAAAGTTAGCCAAGTGCAACGACCCCAACATTATCAGAAGGGTAAGATTTTCCCAACTATCTACTCCTTGGAATGCATGTTTACCAGTAGCTGCCAGGAACCCCCTTACTCTCTTCCCACACGTTCTTTTTTTGCTGTAAGCACACAGTATGTCTCTTCGTAGTAGAAGACCTGTAAGATTCTAAATAGAATCTCAGAAGCTCCTCCTCCTTCCTGTCCTAGAACCAATCACCACACCACCACTGAAAATGGGCATATCTACCCAGGATTTAAAACATTTAAGAGCCTTATAATGTTAAGAGCCTCATAATCTTCTCTTTAACTGATCCCTCTCCTCTGATCATGTAAGACTCAACAGTAAATAACACAAAACCACCCAGGATACCCTCCCCTGTCTCTGAGAAAGCACACTCCTTTTACTCCTTTTCCACTCTTGGCATCCTCTCCATGAGAAAATAAGTGTTACATATTCACTAGTAACTATCAGAGGCATCCCTTTTATGACAGCCTACAAGGTTCCCAACAAATATCTGACCTTACATAAGCTCATTGTGTCCTTTCTTCGGTCAGTGTCAATAAGTGAAGATTAGCTACACTGGCCTCCTATCCTTGTAGCATTACATGATGACATGCATGTACTGCATTTTGGATAAGCTACACAGCTCTTCTCCAGATGACCAAAGGGGTACTTGAGTTCCTTCTATCTGGTGAATCTACTCTTCACTAGGTCTTCACTTAGGTGGCAGATAAGAGGATGGTATCAACTCCTTCATAAAGGACTTTAGACCCATATCACTTCAACCATATTCCCAAGGAAGAAGCACAGCCTTACCATGCATGAAGTAAGGGTAGGAAACACAGTTTCATGAGATCTAATAGAAAATAAAGGAACATTGTTTGGTTAATGTTAGCTCATCTCTGCTCTGACTTCCCATGCCCTATTCTCTTGAGATTCTTTTTAATGTTACAAGTAGATTAATAAAGTAAGCCAAATACTGTTGGTATATAAACTAGCAAAATTGTTTTCTCTCTCATTCTAATAAAATGATGTTTTCATTCCACTAATGTGTATTTCCCAAAGGCCCAGTAGGACTAAACTTTGGCATTACACATTTTTAGCAAACATGGCTAATGTGAGATGATAAAAACTATAAGTTCTCTGGTTATTATCAAGAATAATCAGTCTTGTTTTGTCAAAATATGTTCTAAAATATACTGATATAAGAGGATTTCAGATGAGTCAAAGGGAGTGAGACATTCCAGAAACTTCCATGAACCTGAGAAGATATTGCAAGGAACAAAGGTTATAATGTACCATAACATCAAATGATAAAAAATTAATAAAGATCTGATGTGTTTGTCCACAGGCTTATGTAAGGATCAAGAGTTATTTTAGACTCACACTGAGCAGAAGCCAGAAAGATAATAACAACATTTCAAGTTGAAGCTTCTTAGAAATCCTGGGTGACTCACTGTATTAATGATGGCCTCAGAGCATCGTGATGTGCCATTATGTACTCACATTCAGCCCCAGCCCAAGCTGGGGACTGATGACTTCTGGGTGGGGGGGGATGGAGAACACTCTGTAGAGAAGCAAACAGAAAAGATGCCTGTGTCATCTTGAAGGGAGCAGTGAGGTCTATGAGAGGCTGAAGTTTAAGGATACAACCATTGTGCAGGGCAGCAGCATCCAGGATGAGTGGAATAGTTACAAGAAGTGCTTTCTCCTTACATCTTTACTGATTCTTGAGTAAGTGACCAAATCCAAGAAGAACACCATATGGGCCAAGAGGGACATCAATTCTGTCTCAGAATTTCAGTCCATCTTTTAAAAAAAACTTTGTATTACTTAGTTTTTACATTTTATTTGTTATTGTGAGCATTTGCATGTGTTTATGACAGAGAGACAGATACACAGAGAGAGAGAGAGAGAGAGACAGAGAGACAGACAGAGAGACAGAGAGACAGAGAGAGAGAGACAGACAGACAGAGAGACAGGAAGAGAGATAGATAGATAGAGAGAGAGAGAGAGAGAGAGAGAGAGAGAGAGAGAGAGAGAGAGAAGTTGTTGCATGTATGCCATGGATAGATATAGAGATCAAAAAAACACCCTTGGGAATTCAGTCTCTCCTTGCACAGTGTACCAGGCTTTGGGAAAGTGTATTCGTATTTTGGTCCATCTTACCAGCTTAGCCCATCTTTCTAAAAAGGCAAAGGGGAGCTAGATACACCAATATTTGGAGTTTATAACTGGTTTGAAGAGAGCTTAAAGGGAATGAAGATTGAATTGTTCAGGCCATGGTTTCTAATTGGGGAAAATTATTGTTTTCTCATGGTTACATAAACACTTCCTTCTCGGCTTCTGTTCAAGAAACTTGACAGCAGCTGTCTTTGGATCAGTGAAGACAAAGGTAGAACCCAGAGTTTAGTCACCAAAACCTTATAAATAAATTCTGAGGAAAGCTTTGAATAAATAGTTTCTAAATCTTGGTTATATCTAAAGCCTATGACTGGTACAAAACAGGAAATTGGAGGCAATCACTGTGGTTTTGTAGCACTTTCTGTCTGATCAGAATGTGTGTCTCATGTTTAAATGACCATAATAGAAAGCCAGCAGTTATAGAGAATATGAGTAGTAGAAGTCATGTGCCATCCCACTTTGGTGTAGAAAACTGTGCTTCCAACTGGGAGCAACCACACTATCAAGATCCTTGAGGAGGATCTACACCAAGAGGGAAAGGCCCTCCCAAGCAGAGGAAGTAGAATGAAGAAGAATGCCAAACCTGCCCAGTGGTCACTGAACACAGTTCAAAACAGGAACATGAGGCTTGAGATCAGGGCTGACAGACCCCAATTATAGTTATTCCTTCCCAATCTGTTTCCTCCTCTAGAACAATTCTCACACAGAAGAATCGATTAAGAAGACAAAACTGGCTTCTATATGCCAAGTGTATACACGTAGGAAAGTTCTTGGATGAGAAACAAGAAGCCTGAAAGGTTTGAACGAGGAATCAGGCACTTCTTCACACTCATAGACAAGACAGTGCTGTTCCTCAGATTTGTCACCCATATAGTATGAATAAGGAAAGCAAGAACAGAATAATTAAATAATTTGTGGAAGATATAGTGTGAGAGATACAAAAATGCACACATACACACACATACACATGCACACACATGCACACATGCACCTATTTATCCGAGAAAGGGCACTAATGACAGGTCAAAATAATGCCTGCACCAGTGTCCAACTTGGTGAACCAGTGAGTTTTTCTCAAGGTCACTAACAGGAGTGTGGGTGAGGCATTACTTACAAGGAACAGAAATCACTAAAAAGCAGTTACATCACTACAAAGCCCACCTCAACAAAAACTCAAGAAAATCACAATTCTGGAGCTCTCTTCACAGCCAGCTCGACAGCCTGAGAAATCTCAGCTAAGTCTTCAATCTGTAGTTGAGATAGCCAGTCTCCTCCCATTATAGTTTACTCCTTTGTGTGCTGCAGGGTAGGGTCCTTGGACAGTATTCCAAGTTTGTGTTCTTCTTTGTTTATCTCCTGAGTCTCATGGGACTTCTTCTCCCTCCTCAAGGTAATGAAGGAAACTGTCGTGCAACAGGCCACCCATGTAATATGTAGGAAAACCGATTCACCTCAAGGCACCCTGGCCCCACATGCTGTGCTTTTAGCAAGGCTACCAGGATGACTTGTGTGATGAAAGGTGGGCTCAAAAAGACAAAACTGAAAAGGGCGGTAAGGTCAAATGTATTGTGGGGCCTCTATATAGTAACTACAATACAGCCCTTAAAAATAATGATGTAGATGAATAGATAAGACTATGAAAAGATAACTTCAGTATATTTTTAGCTGAAAAGAATGAAAAGATAAAAAACTGTATGACCTCGTGTATGCATAGGAAAAAAGACTAGAATATACAGCAGAAACTCAACTGTGTGTTTCTCGGGGCAATTACATGGTAAATTTTTCTTCCCATTATTTTTCATATTTTTTGTTACTTGGGTCAAAAGTACTACTTTTTATTTTAAAGGGTATCGCTGATGATCCAGAAAGAAATAATCTTGTCATTAACTAAACTGAGAAAAGAATAGGATGTGAGGGGCTGAGGAAACAGCTTGGTTTGTAAAGTGTTTGTCATGTAAAATGAGACCCTGAGTTCAAACTCTAACTCCCATTTAAATGGTAGGCACAGGAATCCCACACTGATAATCCCAGAGCTGGAGAGGCTGAGATAGGAAAACACCTAAAGCTTTCTGGCCAGATGGAGGAGCCTATTTGCTTATTTCCATGTTCTATTACAGACTATATCTCAAAAAAATAAGGAGAATTATTGAGGACATCAAATGTCATTCTATGGTCTCTACACACAGACAAACATGCACACACATGAACAATAGAGACATGGTCCACAAGAAAGAAGGAAAACTAAGACAATTCCTAGGTCATGATACAAAGAGGACTAGAATACTAACCCATGAACAGAAATGGAGAACCATGAAGACATGTATTTTACAGTTGAATGATGGTCAAAAATTTTACCAATTTCAGGTTTGGGCTCGAAAAATAACCCTAGCCAAAAATAATCAAAGGGAAAATGGATAGAAAACGAATCAAAACTTGTATCTATTTCCCTTTATAAGCCCTTTTAGCAACTTCTTTATTGAGACATAGTTCAAATGCTGCATAATCCACCCTATTGCAGTGTGCTACTGAATAGCTTTTGACATGTTTGGAGCTCTACACCAAAGAATGTGGTCACTTTTATATCATTACAAAAAGACTTCCTGTACATGCTAACTGCCTCCTCATCCTTCTCCAATCTGGTCACTATTTCCTCAGTAAATTTCCTGTTCTAGACCTTCCTGTGAATAGAATCAGTCTTCTGTGACTATCTTTTTAAACCTAGCATATCTGTGTTTATAATGGTCATCTATATATATTATATATCAGTATCCCATCCCTTGCTATGACTAGTCTACTGTGTGAATGAATACACCATAATTTGTTCTTATGTATCCAGTAATGGGCATTTGCCCTTCTACCTTCTGACTATAATGAACATTGCCAGTATAGACAACCATGTAACAGATTTTTTTTTCTTTTTATAAACATGTTTTCTAGGTCAAATTGTATAATAGTCTGTTTCCTATGGCCATAACAAAATACTTAATGCTGAATTTTTTTTTTAAGAGGAAGGGTTTACTTAAAAACAGATATGGAAACTACAAGTCCCCTAAGCTCCATCTGTTTCACCTTTGGTCAGGGCCCTCTTGACTAGTTATATGATAGCAGATGACATAGTGAGAATGTGGGTAAGAGAGACATCAGAGAGTGAGACAACAAGCCAGAGACTGGGAAAATGCCAAGCGCATTTATTATGTGTTGTTTTTGTTGTCAGAACTAGATGTCAGGAATTAGGTAGCATGTACAGCTGTGAAAACAGCACCCTCCACTGATCTAACTACGTAACACTAGCTCTTCAGAATCCTCTTTTTCTTACTGTACACTCTAGAAACTGCTGAAATCACGTTCAAAGCATAGAATACACTGGTCTGTTCAACCGCTGAAGGGAAAGCGATATCATGGCCAACAGAGTCTGCACCACACTGGCCATTCCTACACTTTGTTGTGCATCAGTTCCAACATTGATGGTCCCTTCTCTCCACAGCCTTATTGGCACTTGCTTTTCTAACTTTTCACTGCAGAGTTGTGAGTATGAATGAAGACTTCACAGTGGGTTTGAGTTGAGTTTCCCTGGTGGCCTAAGATATTGAGCATCTTTCTTGGCCACTTCTGTGACTCTGGCATTTAGACTCTTTGTCTGCCTGAGCTTTCACCTCCTCAAAGCCTCCATTAGGATACATGAATAAAAAATAAAGCCTGTCTTTTCTCTGAGTTTACTTTCTGACCAGGTTCCCCTATTTCTTTCTTTTTCCTACTTTAGGAAGACTGTAATGGCATCTTCAGAATTAATGTAAGTGTGTCCAAGAACTTAAATTTAAAACTAAGACCTGGAGAGAAAAAACCTGGATTTTGGGTGCCACGTGTTTGGTAAGCTTGTCATGAATATACCCTAAGGAACGCTACACTTATTCATATTGGGGTTTAAATCAGCATAAATTTGATATGGGACTAAACTAATCCTATTTAAAATATTAAAGTAATTTAAATAATACAGTAAAAAGCATTGGGCTATAGCACTTTTTAAAGACCAATAAGAACCAAGCAGTACATTGAATCTCATGTTTCTTTGTGAAACTAATGAAATAATACTTTTTTTTAAAAAATGAATTAAAGTACATATCTGGATTCAAAAAGCTTTAAAAAAGAATGAGGCTTTAAAAAGAAAGTTCTCCAATCACAGTGAAGCTGAGCTCATTCTGAGCTTGTGTCTTTAAGAGGGACTGATGTCCTTATAACAGCTACTGAGAAGTCTAAATCATAAAGCTACTTCAGTTACAAACCCATGCACACTGATAGATCACTGCTGCAACACTAGAGATGAATACTCAGTAGCATAGTTGATTAGACCTATTTGTTTTTTAAAATCAATTTTTCTGGGAAATGAATTTTATAGTATTTCCAATCCAAGATGGGACCTGCTCAGTACCTTCTTTCTCATCTGTTTATTAATGATTATGAATAGAATTTTCTGCTTCATTGATAAACCCAGTATCATATCAACTTCACTTGACCTTTTGACTATCTTTTAATTTTTTCTTTTTACCTCTTAGGTTAATAAATGAGCCACCTAAACCCTGTTTTTGTCACAAGTGAATTTCTTTTCTACTCATCAAAACATTTTCAAAGGAATAACATTTCACCCAGATAGAGCACTGACTCACTTTTTTTAAATCTTGCTTTGGCATTTCTCTAATATAAAATTCACTTTTATAAGCAATTCAATATGATTGCTATTGGGTTTTTGAAAAAAAAAAACATCCAACAACTGTGGAAAACAGTTAGCTTATGATGGAGAGCTTGAGCATGGAGAAGAGGGATTTAACTCATAGGGAAAGCCTTATCCCAATACCCACTTATGAAAGTGGTCTAATTTACATTAAAATGAAAATTTGAAGAGGCATAAAAGGTTTACTTTGGTGAGATGAAAATTCGTTATACCATAAATAACTTATTTATACCAAGACATCAAGTGGGATTTTTTTTCTCCTGGTGTTTTGGGATTTGAGCTAAAGCCTCAAAACTGATCTTAATTCTTAAGACAGAAACTCCCCAGAACTTACTAAGACCTTATCACCCTCCATCACCCCACTCACACAAGCATAACATCTTAAGAGTAAATGAGTCAAGAGGAGAGTGCTATGGTGCCCTCACTTCTCACTATGGCGGAAGGCCAAAGTGTTCCCCATCCAAATTAAATGAGGCCCATTGGTAGGACCCATAATATTAGAGCTTGACAAAGCAGCAAGAGGTTTTGGGGCAAAGCTGTCTTTCTACACCTGGCAAAGCAGACTATCTCATTTACCTAAAAAATGATGCTGTCCTTGCTTAGAGCCACCTGGTCTGGACCATCTTATATGGAACTCTGGTACAAAGGGCTGTGTGCTGGAGAGAGGAACTTGCCATTGAAGGAGAAGCCCTGGCGTGTTTCTCAGGTGCAGGACCAGAAACTTGCCACAGAAATGATGCAATTGAGCATTCTTGTTTCAAAATGTAGGGTACTAGTAAAAAGTTTGAAATATAAAAAAGCCAGTTGATCAGCCGATAAACACCATTGAAAAGCTAACAGTCTCGAGAGGAGAGACCATGCAACACCATGTGAGGATATACACACAGGGAAATACCAAGGCTAGTCAAAGGCAGAAAGAGAAGAGCATTGCGAGAAAAGGCTATATGGTGGCTTCCCTCTTCCAAGGAAAATAGGCATGGGCAAGTAAGTAGTGGGGACACCATAGCACTCACCCTCATTCATTTACTCTCAGGGTGTTAATGCTTCTGTGAGCAAGGTGATGGGTCACAATAAGGTGTTTAGATCGGGCAAAGTGATGATTATTCCTCAAGGCTCTGGCACATAAAGGCTCCTTACTGACCCTGTAGCCTCTCAAGGTATCAGGATGAGAGCCAGAGCTCCCTGGAAGGCAGTGTGAAGAGACAAACAAACATGTCCCCAGTTGTACTGTGCTCCATTCAACTTGTCCATAAAAACCCACTATGTGTGACTTTTTAAATCAACTTTATTTTAAATAATAACATTAAATTATTACTGGGGGTGTCAAATTCAACAATATTTTTAAACTCCAAGCAAATATAAGTGTGTCACTTGGACATCAATTACACAGGTCTTTGCCCATTTGTCCTGGATTGTACCTTGAGTTCATCCATTGTGAAAAAAATTTTTTCAATTTAGTAAATACCAAATAGTTGTAACACTTTTTAAATGTTCCTTCTTTGATCTAATGAGAGTTAATAACTGAAAAAATTTAATTTTGTTTCAGTTAAATTATAATTAAGAAAGTAACTTATATCTGGGAATATGCCTAGTGAAATGCTTTGGTAATTAAAATTAAGACATAAATATGCACAATCTAATTCAGAAGACAGACTAACTCAATAGACTCTCTTCAGATAAATATGGTTATTTTCTTGTGAATCACCCAGACTTGATGAGATAAAAAAAAATACTTCAGCAAAAAGGACTAAGCATATACTATACCACAAATATCATGTGTTTTATTTTAAGCATGGATCTAAAATATAAGAATATAGTAGCATGAATAGGTTGATTTAAAAAAAGTATTCTTTTTACTAATTACTTAGTGCTTACAGTCACTAGGAATACTTGCCATTTACTCAGCTGTAAGTTATCACTTTTGTCCCTTAGAAACCTAAAGTTGAAATTTAAAAAAACTACAAATAATTTCATAAACCTACTAAGAGTTTTAGTATGCATCAACAAGCCCCTAAGCTCTCCTCTGGCTTGCCAAGAGCTCACTCTTTAGGTAACTTTAAGCTATATTAAATACTTCCAGGTAGAAGAACAACAGGTCTCACGGGGGTGGGGGTGGGGGTGTTAATTTAAGGATCAGTTAATTTAAGATCCAAGAGTTGGAAAAATGATTACTACAAAGAAGAGGTCCCAACATTGAGGTTCTTTTTTTTCCTGCAATATTCACTTCTGTTTTTCTAAAAATGGTAGAAGTGCAATAAATGGAATACAGAAGAAGCCCCTAACCCAAAATGCCTAGTGCCAAACCAAAGGCTAAGAAGAGAAAGCATATTGGCTTTCTAAAGGTCAGAGGCTAGGAAATGTGAGGAAAAAGAGAGGCCAGGGACAGGTGGGTAGGAAAGAAGGAGTCAGAGGAGACAAGTAGGTATAAAACAATGGGAAGGAGCCAGGGGCAGCCTAGGTCACATTTCCCATAGGGCCCATCTTCCCTATGGGAAGATCCATTAGCTTTATGATGATCACAGGGGCCCTGGACCATGTTCTTCAGGAGGCAAAAGAGTGACCAAGTTCTAAAGTCAGAATCAATTTTATTTTATGACTTAGATATACAAGACCAGAAAAAAATTTTAAACAGTGTTTTGATTCAAACACCAGGAACATATGAAATGACAATGATAGGTTATGAATGGGATTTACTGAAGCCCTCTGGACTTACAGATCAGATTTCAAACTTGGCAATTTTGATAGCACAGCATAAACAAATACTTCATGTGACTGAACTGGAAAAGTCTGACTTTTCAAAATGTGATATATTCTTTCAACTCCTTGTCTTGTTTTTCTTGATTTAGCCTAAAAATATTTTTCTTAGCATTTTCTAACTTCTAAAATATGTGGGACATGAAAGTAGTTTAAGTTGCTGCAAATTTAGCTACAAAAGCACTTTTACATAAAGAAAACAGATGAGTAAGAAAGATTGACATTGGATCTGAGAGCTAGCTCCCTTGCTTTTATTTTTTTAAGTCCTTATGCAAGCAAACATTGGGTATGCATAGTCCTTACAAGCACTGTCTACTCGAAGAGATAGGAAATGTAATTGAAACCCTCCCCAAGGAAAGAGTATTGCAAAAATCCAAGATAGTATATTTGTATTTTCAGACAAAAATATAAATCAGAATTCTAAAACATGAATATCTGAGTTGAGCTTCTACATTGATACCTAATGTCTGTGCCAGCATCCTCAAGCCAGCAGTAGTCTTAGACTTTCTCATCATATTCCCATGTATTATAAAGATACATCTCATGAATGTTCCTATAGTTAAGAAGCAATAAAAGATATATGAAAATATGGAACCAAATGCCTCTCTAGAGTGAGACTTCACAAAGATTAAATTTCAATAGATAAGGTAGCATAGGAAAAGAAAGATGAAAACTTAATACAGGAGGAAGGGGGCTGATTGTATTCAACAGCTCAGAGCTCTATTGTCCTTCATCCTCAGAATGGGTATCAAGAATCATGCAAATCTTTGTTTAAAATAGTCTCTCATAAAGAGAGTAGAATGAAGGCACTGAAGATGTATTGTGTTAGCTAACACCCACCAGGTAATAAAAAGAAACACAGTCACAACTGAGAAAAACATGGGATTGGGCATCCCTTCCCCCATAAGAAAATATAGAATGATGGTGCCAAGTGTTTGAGGTATCATGAATCCATGATAGACGAAGATAGGAAACTGTGCATTGGGTATCACGAGAAGGAACTATTGAGAACACTCAAGGTTACTGAAAAGGAAAAGACCTCAGAGAGTGTGATGGAAATGTACTGCACTGAGTAGTGTCTTCTGCCTCAGGAACCTCCTGGTGCATCGCCCTTCACAAGGACACTTAAAACAAGTCAGTAAGCACTGCTCTCATCAAACCTACTGTATGGGAGATTATACTATTTCAGAATTCATGTCCAGAACACAGTGCCCCATCATACAAATCTCTAATGTTATTTAGATTCCAGTTTGGGATGTTATAAGACAAGGTGGAGTGTTATGTCATCACTTGGACTAAATACATATTTGAGCCTTTAGCTTTAATTTGAGAACACCCATCATGACAGAAAAAAAAAATAACAAATTATGCCATACTAGCACACTGCTATAATTTAGCAAAAAAATGCTGCATGACCCAACCATCTTCCAGACCAAAAAACTCTACACCCAGAATTAGAAACAGCTATAGGGCTGGGCAGTGGTGGAACAGAACACACCTCATGTCTTTAATCCCAGCACTTGGGAGACAGAGACAGACAGATCTTTGTGAGCTTGAGGCCAGCCTGGTCTACAGGCAAGTTCTAGGGCAGCCAGGGCTACACAGAGAAACATGTCTCAAAAAAGAAAGAGAGAGAGAGAGAGAGAGAGAGAGAGAGAGAGAGAGAGAGAGAGAGAGAGAAGAAAAGGAGGTTGAGGAGGAGGAAGAGGAGGAGGAGGAAGAGGGAAAAGACAGAGAGAAGAGAGAGGGAGGAAGGGAGAAAAGAGAGGGAGGGAGGGAGGGAGGGAGGGAGGGAGGGAGGGAGGGAAGAAAGAAGACTGCAGACATTAGGCCACTGGGTGCATTGGACTCTCATCCAACATCCCTCCTTCCTAATTACAGGGCGAATCCTCGGAACTTTAACTTTGACAATGTGGGAAATGCCATGCTGGCATTGTTTGAAGTTCTGTCCTTGAAAGGCTGGGTAGAAGTGAGGGATGTCATTATTCATCGTGTGGGGCCGGTAAGCAAGCACATGGGATTTTTCTAAATACATCCAAGTTGGTCCCCATTGGCACTGATAAACAACATCTTTCATTTACACAGATCCACGGAATCTATATTCATGTTTTCGTATTTCTGGGTTGCATGATTGGACTGACCCTTTTTGTCGGTGTAGTTATTGCTAACTTCAATGAAAACAAGGTAAGTTTTCTCAGATTAATATCACAGACTTAATTTTTGTTCTTGTCCTTGCTTTAAGCTAATTTTTTTATACACGGCATGGAGCCACATTAAATTATAATGTGACTCATGTAACTAACCTGTATAAAACTCTTTTGCAAAGTGCCTCACTGCTGTGGTTTGGGTCCACTGCTTAGGAGTATAATTCTCTTCCTAGATTTACCCTTATGGCAACAGTAATTTCCCCACAGCTGAGAAGCATGGGAAGGATTTACAGTGAGTTATTAAAATATGATAGTTTCAAGTTATGCTCTGATTGCAGTCCATACTGCCTTTACAAAAAATGTGAATTGTGTGCCTCTTTGTCACTCAGTGAATGAACTCAGAATTTTGATAAGGTAGGTAGAAGTCATATAAAATGTAAAGGATAGTACAAAGACTAAAAAGATTTTTCAAAATCCATATACATTTTACATATTTCCTGAAGTCAGGAAGCAACCTGAGTTCTAACAGCTCTCATGATGGATCCAAAGCTCATGGATAAAAACAGCAATGTGGTTTCCTATGGAGCACACGTTTAAGGGAACTGTCCCTTGGCAACTGTTATTCTGGACAAGGCTGGTTAAACTGTCTTTTGGGAGTCCTATCTGGAGGAATCATACTGAAATGCATACAAGCTTTGAGGACTCACTATACAGAAGAAGCTTCTGCCATCTCTCAAGATGCTGCGATTTGTGGATGAGAAAACCAGTTGGGGCCAAAGTCTGACTCTTCCTATGACTGCAGGGTCTGTGATTCTTCTAATGTAAGAACGTTAAAACCTCTAAAGTGAAAAGCTCCATTTCCCTGTGAAGCACCTGCTGTTCCGTTGTGCACAGTGATGACTGATTCGCATGTGTTCATGCCAGAGCTCTTTAGTTTGTAGGGCTACATGTGAGACTATACCATTCACTGTCCCCAGGCTCAATGTGTGTGCTGCCACTGACTTACTCAACTGTCACCTTTGATGTGCATCTAATGAGCATTTCACTTCACTCAGCCTTTCAAAGACTACAATTTTAAAATCCCCCTTTGGCCCCAATACTACTCCAACCCTCAGAAAGATGGTCTCTTAGAGCAGCAGTGATCATGTCACCCAGCCCCTCTATTTTACTTTTTAGCATGTTCATAAGCGAGATACTCTAACCCTCCAGTGTGTTCAGTTTAATATCAGGCAGAAAGAAAGATGTATCTTTTTAGATGCCGTTGAGCCATGTGATGGAGCAGATACTGGGAATTCCAGAATATAGGAAGGAAGTTATCAGCACACTTACCAGAGAGATGAGGTACTGACAATCCAGGGTGGTTAGGGCTCTCTGGAAGGGCCCTGGATACAAGAGGACTGAGCTCCAAGGAAGTTCACAAGTCAGCAGCATGAGTGACCCAGCATACAATGCTCAATAACAGAAACCAACTGTATAATTAACTGCCAGTCTTGAAATAGCTATGAATTACTGAGGATTCTTCACCTCCCACACCATAGTTATGTCCTAAAAGAGTCAGGAAGTGACAGCTTGTTTGGGATTATGATGTGTCAGGCCAAACAGATGCCAAGAGGGAGGCAGAAGTTAACAGCCACTTTTCCAGATATCACAGACTTGATTTGTTGGTTGGAAATTAAAGGTTCTAATTATGTAAGTGTGTGTGTGTGTGTGTGTGTGTGTGTGTGTGTGTGTGTGTGTGTG
>JANHMN010000001.1:260314360-260382000 GCA_030674055.1 Rhabdomys pumilio | reverse complement strand
TGTGTGTGTGTGTGTGTGTGTGTGTGTGTGTGTGTGTGTGTGTGTGTCTGTGTGTGTCTGTGTGTGTGTGTGTCTGTGTGTGTCTGTGTGCATAACTCTAGTTTTAGAGGACTCAACATGTTCTAAACTTCAAGGGCACTGCACACATAACGTTCATAAATACAACATGTAGGCAAAACACATAAAATAAAATAAATAAGTCTTTAAATAAAAAAGGGGGCAGGTGAATGGCTCTAATAAAGGCACTTGCCTCCAAGCTAATGATTTGAATTCAATGCTTAGAGAGAACAGACTCTTGTAGTGTTTCTGACCATGAAATGTGTGCTGTAGCATGCATGTGTGTGTGTGTCTGTGTGTGTATGTGTGTGTACACACAACTGCATACATGCACACAAATAGATAATGTAATAATATTTACATTTTAAAAGTAAAGAAAATTGTATAAATAAATACATATCAGCTATAATTCATGCCAACTTAGAAATTAAAATTTTTTATCTTCTGTACTTATACAGCCAGAAAGCACACAATTCTGAAAGCCAAGCAAAAGAGATTTTCACTAAAAGGACAATCGTTATCTCTACAGAAGGAAGTAGAAAAAGGGAGTGAGTTCTCTCAACCTTAGTTTTTTAATTATATGTCTGCCTCCATAATGTAGTATAATAATTCGAATGCAGAATAACACAATGGAATATCATTTATGTGCATTTTTATCAAGTACTCTGCTTTATAACATCTAGCAAATTATCATACCATTTATTTCTGGGAAAGGAAAATTCTATGACTTATCCACTAAAAATAGTTTCATAATTGCACCTATTGAATTGTTCTTTTTTAAAAAAAAATATGTATAAAGAACAAATACCCCCTTCCAGCAGCTATGCAGATATCTGATTGGCTGCTATAAAACTAAACTAGCCACAGCTAGTATGTAGAAAATATTCTTGGAACATTCTCAAGCCCAAATGTTACATGTCTTCAATGACACTTCCCAGGAAACTGCTGAATGCCCCAGGTATGCACCCACATCCACCACATAGACTTTTCTCTCTCTGCTACTCAGCATATACACCAGTCTTATTGTTACCCATCTGCTATTGCTAAAGATCAGAGGCTGCACATGGCAATGTTTTCAATGCTCCTGGGGGCACCAGGGATGTGAAATTACTCCAGAAATCTCAAGGAGAAACAATACCTTGACAGATAGCAACACAGACTGGACCAGAACCTGTTGGAATACCAGCCATTATGAGTTACTCACTCTGACCATGTCTCTCCAAACACTATGGTTCTTGCAGACTATTTTCTTTCAGATCCCCACATTGGTCCTGCCTATAAAGCCATCCGGTCCACATTGCTCATTTCCTTCTCCCTCTACTGTTTCCTTTGTTTCCAAGGGGACAGCCCTGCTGACGGTAGATCAGAGAAGATGGGAAGATCTCAAGAGCAGATTGAAGATCGCACAGCCTCTTCATCTCCCACCTCGGCCGGGTATCAAAGATGTTCTGATTTTATTCATGTTGGGCACTAGTGTTCCTGCTTCCCCAAGAGCCTCAGATTTAAATTAAAATAATAATCATGAGGCCACTAGGGGGTTGTGCATAAGTTAATATTGAAACAGACTCCAAACTGCTAATCTCTCCTTAAGGCTATTAAAAAATCAGCCACCCAAAGGATGTGCCTCAGTGTTCTCCGAATAAGCCTTAATGGAAAAACTGAATTTTAAAAATGAAATATATTTGTTTGCCTTTTAGATATATGAGGAAAATGTGCTAAGCTCCCAGAAATTGAATGATGCACTTCTCCTTTCAATTTGGATGGCTCTATGTGCTGTCGTTTTGATATCTGGCACCAGTCATTCCTCCAAAGCACTTCACAATAGATAGAACTGGAAGGAAAGACTGTAATGGGTTTGAAGATGAACATTAAAGAATATGTAAGACAAGAAAGTGAACCTGACCATGTCTAAAGCACCCTCATCTAAACCTCTCTCTCTCTCTCTCTCTCTCTCTCTCTCTCTCTCTCTCTCTCTCTCTCTCTCTCTTTCAGATAATGATGGTTTTAGAGCTAAAATGTATGACATAACCCAGCATCCATTTTTTAAGAGGACAATCGCATTGCTGGTTCTGGCCCAGTCTGTGTTGCTATCTGTCAAGGTATTATTTCTCCTTGAGATTTCTGGAGTGATTTCACATCCCTGGTGTTTCCAGAAGCATTGAAAACATTGCCATTGCCATGTGCAGCCTCTGATCTTTAGCAATAACAGATGAGTAATGATAAAACTGGTATATATCCTGAGTAGCAGAGAGAGAAAAGTCTATCTAGTGGATGGGGCAGTAACTTGTGCTCTCCTGGTTGCAGTGGGACGTTGAGGATCCTGTCACAGTTCCCTTGGCAACAATGTCGGTCGTCTTCACCTTCATCTTTGTCTTAGAGGTACAGTAATGAGTCTGCTTCTCTGGGGGAAGCTAGAATCAATTAAAAGGGAATGAGGGCCCCCTTCAATGGCATCTACTTCTAGTTCCATGCTCCTTTTTTTTTTTTATAAAGTCTTTGGTGGGTAGGTTTCATAACCAGGGCACATTCTCTTGGGACATCTCCTTTCTGTCTGTTCTGCTTAACTGCAAAAAGACTTCACTTTATATTTTCAATTTTTCTAACTGCTGAAACACTCCTGCCAATTGTTGTATCTGAGCATTCATCTGCCTAGTAACAGAGTTTGAATGTTTGCAGCCCAGGACACATCCCACTGCTATTCAGGGATTCAGATTACAACACAGTGTAAATATGCCTGCAGCCCAGACAAGATCATCTTAAAATGTTGTCCCCGTGACACATCTATTTGCCATACAATCTTCTTTGAAATTCAAGTGGATTATCATTTTGCTGTAAACTGGCTGATGTTTTCCAAAATATAGTTTTTACTCAAGGTAGAAAAATGACCTGCAATGACTATTTAGCTATGAATCCACAGGAAAGAGTGTGTAGAATAGATATGCAGGCTACTTGACTTTAAAATGATGTATCTTTGTGATTAACTCTTTTATTATTATTAATATATATATATATTACATCTAATTTGTTTAAACATGCCTAAGCACTTTCCCTGTGTATTTCTTGCTTGCTTACTCTAGGTTACAATGAAGATCATAGCAATGTCACCAGCTGGGTTCTGGCAAAGCAGAAGAAACCGATATGATCTCTTGGTGACATCACTTGGTGTTGTGTGGGTGGTGCTCCATTTTGCTCTGCTGGTAGGCACACAATTACACTTTTCTTTAGTTGATAGTTTAGATTTTTCCCAATTCAAGCCATTTTCCAGTCTCTTCATTCCATACCAGTCACTTTGGGGCACTATATCAAACTCTGTAAAACCCAGCTTTGATTGTGAGAGCCCTGGGACATGTTTGCAAATCCATACACATAGACATATACATATGCACACACCTGCACTTTTCATACAGGCAAATCCTGGATCTTCAAAAACCTAGAGTGTGTAAGTCTAAAATAAGGCTCTTAAAGACAGTCTCATTTAACTCTTCACTTTACTAAAGGAGAACACTGAAGCAGAGATGAAGAAACCTGCCTAAATTGACAAAGCAGGCTAGAATCAGAAGACTCAGACCCTGAACACTGAGATCAAGAGTAGTATCCATCATACCCCTGAAATCACATATAAGATTTATAGTGTAATCACAAAATACTCTTCAAGACACTATTCTCTCACAGACATCTAATACCAGTTCTCTGAATCCATCAATCTTCACTTCTCTGAGGTCTAGCCCCAAATCTACAGCCATGGGAAACTTGGCTAGACTTAGTCTACGGTGGTATTGCTCAATGGAAATAAAATATGCTCACTGATCTGATGCCGGCTTAAACTATACACTCTAAGCATTACAGAAGTTTATAAGAAATACATATAAGTGTCATCAGGTCATTGGTATTCTATAGTCCCAGTGGTTGCTAATACCAGTGCTCCCCATTCTCCCATTGTCTTTAATAATTGAGGCATGGAAGGAAGTATCTATCTGGTACTCATAGAACCCATTTGCCCATCAGAAGGGGCTTGCTGTAATATGGATCTGTGGTATTCATACATATATTAAGTGGCCTTCTTTAACCAGTGGTTGTCTTCAGCATTAGAAGCTGCTTAAATTCAAGCACCTATGTTCAGTTTCTTCAACAAAACTCTGAACATAATGATAATCAAAGCACTGTAGGAGGATCAGGAAGAAAGATATTCACTGCACTAACAAACTTTAGAGCCTAAAAAGCTAAAGAGATTTTCATTTTGTGCTCACAAACCAATGAGAACTATGGGTGTGCTAGGAAAGATGAAGGGGATCCTATGGTCCATGACAACAGTAAGGAGAGGTCCTGGAAGGCGTTTTCTGCACAAGCAACTAGGCTCCATCTACAGAGTATTTCAGACATCCTTGGCTAAGATGAAAGGATGTAGGGACTGGACAAGGGTGAGGTTCTGTGCCTGAAGTAGTAGCCATGGCATGTAATAATACAACACAAGGGTTGCAAGAGTGGGAACATAAGTCTTCTTAGGACTTTGGGGTCCATGTGAAAATTATCCAGTCATCATCCCAGGGGCTGTGGTTATCATGATGGGTAGAATGGCAAGACTTAAGGTGTCTACAATAAATCCTGAACTGACATGGAAAGAAAAGGCAAAAAAGTGTTCTAATTATGCTTACTTTATCTTGAAAAAACTTTGACTAAATGCTACTCACTAAATGGAAAAATACATTAGGCCTAATCTCAAATATCCACACAGAAGAAATCTATAAAAAAAAAACAACTTTTCCTCTTCTGCTTGACTGCTTTTGTTCTTTCCTGGAGAAGAACCTCTGGTCTGAGAAAAGCAATCGTTCTTTGCCATATTTTGCAGTGGACTGCTGGGAAGGAAAGCTTTCCTTCCAACAAGGCTATGTGCCCACATTCTTGTCCTTGTGCCTCACCAAGGAGCTCAGTGGACCCCCTTCCCAGGGACCCATCTGGGACTGTTGTTGTTTGGCTAGGCAGCTCCTGGAGAATGCCCATGCTTTGGCATCAGCTGAATGTCACTGTTGTTATGCTGTGGCCAGTGGCATCTTTGTTTCTCAGGAGAAGCCTTGTGAATCAGAAAGCACAGACTGATCTCTGGCCCTAAGCACACATTGGAAAAGCAAATTGATGCAATCCTTAGCTGGGGGTGGTGTGCTTTTCTAAAATGGTTTGATTCATGAACAGGAAACTGAACTTTAAAAAACAATGTCTTCAAGCATTGATGTTATTGAAATAAGGTCCCATATATCTCAGGCTGGCCTTGAAGTCACTATGTAATCAAGGATGACCTTAAATTTCTGGTCTTCCTGCCTCCACTTCCCAAATGCTGGAATTACAGACGTCACCACCAATAGGTTTACACATTGGGTTATTAAGCCCAGAGACTCACACGTGTTAGAGAAGCGTTCTACCAGCTGAGATATAGTCCCAAACCCCTTCATGGTTACCCTGTACCTTTTTTGCCCTATCCTCAAAAGGGCTTATCTCTGCTTTATGTGAAATGAATTTCAAAATACAGAATTCAGTTGAGCAAAACAAAACCTAAAGTTTTGTTTGAGATTTGATTTTTAAATCTAATATTTATTCATGAGTTTTTGCAATGACCTTTTCAGTACCTTTATTTCAGATAAATTTCTTATAGGAGTTTTCACATTTTATTAAACTAATTATTCACTAGACTTCACAGAAGACTTAAAATAAAACCATAACAAGATCTTTTGTGCAAATTGTAAAAAAAATACCTGTCTTCTATTTAAATTTCAGAATGCATACACCTACATGATGGGAGCCTGTGTGATTGTCTTTAGATTTTTCTCCATCTGTGGAAAGCATGTAAGTCTATCATGCAGATTTCTCTCAAATGTCACATAAGCATTAAATCATGATGCCAACAGACCACAGCCAACCTAGTTGATATATTCAACCAAGTACTAAACATCATAAGTCAAGACTAATAAAAATTAAATATTGCATTGGATCAGTAGCTTAATGATCTTGGACTATGTTATTTTGTGATTGAGTAAACTCAATCATAAATGAAAGAAAACATGTTAACTCTGAAACCAAAAACCAATGTCATTCCTATTGTACCTTAATTTGTGTTTTTTTAAATTAACTTTATTACAGAGAAAGTTTATAATTGATGATAGTGTTTCCTTTATTCTCAGTTGATGTGTATTCCTTGTTAGCATTTATGCGCGTGAGTGCACGTACACACACACACACACACACACACACACACACCTGTGGCCTTCATTTTTAAAGGGATATTGTTTCTTTTTTGTCATTAGCATTATTTCACATATGAATTCCATGTATCCATGTAATTGGAAGGTTTAACCATTAGTGGTTATTTAGCATTAAACCCATATTGCATTTTGTTTTTAGGAAGTCTGTGGAAGAATAGTAAATTTGCTGTAGGCAAATAATATGTTGACTTTATAGATGTCTAGGTTGCAAAAGAAGGAGAAATGGAAGCTTGTGTTGTTAATTAAATTAATTTCTCTGGAGTGACTGAACTGTTTGAAGTATGAATAAGATTTCACAATGCCAGATGGTTTTTGAATAATATTTAGATTTAATATCTAATAGGAAACAACTTTCAAATGATGTACTTGGGAATCAGTATGTAGCCAACCTGCTTATATATTATTCACCAGCCGGGAACTCTACAGCTTGAAATGACTGCTATCCTGCCTCCTGTCTTCCTCTCTCCATCTGCCCTGATTCCGCACCCTTCTTCATCTGCAGGTGACATTAAAGATGCTCCTTCTGACTGTGGTTGTCAGCATGTACAAGAGCTTCTTTATCATTGTAGGAATGTTTCTCTTGCTGCTGTGCTATGCCTTTGCTGGAGTTGTTCTGTTTGGTACTGTAAAGTATGGAGAGAACATTAACAGGTCAGCACGTATTTGTCTTCCTATTTATGTTCAAAGCAAACATCTTAATAATAAAATCATGAATACAAACTTAGGTGGTTTTCAACTATTAAAGTCTTAGGGGTAGTATAAAAGGGAAGTAATCTGTTGGAAAATAAAATATACATATTTTAAATGGCATTTTCCATTTGACAAAGATAAGCATACATATTTTAGAATCCTTAAAAAACACAAAAAAAACAAAGAAAAAGGTTTTATAATTCTACCCACTGTCAGAAATATTAACTCTTGATTTCAGTATTTTTTTTTCTATCCATGAATTTCTCTAAAATGCTGTATTATTTTGTGGGGAAGGAGGTTAAAACAGTTTTTAGATGATTTTCTTTTTCGGCTAACTGTAGAAAGTTAGAATCTACCAAATCACTCTGCTGTGAAAATAAAGCATTTCCAAAATCTCATCTTCCACATTATAAAAGCATCTGTTGTTGCTCTCTTAGAAGTTCAAATACAACAAAACACGTACAAATGTCTCACTGGCAGGTGATTTATTTGGCACATGGCTGAGTCTCCTTCTATGACCGAAGTGGAGGAATCACTTCTTAGTAGTCAAAGTAAGAACTCAGTTGTTACAGTTCAAAGCCAATAAGTTGACAATCCTGTGAATGTTTTGACTTGTCAGGCATCCATACTTGCAGGAAGGTGTAGATGGCAGCAGGAGGGTTTAAAGCTTTGGTAACAGTAACTTGGCAACTAGGTTTACCAACATCATGTGTTTGGGTGGTGACCACTAATACTGCTTCATGACAATGACAAATCATGAAATCTCCATTCTGTTTTCTTTTCTTAAATTAGACATGCCAATTTTTCTTCAGCTGGCAAAGCCATTACTGTATTGTTCCGAATTGTCACAGGGGAAGACTGGAACAAGATTATGCATGATTGCATGGTAAATATCCCCTTACGATTATCAGTATCTCAACATACACTTATGTGCATATGGTAATGGTATCCTTGTTACCATCAAGACCTTGTATTAAGGAAAATATTCTGGCTGTCTAGTCCATAAGTTTCACTTTGAACATTATAAGATATAAATATAAAGAGTAAAATATTCACTTAACTTAAAATATTTCAATCATATTTTAAAATGAACAGTGTTCTTTCCTGCCTATTCTTCATAGCTTAGCAATCAAAATAAGGACATTTATTTACTGCATTCATCGAACACTCACTAAGTCCCTGGTTTGTCCTAGGCCATGTGTAGGGCCTTCTGCATATCCTAATGTTCCTCAAGGCACATATGTCATGTAGTCTGAGCCATTCTTCCCTCTGGTATCCTGCTTTCTATCCAGTAAGTCTGTATCATCTGGGTCAGGGTGTTAATGCTTGTTTCTTCAGGCATTTTTGCCCACAACTAAAACAATGGGTTATATATTCTACAACTCTCTATATTTCTTGTTTAGACATGCATACTAGTTCTAGAGAGTTGTAGAGTCAACCTTATTTCTTTCTTCTTCCTCTCAACTCATAGACACCACTGATGTCCTACAGACATTCTATGAGGAAGCATGTGCTGTTCAGACAGGAAGCCACATGCAACTCGGTATTGAGCTACCAAAGTGTGACTAGTGCATCTGAAAAGCTGCTTTATATTATACTTATTTTGCTTAATGTTAATTAATATGAATTAAATTTAAATTACTACATGGAGTTAATGCTTCTTGTTCTGGAAACTGTGATGTTAAACTGTTGTCAGCTGTCAGGGAACAGGGGTGTATTCTTATTGTTAGTCTGTCCCTAACACTTGGTACAAATATACCACATAGTAGAGTCTAGAGAATTTTAAACATGAAAAGTGGAAACCAAATTTATCCAATCAGGTATAACCCAAGGCAGGATTAAATAAATCCTACATAGTCTCCCAGAAGAGTGTATGGGAATACAGAAGACAGAGCTAGTTGTCTGGTTGAGAGAAACCAGGAGAGTATCACAGAAGTATTTGAATTTCAATGGGCTCCACGGAATGCAAAGGCTTTACATAATCTGAACCTTATACACTTCTGTAACATCTCATTTTGGTGCCTCGGGACTGCGGACTAGTCCTTACAGAACTTGAATGTGAATTTGGTATGAACAGTCTACTCCATACAAATTAAACCATTGCTTAAGTTTAAAAAAATAAATAAATAAAGTTGCTCCTTATTTGACTTCCTAAAATTTGACCCCAGGGTCTGTTGGTGGGATCTGAAGCTTATGTTCCCAAGTATATCCCAAAATACCTGTTTACTTGTATTTTGCTTCTATCAATGGAAATTTAATTGGGTCATCTATATGACCAAAAGCATAGCATGGTGAAATACTCTTGTGGGGTTCTGCTGCAAATGATGTGTGTATCTGACATATGTGGCTTTTGCTTGATAACTTTAAATTAACTACATCTCATACTGTCAAGAATATATTCATTGAGCACTACAATCAGAAGAAATCTGTGCCCTCTGCTCCCCTCAACACCCTCCATGTCTCCCACTGCCCACAGGTTCAGCCTCCATTTTGTACTCCAGATGAATTTACATACTGGGCAACAGACTGTGGCAATTATGCAGGGGCACTTATGTACTTCTGCTCATTCTATGTCATCATCGCCTACATCATGCTGAATCTGCTTGTAGGTAAGAGATGTTCATGGAATTATTTTTCCATCTCTTCAAACTCAGGTACTTGGATAATTATGTACAATTTTCAAGTAATTATCCTGGATTGCTTGGGGCGGGTGTTTCATGGCATTAATTATAAATTGTTGCCTCTCAACCCAGGAGCTGAAAAGACCTCTGAAAGGCATGGAAATGGCAGCTGATTGCAGTTTCAAGAATTGTCCTATTTATTATGCTCATTAATTTCCAAAGAGCTCTTCCCATGGATTGGGATGAACACAAATCAGGGAGGGCTACTTTTACAGCCTCAAAATATCAGTTTGGTGTTTAAGATATATTTTGTTCACCCAGCTGTGGGGCTATCTAGGCCTAATATGACCCTTAAAATGCCCTGGAACTCTCAAGTAAGAGTAGAAGCCAGCTGGCATATATGTCTAACCAGAGTGCCTTTGAGCCCATGACCCTCATGTTTTGGAAAGGCAAGTGCTGAATAAATAGCTTAGTTCAAGTGAGAGACATGCCAGCTTGGAAACTGTACTGAAAGCACTTTGAAAAATTGGCTTTATAATGTGAGTGATAACATTTATTATTTATAATAAATGTTTTACTTTTTCAAAAAAATGACAGATTAGCGTATTTGTCTAACATCTGATTTTTTTTTCCTAGCCATAATTGTGGAGAATTTCTCTTTGTTTTATTCCACTGAGGAGGACCAGCTTTTGAGTTACAATGATCTTCGACATTTTCAAATCATATGGAACATGGTAGATGATAAAAGAGAGGTAGGAACTGTGGGTGTGGCTTACTTGTTGGCCAAGCATACATAGGATGCTGGGTTTGATCCCCAGCACCACATAAAACTAGATGTGGCGGTATATCACTGTACTCCCGACACTTGGGAAATGGAAGCAGAGAGTTGGATATTCAAGGTCTTCCTCAACCTAGGTATGGGGTAGGAAGCCGTTGTTTCCTGCTCCATCTCAGAGAGAACAAATGATACATTTCAAGTATCTTGGATCTGAGAATTGACATAGACTAAACTTGTAACTGTCACTGTTGCATTGCAGAAACCCGTCATTGGTGAGTCAGGTGAATATGCAAAGACAGGGGGATAGAGTAGTCTCTCCTCATGTCCTTTTCAACCATCAAGAGCCTGGTCTTTAGACTTTCAAAAGGATTTTCAAGGGCATCTGCCTTAGTCTCAAGCATGGGGAGGGGAATTGCAGCTCGCAGAGGGAAAACCTGCTACAGACTTACCATCACTTCAACCTTAAGCAGCCGTCTAGATGAAACACACACAAGAGTTACAAGTGATGTCTGTGGTGTAGTTCAGTGGTTGAGTGTTTGATGAGCATGTAAAAAGCCCTGGGTTTAACCCCCCCAACACCACTAAAAATTAATTAATTACATGGAGACCTGGTTATTTTGACCAACTTCTAAGTTGGTATGTAAATCTTAACCATAAAGCTGATCCAGTATTTCTCAGAATCATCCAAAACAGAAGCAAGTTTTTTGTTCTCAGCTACTTCCTTTCCTTTCTCCTTTCTTCCCCCTTTTCCTCCTCAACATCCTGCATGTTCTTCCCTTCTTCTTCTCTTTGACCTCTTACTCATCCTTACCTTTCCAAAGCCTAAGTTGGTCTAGGCACTGAGGTAAAGCAATTCTCAAATGGCTAGGTTCCTGTGCCCACAGAGCTTATGTTCTAAAAGAGAAGGTGACCCTTTAAAGGTGAAATGGTACTAATGACACAGGTTAGGATCCCTAATCCAAACTAATGCCAGACTTTGAATTCTTTTTAGTGCCAACACAACACAATAAATGGAAGAAGTCACACCAGATTTCATGTAACAAGTCACAGTCAAAATCCAGGCATGCTAATAATATTATATTAAATTACTTCCAGCATGTATGTGTAAATCATATGTGAAATATAAATGAATGGCACCTGCCTATAATCCTACTACATGGGAAGCAGACAAAAGAGGCTCAGGAGTTTGACAGCCTTAAGTTTAATGTTAGCCTGGACTACACAGAAATTGTTTTTAAAAGATTTTTTAAAAGTACATGAATGAATTTTATGTTTAAACTTGGATCTTATTCCCTATATTATTCGTTGTAGGAATGCAAATATTCCAAAGTCCATAAAATCCAAAATTTGAAACACTTCTAATCCTAACATTTTGGTAGGGAATATTCAGCTTCTATGAGTTCCAGAAGTTAAGAGCATGGTGAAGATGGTAAAGCACGGATGGGCTTGGGGCGGACCCTTAGCTGAAATGGTCATGAAGGTGTGGGTCAAGAGATGATTATTGTGCATACATCAAGAAATAAGGAAAGTTCAGCCATAGAAAGATACAACCTAAGATGATTGAAAAATGGTTCAGGAAGAGTTTAGTATAGAGACAAGGAGTTAGCACAGCTGACATAAGTAAAGGTCTGGAAGGCGAGGTGTGGTTGTAACCCAGGGTCTGCAAGACACAGGGTGGCCTCTTCACTGCTTCACTCTCTGTCTCTGCTAGTATTCTCTGTCCCCAAACTGGGCTCCAGTCTTTTCTGAACTTCTGAGATAGTAAGTTGTGCAGAATAGGGATACCTGGCCTAGTTCTTTTGTCTCATCTAGATCTATATTTGTCTCTGACTGTTACCCACAGAAATTCGATCTCACATGACATGTAGAGGAAAGACTGCACCCCAATTAATACTGAGATGCTAATAACTAACAAGAAGCCTTAGGCAACCAGGTCCATTCAAAAATATAGACAGAGTTCACACATTAGGCTGTTACATTGAATACAGTGATATCTTTTATAGTTTCAATGTCCAGATGTGTTATATCCTAGAAGGAGGGAAAAACTGAGCCTTACTGTGTTGTCTAAGTTGTTCTAACCATTGAGAAGACCTACAAAGTAGCTACCTTTCAATGAAAGCAAAATAACAAATGCTAAGTCTAAGATGTAAATTAAGTGAGGAGGGTTATGTGTGTATGTATGTATATGTATATATATATGTATATATATCTATATATATACATGTATATGTGCATATATATACATGTATATGTATATGTGTATATATGTATATCATATATATATATATATATATATATATATATATATATATATATGCATTGCCTACATGTAGGATGATATTCACAATGCATATACTGAGCATAATTAGTAAGGGCTGGCTCTAGGGAAAGCTACATGGATGTTCCTTGCTCTCCCTATCTCTGAAGTCAATATTATGACAACTCACAGGACCAGAGCAACAGAAAGTTACTGCTTGGTACTTCACATCATATGCTTAGTACACATTATTCTGCCCAGCTTGCAAACAGACCAGTGAATTTTTTCCTGTCTGGTGCTATTTATGCTGATGATTCCCTGCCTCATTCTCTTTGGTGTTTATATTATAAGCCTGAGAGACACCAGTTTTGACTCATAAATTCATTTTGTTGTCTGTGTCTCCCTATAAAAAGAGACTCAGTGAATAGGGAGTCCCTAGATTCCTTCTTATGACTTACTTTGCTGGCCCTTGTACTCTCCCATCCAGGGTGTGATCCCGACCTTCCGAGTGAAGTTTCTGCTACGGCTGCTGCGTGGGAGACTGGAAGTGGATCTTGATAAAGACAAGCTCCTGTTTAAGCACATGTGTTATGAGATGGAGAGGCTGCACAATGGTGGTGATGTCACCTTTCATGATGTCTTGAGGTACAAAGCTGGTTCCACAGCTCAGTGTCACAGAGGTTCACTGAGGCCAGAAATGAAAGGTGTGATACACAGAAGCCCATGAATTCAGTTAACAAGGATTTCAAAACCTGAGTTGCCATACTGCCTGGTTATATATAATGCAAGAGCACACATTCTAGGCCTCAGACAAGGATAGAAAGCAGTAGCCTGCCACCTGCTATCCCAGAAGGAAAGAGATAGAGAAGACATAAAGAGCATGATTCTGTCTCTTAATTTGGGAATGAGGGTGTGTGGTCCTGCAAGAGTTAAGTGACTTGCTTAGGGTCACTTGGTTCCATGGACAATGTGGAACTAAAGTCCAGACTTATTCAGGCGAGTCTGGAAGAATCTGCCCCACCTGCTCTGTGGTAACTGCTCCTGTTGCTTAAAACACTCCATTTTCTGAGTGTTTTATGAGTACAAGACAGGATAAAAGCTCCAACTCAGTCACTCTGAAGGACATTTGCTTTAGCTCCCCAGAGACACTTCATTGAAGTCCCAACAGCAGAAGAAGTTCATGGTTCTAGAAGCAATAAGTCAGAAGTCAAGGATAGGGTGTATTCTTGTGGGGCAATGAGGAAGAGTCTGTTTCAACCTTCTTCTGCATCATCCAGTGGCTTCTTGCAACCAGTTATCTTCGGTTAAACCTCAACTAGGTCTGCAGTGAATTCTACACATAAAGTCACAACTTGAAGCTCTTGATAGAAATCTTAAAATATCATTTATGCTCCACAAGACCTGTCAAGGTATCATTTGACATCAACTGCATATTATTTAATGAGTCAATAGAAGAACTTATGCCCCATTTCAAAGACACTAATTGAAAGATTATTTCAATATAGTTGATTTCTTTTATAATAGCATGTGAAACATCATTGTAAGAAGTCTTTCCTAATATTCCCTGTCTAGAACCCTTGACTGACTATAACTATTTTACTCATGTTGCATGTACCTGGCATATTAAATATTGGCTATTGCCACAAATTTGGGGATCACTTGTGGCTAGGAAAAGAAAAAGGGTTGCAGCAGCAAAGGAGAGTGTGGGGGGAAATTTGCTAACATTACCTATTTTGCCTCTTGCTATCATTTTGTCCATGAATAAGCTAAGGGGCATAGAAAGATGGGGCAAGATTGTGTTTGAGTGAGAAAGAATGTCATGCCTCTCAGAATGTTGATCTTTCTTTGTGGTGATACAGTGTTTTAGGTTGACCATAAGGCACTCAAGCCTACTGTTGTTATTAATAATTAGTGTTTGACCTCTGAAGCTAATGATGCATCTGATCACAAGGGACCCAGGCAAAGGCATTTGTGGTGATGTTAGCCCTCTTTTCTCCCAGAAGTTATGTATAATGGAATTCTTAATGAGTCTGGAGGACTTATTATTTTATGAAACATAGTGCAGGATTTTTCTCTGCAATAGGAAGACACTTAGCAAAAAAGTGAAAGCCAATAACCCAGTATCATAGGGTCATTATGCTGTGACTTGAGCTCTAATGGTGACCTCAAGTTCAAAATAGAGGCTGTAGGAGAGTCCAGGGTGCTGAGGTTAAACTAAAGTGTACAGTCCTATCAGATAAATCAGCATGCCTCTTTGGTAGTAGACCAGTCAGTTCCTGCTAGGAATTACCTGACTGTCTCTCTGCATCAAGGTGTCAGTTTTATTTACCACTGTCTGGACCTGTTGAGCCAAGGACTAAATGAGAACTTAGCTCTGACTTTGTATCTTCAGAAGCTAATAAGGAGGGTGCAAAGGGAAAAATGAAATAGAGAAGAAAGTGAAATAGAACATGTATAACTCACAGACAAATATATTGACCATCACCAATTGGAGCCAACCAGGAGGAAGTAGTGGAAGGAATACTCCTCTTTCTGCATGGAAAATTCCAGAGTATGTACTTGATAGCTAGAGCAGTCAACACCACTTCTGCAGCATAGGCACTTAGGTGCAGTCACTGTTCTATCTCAGAGATATTAACTTTCCAGGTTATTCAATGAGGTGGGAACCAAAACTAACCTCAGTATTTATAGAAGAAAAAATAGGGAGATACAGAGGTAACATAGCCAGCTCCTTACCCAGCTGTGAGTTGCAGCAACCCCTACATTGATTGTCTGGAAAGATGTATTCTCTGCATTTTGAAACACTCGGGGGTCTGACTGGTGGTTGTTGTTGTTTCCACTGTCCAGCATGCTATCCTACCGCTCAGTAGACATCAGGAAGAGCCTGCAGCTAGAGGAGCTGCTGGCAAGGGAGCAGCTGGAGTATACCATAGAGGAGGAGGTGGCTAAGCAGACTATTCGCATGTGGCTGAAGAAGTGCTTGAAACGCATCCGGGCTGTGAGTGAACCACAAGCACAAGAGCTGGGTTTCCTTTCTAGATGCTGTGAAGAAGAAAACAACAACCTCTGACTTAAAGGAGACAGGCTAACTCTGGCTCACAGTTCTAGTGTACACAGTCTATTATGGAGGGGACTTCAAGATGGCAGGAGTTTAATCACATGATATGTGTTACATATTCACATCATATCCACAATCAGGAAGTAGAGAGGGTAAATGCATACCTGCACTCATCCCACTTTTCACATTTTATATAGTCCAGGACCCCTTGCTCAAAAAGTGGTCTTACTCACAATTATGATGAGTCTTCCCATACCAGTAATTAATAGTCTTCCACAAGCTTGTCCAGAGACCCATCTCTCAAGTAATTCTGAATTCTGTCAAGTTGACAATTAACACTAATCATCACACACGCACCATCACCACCACTACCACCACCACCACCACATAAACACTCACACTCAGAAAAAGAGAGGCAAACAGAAGGGCCTGATATCCCTTAAAAAACATCTCTTTATCCACGTACAGGGTCAGATTCTGGTGCAGCCTTAACTGTATTCCAGCTTCAGCCCATTCCCCTCAGCAGGTTCCCCCACACACTCCAATTGAATCAAATTTTATAAAATGAAGGTTTAAAAAGCACTTTATGTGTATTAAAATATTTATAATCTCCACTTATTAAACTCAATGATATGAAGTCCCAAAAATATCTACAGAGATGAAATTTACGAAACTACTTTTAAATTGCGCAAAAAGTTTTAACATATGGTTTATCATGTTGTTGGGTCTCTAAAGACTACCTCTCATGGAATTTTAATGATGTGCCTGCTGCTTTCTGAACTGTAAGTTTGTATGAGGCTTTCATATATTAACGAATATGTAGTCCATTAGCATATACTGTGTTTCCAGTGAGTACTTCTATTGGGTAATTAACATTTATAAATGCTTTTGACTCATTTTTTATATACAGAGAAGAAAGGCACATGACTCAGTATATACTTCCTGCAATTCAATTAATGTTACATAAGATTTGTTTGATCCTGCTCTTCAAAACAACAACACCCACTAAAAAAATAATGCATTTGTGTTAGAGAAAAATGTTCCCAAAGAAAAGAAACCCTCCATCCCAGTCTCCTAGAGAAAGATGAGCTGCCCACTGCAACAAAAATCAAAACATGGCCACCATAACTCTTGTTCCATGAATCACAAATGTCCTGCTCAGACCCTAAGACGGCCTTGGCCAGGAAAGAGAGGTTGCTGCTGAACAGACCAGCCAGGCTGGCCTACAAAGTCCAGAACCAAGACAGGAAGTTAAAATGCTTAGGGCTTTTAGAAAGTGGCAGAGATATGGGGGTCTGCATTGGTGAAATAAGGATAGAATTAAATAAGAGAAAATATAGAGCACCCACATTAGTAATTTTTTATAACATATAAACTAGTATGGGTGAGCATAACAAATCCAGTAGCTATACAAATGAAAAAGATGGGGATTTTTGTAATCTCTAAGACTTGTATATCAATCTAACATTCTCGAAACTAGTTCAAAAGACTTTCTTGGAATTTCCTAAGAGGTCAGCAATCCCATAGGTCTTTGAAAAGGGAAGAAGAAACTGTGACTTGGTGAGAATGGGGTAAAGAGGTGGGACCTGTTTCCCCCTTATGAAAGCACAACATTTTCCATAGAAACAGCAGCAGTCATGCAGCATCATCCACAGTCTACGGGAGAGCCAGCAGCAAGAGCTGAGCCGATTCCTGAATCCTCCCAGCATTGAGACCACCCAGCCAAGTGAAGACACCAACGCCAACAGCCAGGACCACAACATGCAACCGGAGGTAGGCTAAGGCACCCTCAACCCAAGGGTGTTCTGTGGGAGTCGATGCTGGTCTCACAGACATTTCAAACCAGATTTTCTCACATGACCTTTTATTGTAAAAGAACCCAAAATAATGAGAGTGTGTTCTAAGTAAAGGATGTACTTTGAGATGTATCAGAGACTTGTGAAGACTATGTGAAACATCTCAAGGATTACTATATTATATAATATAGTAATATAATGTAATAATATAATAATATAATATATTAGTATATTGTTTTCCTCTTGCTCTGTCAAAATACTTTACAAAGAAACTTAAGGAAGAAGGGTTTATTTTGGGTTCACAATTTGAGGATGTGGTCCATCATGATAGGGAATAGGTGATAGAAAAGCAGCTGGTGACATTACACCCACAGTAAGGTCACAGAGGTGAGTGCTGAGGGCTCTACTTGTTTTAACCCTTTTGTTAAGAACTGTCCACATTCAGGGTAGGGCTTCCTACCTCAGTTAAACCTTGCACAAAATGCTCCCACAGACAAGGCCAGAGGTACATCTCCTCAGTGACTCTCAATCCCATCAAGCTGACAGGGAAGATAACTGTCACACATAGTCTTCACAAGTCTCTGATACATCTCAAAATAACTCCAAAAGTGGCAAGGGTCCAATAAACAAATGGTAGACATATGAAAGCCAGAAGTGGAAATTATCCAGATTTTATCACTGTATGTTATAAAAACATGATAATTACCATACTACATCCCATAAAGTTGTATAAATACTTGTGACAAATTAAATATGTTGATTTTTAAGAGAAAAACCCACAATGACTAATACTTCTCCCATGTAGACAAGCAGTCAGCAGCAGCTCTTGAGCCCTACTCTGTCAGACAGAGGAGGAAGTCGACAGGATGCAGCAGACACTGGAAAACCCCAAAGGAAGATTGGCCAATGGCGTCTGCCCTCAGGTAGGTACATCAATCATTTCTCTACCTGTTGGGGACATTTAAGAGGGATTTGCTGTCTTTATTTTTGGTCTTAGATTTTATTTAATATTTAGATCTGTGTTAGTCAGCTTTCTGTTACACTAATTTATACCTGAGAAATCCATTTAAAAGGAAGAAGGGTTTATTGGCTTCTTCTTTGGAGGTTTTAGCCCACAGTCAGTTGGTCTGTTGCTACTCGGCTGTAATAAGGCTGCAGAGCATGGTGGGAATGTATGATGAGGAAGCAGCTTATCTTACCACAACCAGGAACAAAGAGAAAAATATTGGCATCCCAGAATCTTCTTCAAGGGCAAGACCTCCTACTAGTTGCCACCTTTTAAAAGTTCTACTACTTCCCAATAGCACAAGCTGGGATCAAGCCTCCAACACCTGGGCCTTGGGGGACATTTCAGACCCAAACAGGGTGTATGTCTGATTATATAGTCAGTGAAAACAATGAAATGTATTCCCTTATCAGAAACATTCTCCTCAAAGTAACTTCTCTAAACATAACTATATTGGCCCTCATTTGCAGCTGCCATCGCTGAGAAGACGGCACCTGTTAACAAAATGAGCGGTTACAGCCAAGATCCAGAAAGAGAGGAGGAAGAGGTTTCCAAGGGCTTCCTGGGTACAGTCAAGGCATCTCAAATATGGGCAAAACTTATCTAAGAAGGAATGGGTAGATATGATCTTCAGAAAATGCCATGGAGTTCTCAGAAAAGGTTCAGGTCCTACTTTATCCCGACACATGCTGTGTATCACCACCCTGACATGAGCTTCACCTCAGTGACAGCAATAGTAGTCACAAACCTCCATGTAGCACTGACCACTGTGTGCCAGTCACTACTCCAGGGTATGACCCGGCTTTCTTAATTCAACCCTCACAAGTCTATTCATTTTCCACATTACACTGATTTAGTAAGAGAGTTTTCTTCTGAAGGAATATGAAGTACCAGAAGACCTGGGTGACCTCAGGAAGGGACACTGGGCAATGGGGGAAGAACAATTCTACACACAGCCCAGTCCCCTTTCTGTTGAGATCTGAGCCTGTGGTAAAAATAGAGCTTCATTCTCTCTTTTAACCATGCTCAACTTGAGTGCCAAACAAGTGAGACTGGGTGACCCTGAAACATCTTCTGCCCCTTGTCCATTTACAAAGGAGAGGCAGAACAATTTACATTATGAAGCTAGAAGTGTGCCATGGATCTTAAAGCCACCAGTAAGGAAGAACCTGAGGAGGGATCAGAGCAGACATAACTTTTGTCTGGTCTCAGCAAAGTTAGGAGATATAGGAGACAAGATTGAGCAGGGGCTAGGGCCTCAGTGTGAAAATCGTTAAGTGACAAACTGGGTAGTTTCAATCCTGTGGCCAATTAGAAGGGAGACACTAAAAAAATATAAGCAAGAGATGACATTCACAACCCAGGCTTTAGGAAGACTGATGTGGTGACAGGTCAAGAGTCACTTGCTTCTGGCAGTGTCTGGAGGCAGATGACAGGCTACAGAATATTATAGCAGTCTGAACACAGGTGATAAGGGCCACACTGCCAGTTCAACAGTCCAGGACAGATGTGAGAGATGATCTGGGAAGAATGTCCCTCCTTAGTATTCACTTACATGGGTGACATTGACAGTAGTACTTGTCATGTTGCCTCAATATCAACAGTAGTGACAACCACAGAGACAAACTACCAGGATTATACTAAGTGGGAGGGGCCAAAGAGAAGTAAAAAGAACATTTTAAGGAGGCACCAGGCAGGACACTGTGTACTTTATCAGGTCATCTCATTAGCCCACCTTAAGCCTCTTACCACTACAGTGAGGTCATTTTCAGTGTCTTCATTTTACATGAGAGGAAATTTAGGTTCAGAGACATGCAATTGCCAGTGAGTTCATATCTGCAGGTTACATATGGGATGAGAAACCAAGGCAATGGAAAGCAAGGCTACATCTGCTTTCCACACTTGTCCCTGACCCCATCTCTCCTTACCTTAAACTACACTCCCACTTATTTCCTTTGTTTTCCTAATGAGGACCAGCTTATACACACCACTACAATACTTCCATTTTATACAAATGTGTGTAGTTTCTACTTTCCTTAAAATAAAGGGAAGTAGCGGCATATTTTCCCAAGAGCTATTATTTGACACCCATGAGCAAAATTTATAAAATTATTGGAAAGAATCAACTAAAAACTATTGGGAAGAATCTTACTTATCATCTGGAGATAGGATTTGGGAACCAGAAGCACTACTGCTCAGAGTATTATGATTTCCAGGAATGGCTGAAGCATGCTGAAACAACAACCCATTGATAAAGGGACTCTTCTCAATTCCACAGCCCCCAAACCAATAAGCCATTCAGTGTCTTCAGTGAATCTACGGTTCGGAGGAAGGACAACAATGAAGTCTGTGGTGTGCAAGATGAACCCCATGCCAGACACAGCTTCCTGTGGCTCCGAAGTTAAGAAGTGGTGGACCAGACAGCTGACCGTGGAGAGTGACGAGAGTGGAGATGACCTCCTAGATATCTAGATGGGAAGCAAGGCATAGGGAGTCACAGGGTGAAAACTATTGCCTAATAGCTTCTTTTATCGTTGAGAGAGAAAGCTGTAATTGCTAAACACTAAATCTCACTGAAACATGGGATTTTCAGAATTGAGTTTTGTTCATTTATTAGAATGGTCTCTCAAAGAGTATGATGTTTTGGATTAGTGTTGTGCATTTTAAAATGTTTGGGGCTTGGAATATAAGTCAGTGAAAGACCACTTGTCTAACCTATGAAAACCCCCGTGTTTGAATCCCAAAAATACAAGAAAAGAATGAAAATGTGTATTATGCAGTATTGATAATATTAGAAGCTGCATCAGTAGTAGATGTATATTAAATGTTTATGTATTCTGCTTGTGTAAACTACGCTGTATTCATCTGCACTCTTATATGTCATTACTACCCCTCTCAAAGAGCGCTAATCCAAAACTGGCCCATATTTATAGTACAAAAGTTATAGCCCTAATTCACTTTTTTGCCCCATTTCCAATAGAAATATTTCCCTTGGAAAAAATTATTTACGATTGATCTGAAAAGGTCAGCACTGAGCTCATGCTAAAACGATAGAAGCTTCAAAACTACAGATTCTGAATTTTAAAAAGCATATTCTTTTTCTCATGTTATTTTTAAAAATATGGCTAATTTTTAAAAAATCAGGACAGTTTGATTTCTGTTTTCAAGTACTCTAATGGGACTGTTGCCTGCTTCCAAGAAAGTTATGTGTGTAGGTCCCATGTGAAGGAGTTGACTACAGATGCTACTGGTATATAACAAACCTGTAGGTGTATGACTTCATGGATTTGATGAGACAAAAATACTTTGGAATATTTTAAAAATCCTTTAAATAATCGAGTTTAGAAAACAAAATAAAAGTGTTAGGGTCAACTTAGCTAAAAGTTCATGCTTGAGAGGTTGGTGTGGACTTCATGGTTTATCCTTGCTGTAGCCATTGAATGTTATGAATCAACAGTAACATTATGGGTTGACTTTAATACACCATTACTATGTTAGATCCAAAATAATTTCCCTGCTCCCAGAGTTATCTATGGAAATAACAGAAGGGTGCAAAAACCTCACTCTAAACCCCATTGGGAATACCACAATGTAAATGTATTTTCCCCCGCCCCCGCACATCAATGGTCCATGTCCTCTGGGAAAAGTGGAAATACAAAATTATTGAAAAGAACTGATGGACCCTGGCTAGGCAGGGTCTCCCCTGAATTGTCATTATCAATTTCATGTTTGATGATCAGATTATTTTAAGAGATTGAGTGTGTAAAATTCCCTGATGCCTAGGTTGCTTTATGATATCCTTTTCTCTATTTAACCTTCTTCAAATAGCCAAACATCACATTCTTCCTACACAGAAGATGTGATATAATGTACCCATCTACTGCTTATGTGATTACTTGTGACTATTAGATAATAGGCAATTCAAGTTCATGCAGCCAAGGGGAATTTTTATTGGGTTTTATGTTTATTCAGAATTTGATTTTTGAATATAAAGTCAATAAAATAAAAATCTGATTTGTAAAAGAATTTATTGTGACCTAGTTATCATTTTTAAACCCTTTCTTTGTATGTGTATGGGATAGAGCACTCTGTAGCTGTCATTCTGCAAACCCTATATGGAGTATTCAGTTCACACTTGGTTGGCAGAATCTATGTCCCTAGTAACCACTTAAGGTCAACTCCCAGAACCAGAATATTCCTCTGTAAGGTTGTGATGACAAGGCTGGGTAATCATCACATGCCTTCCAAATGCATAGTGAAGCAGAGAAGACAATCGCGGCCAGAGCACGGGTTGGCATTAGTGCTGAAAGAAGTAAAAAATTATTTTTTATTGGTTCATTACATTGAGAAATACAGCTTCACTTCCACTAAACAATGGGCCCTTCCTGGAACATCTGGAATAGATATCAGGAAAGCATTATCCTTACTCATTCTTTTATGAAACAAAGAGAGAACTGCAATGTGTTCCAAGTTACAGAACCTTATAGAGTCAATTAAACCATCACATACCTCCTGAGTGACTGGAGCATGTAAATTATCTGAAGCTGACAGAAGACAGGTCAGTAAAAATAAGTACTGCCCCTTTTAATTGCTATCCAATTGAATATGCAAAATTTGGTGATACAGATGGAAAACTAGGGACACCCATGGTCCCTGGTACTCATGGGAACCGTGACAATCCTGACATCATGCTACTCATTGCCTTTAATTAAGAGAACTGTAAGGTCCAAGAACACCAAAAATCCCAAGGAGTAGAATACTTTATGTAGACCCTCTGAGAGAGAACAGATTACATAGACATTGTCTATATAGCAACTCAAAGGCGCTCAGTGTAAATAGGATAGAACTGAAAGTCTGTGTGATGCCATTCAGATATTCCTAGTGATGTTTCCAGACCAATGCCCATGATCAGTAGCTTTCTGACTATACCCTGAGATGCTGAATACGATAAAGACACATAGATGAAAAGCAACCACAGGGGGAAAAAAACTCGCATAAATGTAGTTTCTAAGCCAGACATGTTTGCCTGTCTTTCACTGTTGGATGTGGCTATCAAGGGACTGGTAGGTGTAATATCTTATGTGTTGGTGGTACTCTTCCTCACAAACCTATTCGATAGACCCTACAATTTGAACTAAGCAGAAGCAACATATCATTAATTGTAGTTGGGGTGGAAACAAGGGGAACCCTTTTCTTACCTACTATTACAGATGGGACTCTCCCACAAAAACAACAAAACAAAAAACAAACAAACAAGGCTGAAGTCCTAGCCTTTGTCACCTATGAATGAGATCTTCTTTGGTAGCAAAGTGTTTACTATTTAGGGCACATTAAATTGATAAGACTGGTCTCCTAGTAAAAAGAGACACACGGGGAGCAAAACGTCCTATGAAGACACACAGATATGTAGAAAGGAGGCTGTCTAAAGTTGCAAGCAGAGGCTGGAAGAATGTTGTCATTGGCTGAGGAACACTTGAAGCTATGAGAAGCTGCAAGAGTGAAGGAAGGCTGCTCCAAAATGGGCTTCCAAGGAGCCTAGCCTTGCCACCTCTTTGCATTTTCAACTTGTAGATAGCGTGATTTGAGCAAACGCACTTCTGCTGTTTACAGCCATCCAGTTTGTGATAGTTTATGACAGTAGCCCTAGAACATTAATACACAACCTCAACTCACCACAACCCCCAAAGATGGCTTATATTACCCAGTGTACCAAGAAATACAGTTTTGAAAGTATCAGTTTAGATCAAAGATTTATTTGTTTTTGTTTATTGAGATATTGTTCAGGCTCATATAACCCAGGACAGCCTTGAAGTTTACATGTAACTAAGAAGGACCTTGAACTGTTCATTGTCATGTCCCCATTTCTTAGATGCTAGAATTGCTTGCTTGCATCACCAGGCCCAAACAAAGATCATGAGCCTTAAAGTATGATTGATCTTTCAGGTCCTACATTTACTGTTCCCCTCTTTGAAATCGGATAAGTTTTAGACCCCACTCTATGCTACAATTCAACATCTTACCTTTAAAAATAAAAGTCAAGAGAGAAAATTTCTTCTTCATTTACTTGAGGAATTAGATGGACTATCCTGGGCTGACTTGAAGCATCCTCTGAATCATTAACCAACTAGCTATTCTCCCTTCCAGGAGCCTCAGTGGGCCAATCATTAGCCTTCCATTTCCTTAGCTAAGATTACTGTCAGTTTTAGCAGCTCCTAAGGCTGAGAGTAGATTTGAGGAACATTTTCTTTCATACAGTTTAAACCCAAAGAGAGCACTCATATAAAAATGACTCTGGCATTACTCCAAGAAAAATAATCCAAAAAATTATTGGTAAGACTTCTTTCTCTTATTATCTTGTCTTCTTCATCCCACTCCACTGTGGGGTGACTGGGTAAAGAGGCAGATTTTATAAAAGGAAGAGTCCTGAAACCTTAGCATTCAATTTACTCTGTGAGCCTTTCAAGTCCCATTTCAACTCCATTGGAAAATCTGAGTTGGAAAAACACCTGTGTTAATCTATCCTGGAATTGAGGGAAACAAAAATGCAGATGACAAGTCAGATGCAGCATCAGTCTGTGCCGGGATGCAGCAGCAGAAGCCATCTTACTTCTCAGCTGGGCTGGGCTGGAAAATGGTGTTGCTTAGGATGAGATATCCTGCTTTCTCTCAGCACCCCCAGACAGCAGTGCATCTGGACTGTACTGGTAAATTTCAAACTGCATTCCTCAGGGCATGTGGTACTATAAACAACCTGTGTGGGGGGGGAAATAAGTGAATTGCGTGTGTATTAGAGAAGGCGATGTTCCTTCTCATAAACCTTCCACCTGCCACGCATGGAGGTAACCACTCTCACCTCATAATGCAATCTGTCCCCTTAAAGACCCTCTCTCCTTGGGATTTTCTCACCATTCATCTTCCTACAGAGCACCTCTCTCATACAGACATGGTATCTGGGTGAATGCCTTTCTTACCCACTCCATTCCCAGCCCTCTTGGCTACCTTTGATTTTCTGTCAATGGCAGGTTTTTTCTAACTTTTGGGACCTTCTCTAACCTGGATCATTGCTCCCAGCCTCCATCTTCTAATTAAAATACCTCCTCCACCCTTCATCATTCCACTAAACTTCATTTCCAGAGAGAAGCATCCTCATGGGCTCAGGTGTCTTTGTAGTATTTGCCTGTCTTACACAATCCCTTGTGTGAGTTGTCCACATTGGTGGTTGCCTTCATAGGGCATGTTCTTCACTTTTGCTGTTGTAATGATAAAATGCCTTGACAAAGACAAGTCAAGGAAGAAATGGTTGTTTTTGTGGTCATAGTTTGAAGTTAAAGTTCATTGTAGTGGGACAGTCATGGTACCAGTCTCTGGTCACATTACATCTATAGTCAAAAGCAGAAAGCAATGAATGTCTATGCTTAGTTCACGTGACCTAATCAAGACACTCCCTCAAACACATGCTCAGAGAGCCATCTCCCAAACCATTCTAGATCTCTCATGAAAGTGGCAAAGGAAATTAATTGAAATAAGTCACAGCATATCCAGGCACTGTGTTATTTTGTCTATCAGTTCTGGTACATGCTCTGTACGTGACAAAAATTAAGTGGATGGATGCACAAGAATAGGTGATCTCATAAGTCCTTCAAAATGACAAGTTCTCCTCCATCCATGTATCCATGGAGTCAATGTCTTGACATCATTATATGTACTTTTCCCATGAATCTCTTCAGCACAGTTCATGTGCATCACATAGGAGAAGCTATAGTCCAGGACCAGGAAAAAGCAGAAGGACTATTCACCTCCCAGTGAGACAATTTAATTTCCCATTATCTTTGCTAGGACAATTGTGATCTAAATATAGCATTAAACTCCTGCCTTTCTCCCACCCCCAATCTGGTGAATCAATAGCCTGATGTTCTGTTTTCTCACTTCTGCTCAAGAAAACAAAGATAATAGTGACTTGGACACTAGCCAAATTGCATGTTATATGTATTTTATTATAATAAAATGTTCCTTAGTTTAAAGGAATCTACTTATTTGAATCCCAAAAACTAGTGACCGAATTGAGATAGCAAAGCATTCCAACACCATCCTTAAATCAGGCTTCCACATCTTGTTGATTCCTGTATAGTACCAGTTCACCTGATTTAAATTCTGTATTTTAATGGGCTTGCTAAAAAGATGCTTTCTGTCATCTAAAACATCAGTCCCGAATATATATATATATATAGATAGATAGATAGATAGATAGATAGATAGATAGATAGATAGATCACATTCAAATAAAAAACAAAAACAAAAAACAAGATCAAAAAGAACAACAACAACCACAACAAAACCCTCTCCTACAGTATTGCTAACAAATCACTAAATTCTGTTTGAACACTAGAGGGCTGCAGTCCTATGCTTTGAATTCAGCCATAGGCTGTAGGTTTCGCAGTAATAAATTGCTTTGCAGTCTCCCTTCATGGGCAAGTGGCTCTATGTCATTGTTAATTTTTTTAAAGTCTAGTCACAAAATAAGTTTACCTGCAAGAGGAATTACATAATGTTATTATGTTCCTTTCTCGAAAAGATATTGGTCACTCTGTTTCCTATACAATATATTCATAGTGACCCCCTCCCCCCAAATAACACTATGTTGGAACCTTTGTTTTGATGGTCATTCATTTCTGACAGTTGCTAGTGCCTGGCTAACCACTAGACAGTATAATTGTTATCATGTTGTTCCTTTGACAAGATAGCTGCCAAATGCAACTTAAGGAAGGTAGACTTTGTTGTGGCTCACAGTTTGAGGGGACCACATCCATCATGGCAGTGAAGGCATGGCAGCTGGAACACAAGACAGCTGGTCACACTGAGAAACCCTCATCATGTGCTTTTATTCTTTTTATTTTTATTTCTTTGTTTTTTTGTAATTGGTGTGTATTGTTATACAGAGATGTCTTTCTGAGGTAGAATTAATTTGTTTAATAATCCTCAATGGCATCCATTTTCTTGTAAACAGCATATTCATGTCCCTCCCTCTTTATAGGTGGGTAAAATTCCATTTTGTATGTAAGCCAGATTTTCTTTATCCATTTATACACTGATGAATACCTGAGTTGGTTCCATGCCTTAGCTATTATAAATAGTACAGCAGTAAAGAATAGTATACAATGGTCTCTGTGACATATCGATTTAAATTTTTTTAGGTAATTAGGCATTGTATGGCTCGGTCACAGGGCAACTATGGTTTTAGATTTTCAAGGAACCTCTGTTTTTATGACTTCCATGTTAACTAGACTAGTTGACATTCTTATTATCAGTATATAAATTCCCTTCCTTTACAACTTCATCATCATTTGTTGTTATTTGTTTTCTGACTGGGGTAAGATGGAATCTCAAAGCAGTTTTAATTAGCATTTCTCTGATAGTTACTTATGTCAAACTTTTTTTCATGTTTATTGCTCATTTGTATTTCACCATATTAAAATTGTTCCTTGTGTTAGCCCATTTACTGGTTGAATTGATTTCTCCTTCCTTGATTTTTTAACTCTTTGAATTTTCTAGATATTAATCTTCTGTCAAATGTATAGTTATAATAATTTTACTTATTTTTTATTTTTTTCACATTTATGTACACTGTTTATATTTTGTCAGTCTGACACACACCAGGGTCGTCTTGGAAAGGGAGACCCCAACTGAAAAACTGCTTCCATAATATTGATCTATGGGCAAATATGTGGGAGCATTTTGTTGACTAAGACTGATGTGATAGAGTTCAGCCCACTCTGGATGATGCCCTCTCTAAGCAGGTGGTACTGTGTTGTATATAACAAAGCAAACTGAGCAACCAGAGAGAACACATTTGTATGTAAGTGCTCTTCTATGGTCTCCATTCTAGTTCTTGCCTTGAGTTCCTGCTCTGACTTGTCTTTATGATGGACTAGAAACTAGAAATAAAAATAAACCCTTTCCTCTTCAAGTTGCTGTTGCTCGTGGTGTTTTATCACAGCAATAGAAACTTGACTAAAATATTTAGTATCCATGAAGACTGTAGAAGTTTAACAGTTTTGTAAAACTGTGGTACTAGAAATAGTAAACAAGGGTTTATCTGAAGTTAAGAGAGTGTCTTAGTCAGGGTTTCTATCCCTGCACAAACATCATGATCAAGAAGCAATTTGGGGAGGAAAGGGTTTATTCAGCTTACACTTCCACATTGCTGTTCATCACCAAGGAAGTCAGGACTGGAACTCAAACAGGTCAGGAAGCAGGAGCTGATGCAGAGGTCATGAAGGGATGTTACTTACTGGCTTGCTTCCCCTGGCTTGCTCAGCTTGCTCTCTTATAGAACCCAGGACTACCAGTCCAGGGACGGCACCACTCACAATGGGCTCTCCACTTTGGTCACTAATTGAGAAAATGCCTTACAGCTGGATCTCATGGAGGCATTTCCTCAACTGAGGTTCCTTTCTCTGTGATAATTCCAGCTTGTGTCAAGTTGATACAAAACCTGCCAGTACAGAGAGAATTGGCTCCAAATAAACAAACAACCAAAGTGTATTGTTGAAAATGTCCTCCACTTCAGTTATGCTATATATTACAGAATTATAGAAATTTGCCTAAACTCATTGAGCTATACAATGAAAACGTGACATTTGGTTCTGGACCTGGATTCTGAGCACCCACAGGGAGGGTTAACTCTTGGAGTTGAGGATCTGATGCCCTCTTCTGGCCAACAACTGATTTTTCAAGTTCTCAAAGAATAGCATTGGAATTTTAATGGAGATTACAGTAAATGTATAGGTTGCTTTGGGTAATACAGAATTTTTCATTATATTAATTCCACTGACCCATGAACATAGAGTTCTTTCCATCTTTAGTGTCTTTTTTGGTTTCTTTCTTTAGCATTTAAATTTTTTCATTATAGAAGTCTTTTACTTTCTTAGTTCAGGTTAATTTAAGACAGCAGTTTTCAACCAACAGGTCAAGATATTTATATTAAGGTCAGATATTTATATTAAGATTCATAACAGCAGCAAGATTACATTTATGTAGTAGCAACAAAATAATTTTATGGTTGAATGTCACCACAGCATGAGGAAGTGTATTAAAGGGTCACCGCATTAGGAAGATTGAAAACCACTCATCTAAACTACTTTTTGAGACAGTTATCAATAGAAGTATTTTCATCATTTCTTTCTTAACATGTTCATTATTGGTATATAAGAAGGCTATTGATTTGTATATGTTAATCATTTGTGCTCTTAAGAACTTCTATTGACTGGCTGAAGAACACTGAAATTGACTGCCATCTACTTCAGTCAAAGTCTACTGATCTAAAAGACACTCATATCTAAAAATATATTCACATTAGCATGTAGTACATATCCAGCAAACAAATCTAACAGCACTCATACAAAATTAACAAATGCAATGGCTATTATGTTATACCCTACAGTTAATGGTTAATGGAAACTTTAATAAGAATATTCCTCAGCTTATGGAATTCAGCTAGTTGTCTTTTTTTTTCCCCCTTAGAAAAGAAGTAAAGAATCCTGAGGCTATCCACATGGTTTCTTGTGTTTCTTCTCTTCAGGGAAGAAAGAAAGTCAAATCAAAAAGAAAAGAAGTTGTTGTTGTTTTTGTTGTTGTTGTTGTTGTTGGTGGTGGTGGTGGTGTGTGTGTGTGTGGGGGGGGGGTTAGTGTATTTTATGTAGTGTGTTTATTGTCAAGGGTGCTGGTGGCCTTGAGAGATGCATCACCTCCATCAAGCTACAGTCTTAATTTCTCCAGTCTTATTGGCATCAAAAAAAAAAAAAAAATCACAATCATTCCAATCCCAGCTTGAATCAAACTTAAAGCACTGTCTTCTCTTTAGCAGTCTGCAGTTTGTGTAATAAATGTTATATAGAGTTCAATTCTAGAAATGCTGGATATACAACACAAATCAATCTACTCAGAAGAGACAGAGCGGCAATGGGTTAGTAAAATTTCCTGGATGGCAAGGTAAACTGTCACATGGAGACTAGTTCTCTTCTCTGACGCAGTGAGTGATCCTTGTCAGCCTTTCCTAGTTGCAGGGGAAAGAACCCATCTCGGTACCTTTCTGGGGCAAGAGATGCATATGCAGGAAGGAGTCTTGGTACTTGAGCTCCTTGATAACATCTGTGGAATTTGAAGATTAACTGAAGATCCATAGGATTCATTGTGGAAATGCATTGGCATCTTCTCACAAGATTTCTCTTCCTGAGCTTTGCTTAGGAGCACCACATCACATATTGGAGAAAGCTTCCTTTGCCTCCATAATGGTAGGCACTCATCCTTCCTGTGACTGCCACTTGCTGATGAAAAGAATGCCTCATTTCTGATTCCCCTTAATGGCACACACTTTTGTATTCTTTGTTTTCTATTGATTCTTTTCTCAAGGCAATGTAAAGATGCCTGCTGCTGACCAGGTCAAATGATAATTGGGAATTTTGCAAAGTCCTAATGAGCAGACCTGAAGGGCTTATCTCTGTTCTCGCTTCCAATAGCCACCACTCAACAACATGTCACACCAACAGCCCAGATTCCCCATCCAGGGGTTTCCCAGTCCATGCAGGGTCTCTATTTCACTTCTGCAATCACCTCACACCCTTTTCTAACTGTTAATTAGACGCCTCGTTTCTTGGCATGTGCATGGGCGTGAGCCATCTGCTTATTGATCATATCCTTCAGAATATATTGGATTTTAAGGGAGACAGTTACAAAAACAGATGATGTTGTAAGTGGTCCTTAGAGGAGGTTTCTCCAGAGCAAACTTGTAAATGCATAATGGAGACTGACCTGTGATCTACACACACAAAGCTACAGTCTACAGTTACATTGGCTGCAAAGTTCATGTAATGCCATCAATGTTACACAGTGTGAAAACAAAATTCAAAATTTCTACCAAAATCGATCCACTGTAGCCAGCAACGAACAAAGGACATGTATATAGGATGGGACAGCAAGCTGTGTGAGTTCTGTGACCTCTGTGAAAGTCATAAGGAGCTGACTTTCCAGCTTAAAGATGGTACTGGGCCTTGTGGTTATCCACCCTATGGTGCATGTCTGGATGTCCTACCACACCCTTACCCGTGGATCTCAGAGTTGCCCATCAAACAAAGGAGCAGAAATGTTTCAGTGGAAATGGTTTTTTTTAACTCATTCTTGAGTAAAAATAGATAGTATCCCTGGCATTCATCAACAAACAAAGTAGAAAGGACTGGGGGGATTTCTCTTTTCTCCATCCTGAACCTAATTTGTTCTTCTTTTGTCTTACATCTTTGAGGACCATAGACTACTTGATCTCAAGCTAAGGTAAAATGCCAGAGTATAGACAGCAGCATACACTTTCCCAGGACACATTTGGACTGAGCCATAGTTCTTATTAAAGAGCACTATTCCAACCCCTCTGATGGGACACAATACTGCAGTTTACTCACAGAGAGCAAATAAACTAGGAGAGGAACAAGTAAGTTCTGGGGTTGGAATCACAATTCAACCACTTACCTCTGGCAGGTATAGCTGTCAAGCCACAGGGTGGTCACATCTGAGTAATAAAAGACGCCCTTTGATTCCATCCTATGCCTATGTCAGATTTAAAAAAAGCAAATCTCTAGTTAAATAAAGAGACTGCCAGACTGTGCTAGCTGCTTTCCTCCCTTCTGTAACCAAACACCTGGCAGAGGCAATTAAAGAGAAAAAGAATTGGCTTTTGGTTCATGGTTCAGAAGATATAGTTTGTAAAATACCATACTAATAATGTCAACTATTCTTACTTTTTCTGACCATGGATGTTTGTCTCTCTTTTTCACAATATGTTTCACATATGAATCAGGCTCTAATTATCTTCATAGTTCCTTATACTTTCAGATAGCAAGAACCAGCTCTATGTGAGGTAGTAATGGGGACACTTGTGACTCCATGTCATCTCTGAGACCATTTCCCCATCTCCAGAATTGAGCTAAGGATGAGGATATTGACTATGGAAAGCAACAGAGCAGAAATGAACTTTGTCAGTATGAGAAGCTACTTAGCTGCTAGTATGAGATTGTGAAACTCCAAGACAGCACTGTCAACATGTAGTGACAGAAGAAGCTAGCATCCGTGGAAGGCTTTCTGTTCTTGGAAACCATCATTTTTAATCACTTCTCCTCCAAAGGGTTTTATGGCTTATGTCACTCAGAGAACGGAGCGCCTAGCAGCAGGTGTGGCATTGGCATGGTCACTGGAAAAGTATGAATAATGCTTTGGTCAGCAACCTAAATGAAGATACCTGGGGAGAAGAGCTCTTTCTGAAACCCAGGTAGAAAATCAATGTTTCTGGATGGATGAGAGGGAGAAATCTATAGGAAAGGATGTGAGTACTGTATAATGCAATTTGAAGATTTTTTTCCCTCTCCCATGCAGTTGACTTAATAGAAAGTAGAATCTAAAAACTGCTTGTTTGCAGGTGAAGGTTTACCTAGGAAGAACCGGCTGGCACTCCATCGACTGACTGCTAGCTTACTGGGACACTGCTGGTGTCCAAGCCTGCATTTTCATTGCTTTTTGGTTTTTTTCTGATTTATAAGAGTAGTGGTGATATGCATATTCCAAAAATGGTACATCAATTTCAGAGTTGGAATGACTTCTAAGTCAATTTATCAATTATTCTGCTATAAATATATAGGATACTTTTGATTTTTAATTCATTGATTCATGAATTCATGAACCCTTTCCAATAGGCCCATGAGCAATATTGCACTTTTTCATTAGTACAGTACAAAATTTTCTCCACAATGTATGTATGTATGTATGTATGTATGTATGTATGTATGTATAACATCCCCTAAGTTAACAGAGCTAAGACATTAACAGATCATTATTGTATTGTTATATTAGATATATATTGTCTAATCTTTGCTTAGTACCTAGTTAGAATAGATATGTTTATTTTCAGATAAGGAAATACAAGTTGCCATCATCACATAGACTACCAGTCATTTTGGTTCCCTGTTTCTCCACCAACCCCGACATTGTTCCTACAACTCATTGTCTATCAAATACATGACAAGAATAGATCACACAAAATGTAATTGTGGATTTAGCTTAGTTTTTAGTGTACTTTCCTCATGTGTTTGAACCTCAGCAATGCATAAAACTTAGTGTGATGATGCAGACCTGTAATCTCAGCACTGGAAAAGTGAAAGTTGGAGAATCAGAAAGTTCAAGAACATCCTTAGCCACATAGTAAGGTCAAAGCCTAGGTTATAAGATCCTGCCTCACAAGACAAACAAGCAAGCAAACAAGCAAACCCAGTTTGTGTACAGATCCAGTATCTTTTATTCAAAATGCTCTCAGTGCCAGGATTCCATATTTTGCAGTTGCTGAGATTTTAGAATCTTTGCATATACATAATCAGCTATTATAGGGATGGGACATTAGTTCACATATACAAATTTACCTATTTAACATATACCCTATACACACAGCCTAAGAATAACTAGGTGCAATAGCTTTAGTGAGCTTAACGTTTTTATTTCAATCTGTCACATGAACTCAGATGTGGAATTTTTCATTCATGACTAGCACTCCACATGGGTTAGATTTCCAAACACTTGAAATTTCTCATCTTTGGAATAAAGATGGTCAACCCAGATAAAGAGCACAAAGTTACTAAGCTCTCTAGATCCTCCTTGAATCTGCTAATTTTTCTGCCTGGGAGGCCACAGTAGTCTGTGGAAACAATGGCCGCACAGCACTTGCCATCAAGTCTACTGAAAAATCCCTTCATTCTGATACACAAAAGGCTAAACCGGAAATCCATATTGAATGCTGTTGCTAATAACGGTTACTATCATAATATTTCACCCCACAAACAATTGAGAGCCAGGCTCCTTTGTTAAATGGCTACAATGAAAGAAAGTTAGGAACTCATACTTGGGCATGATTTTAATCACAAATATATTCAAATCCACTGAGTCCAGCCACATCCAAAGCTCACCAAGGGAGCAATGGCTTTTAACTCTGATTTCACTTTGATGTGTTTTCCCACCACCCGGGGAACCACATGAGTTAACCTTTCTCTGGCATCTATTGATCCTCTATATTTGAAGAGTGTTAGTACAATTTACCTGGCTCAGGTCTAATTTTTATGTAATTTACTTAACCATAGACTGCATCTTAGATTGTCACAGAACCCCATACATCTATAAATAATGACAAGAAAAGATATGTAAGATGACATTGAATTTCTGAATTTTTTTATTTGAACAAATGACTAGGCTATGGGTTTTTTGCTTGTGTTTGTTTATTGATATTATTATTGTTGTTGTATTTATTATTATTATTATTATTATTATTATTATTATTATTATTATTTACAGTCCAGCCATTGCTTCACTTCTCAGTCCTCCCTCGCGCAGTTCTGCATCCTGCTCCTCCTCCCCTGACTCCAAGAGGATGCTCCCCACCACACTAGGCCTCCCACTCCCTGGGGCCTCAAATCTCTCAAGGATTAGGCTTGTCTTCTCCAACTTATGCCAGACCAAGCAGTCCTCTACTATGTGTCAGAGACCTTAGACCAACTCTTATATGCTGCCTGGTTGGTAGCTCAGTGTCTGGGAGCTCCCAGGGGTCTGGGCTAGTTGAGACTGGTGGTCTTCCTATGAGGTTGCCCTCCTCTTCATCTTCTTCCATCCTTCCCCTAATTCAACCATAGGACCGGGTCCTGGACTTCAGTCCAGTGATTGGGTATAAGTATCTGCTTCTGTTTTGGTTAGTTGCTGGTTGGCCTCTCAGAGAAAAGCCATGCTAGGCTCCTGTCTATAAGCACACCATAGCATCAGTAATAGTGTCAGGTCTTGGTGCAGCCCCAGGAAATGGATCCCAAGTTGGGCCAGTCATTGGACCTCCTTTCCCTCAGTCTCTTCTCCCTGTAGTTCTTTTAGACAGGAACAGTTCTGGGTCAGAAAATTTGACTGTGGGTTGGCAAATCTATCCCTTTATTTGAGGCCCTGTTTATCTACTGGAGGTAGACTCTTCAAGTTCCCTCTCTCCATTGTTGGGCATTTTGGCTAAGGTCACCCACATTGAGTCCTGAGAGTCTCTCACCTCCCAGGTCTCTGGTACCATCTAAAGGGTCCACCTCCCACCCCCTGAGGCAGCATATTTCCATTCATTCTGCTGGCCCTCTGGGCTTCTCTCCTGCTCTCCCATACCTAATCCTGTTCTCCCCTTTCCCCTTCTCCCTCCCTTCTTTCACCCAGGTCCCTCCCTCCCTCTGCCTCCCATGATTATTTCTTTTTCCTTCTAAGTGTGATTGAAACATCCTCACTTGGGCCTTTCTGTTTGTTAAACTTAAGTTCTGTGGGTTGTATCCTAGGTATTCTGTGCTTTTTGGCTAACATTTCATGTATTAGTGAGTACATACCATGCATGTCCTTTTAGATCTGAGTTACCTTACTCAGGATGATATTTTCTAGTTCCATCCATTTGCCTGGAAAACTCATGATGTCCTCATTCTTAATAGCTGAATAATATTCCATTATGTAAATGAACCACATTTTCTGTATCCATTCTTTGTTTGAGGGGCATCTGAGTTGTTTCCAGCTTCTGGCTATTACAAATAAGGCCATTATGAACACAATGGAGCATGTGTTCCTGTGGTATGGTGGGGAATCTTTTGGGTATATGCCCAAGAGTGGTGGGTCTTCAGGTAGATCTAGTTCCAATTTTTTGAGGAAGTGCAAGATTAATTTCCAGAGTGGTTGTACTGGATTGTAATCCCACTAACGATGGAGGAGTGTTCCTCTTTCTCCACATCCTCTCCAGCATGTGCTGTCACCTGAGTTTTTTATCTTAACCATTCTGGTTGGTATAAGGTGGAATCTCAGAGTTGTTTTGATTTGCATTTCCCTGATGACTAAGGATTTTGAACATTTCTTTAACTGCTTCTCAGCCATTTGAGGTTCTTCTGTTGTGAATTCCCATTTTAGCTCTGTATCCCATTTTTTAATTGGATTATTTGGGTTTGTGGAGGTTAGCTTCTTGACTACTTTATATATTTTGGATATTAGCCCTCTATCAGATGTGGGGTTAGTGATAATATTTTTCCCAATATGTGAGTTGCCAATTTGTCTTACTGACTGTGTCTTTTGCTTTACAAAACCTTTTCATTTATTAATTGTTGATCTTAGAACCTAAAACATTGGAGTTCTATTTAGAAAAATTCCCCCTTGTATCGATGAGTTCAAGGCTCCCACTTTCTCTTCTCTTTGATTCAGTGTATCTGTTTTTAGGTTGAGGTCCTTGATCCACTTGGACTTGAGCTTTGTGCAAGGTAATAAACATGGACCTATTTTTATTTTTCTACATACAGACTGCCAGTTAGACCAACAACATTTGTTTAAGATGATTTACTTTTTCCATTGTTTTTAAGGATAAAGTAACTTCTGAGTTGCTTATTAGCTCTGACTTTTACCCCAGAGAGGAAATGTTTAATTGTAGATTACTCAGGTGAGGTGAGACAGGCTTCACTCTCTCTTCTCAGTTCACACTAGGAAAACTCTGGCTTCTGAGAGAATCCAAAGCTTTTAATTTTAATTTTTAATGAAGCCACACTGGTGTTTTTTACAAAGAATAAGAAGGAGAAGGAGAAGAAGAAGAAGAAGAAGAAGAAGAAGAAGAAGAAGAAGAAGAAGAAGAAGAAGAGGAGGAGGAGGAGGAGGAGGAGGAGGAGGAGGAGGAGGAGGAGGAGGAGGAGGAAGAGGAGGAGGAGGAGGAGGAGGAAGAAGAAGAAGAAGAAGAAGAAGAAGAAGAAGAAGAAGAAGAAGAGGAAGAAGAAGAAGAAGAAGGAGAAGAAGAGGAAGAGGAAGAGGAGGAGGAGGAAGAGGAGGAGGAAGAGGAGGAGGAAGAGGAGGAGGAGGAAGTTAAAATGTAGATTGTCCTGGCAATAGGATGTTTCCAGAATCTCTCTTAAGTTTTATCCCAAATCAGAAAGATAAAATTTATCACTACATTCCCAATCATTTCTCAAAAATCATTAAAGTATTGACTTGTCATTTAGCAAAAACCATTTACTCTGTGGGAGAATTAATGTATAAATTTGCATACCATGTCTCTGTTTGACATGGGGCCCACTGTAGCATTCAAATTTCCCCTTCCACCTAAAATGACTTGCTGATTTCTGTATTCTGTCCTGGTCAGTGTATTTCTTAATAAAATAACAACAATGACTTAAATATGTTTTTGAAAGAAACTGCATTGTTGCAGAGGCATTTAAAATTAAAAGAACAGCCTTTCAACCCTGAATGTGTCAGGTTTTTCCCTAAAATATTGAATAAGAAAACAAGAAATACATATTGGAAAAAGCATCATCAACAAATGATGTTAGTCAAACAGGACAGCTGTATGTAGAAAAACCCAAGTAGAACTTTACTTATCACCCTGCACAAAGTTCAACACCAAATGAATCAAAGACCTCAATATAAAACTGGATACTCTAAATTGAGAGAAGAGAAAGTAAATAATATCCTTGAATTCTTTGTCACTGAAAAAGACTTTCTATATAGCAATCTGTTAGCATAGGCTCTAAGATCAACAATTAATAAACTGGACCTTATGAAAGCAAACACCTGCTGCACAGCATAGGAAAAGATTTTTATCCACTACCTATCTAATAGAAGGCTAATATCAAATATATAAAAAATTCTCAAAAAAACTAGATATGAAGAAAACAAATAAGTCAATTAAAAATGGGTATAGATCTAAACAAAGAGTCTCAAAAGAGGAAACTCAAATGGTCAAAAACATTTAAGAAAATGTTCAACATCCTTCGCCATCAGAGAGACATGCGAATCAAAACTACTTTGAGATTTTTATCTTACATTTGTCAAATTGGCTAAGATCAATAGAACGAGTGACAGCTCATACTGGTGAGGATGTGGAATATAGGTAACACTCATCCATGGAGTGCAAATGTGTACAGCCACTATGGAAATCAGTGAGGCAATTTCTCAGATAGGTGAGAATTGATCTACCTCAAGATCCAGCTATACCCTTGTTGGCTCATACCTAAAGAACATTTCATCCTGCCACAGAGACACTTGTTCAACCATGTTTATTGCTGGTCTATGCTTAATAGATAGATATTGAAAACAATCTAGATGCCCTTCAAAAAGATGTCCAGAGAAGAATGGATAAAGAAAATATTGTACAATATAACGGAGTATTACTCCACCATTTTAAAAAATGAGAATGTAAAATTCACGGGTAAATGGATGGAACTAGAAAAAAAAAATCTTCTTAAGTGAAAAGAAATATATAAATATATAAAAGAAATATCCCAGAACAAGAAAAATATTTAGATATTAGCTGTTAAGTCAATAATAACCAAGCTTCAATTCATAGAACCACAGAGGGTAAATGAAATGGCAAAGGGGTTGGGGACATAGACCTCTCAGAAAATGAAACTAGAATAGATAGTTATGGATGGATGGTTGGATGGATGGATGGATGGATGGATGGATGGATGGATGGGAGTGAGAGGGAAGAAGGGGACACAGGAGGACATGGCAAGGGACAACTAAAACTACGGGTCATCTGAAGAGTAGTATGGAAACCTAATACTGTAGAAGTTTCCTAAAATATATATACACATATGAAGATGATCTAAATGAAATTGTCATATAATAGAGGAGACCTCAACTGGCCCTCTCTAGTCACCAAATAAAGCTTCTAATACTAGGATTGGTTTGCATCTAATTGCAAAGGGGTCTCATGGGAATCCACAACAACCCAGGCTGTTGCCTAGACCATAGTTTGTCTCCACAAACTAACAAAAAGACCTTATTGCTGAAGAACGCACCTGCACAAATCATTGAACATGAAATTGAGCTGGTCCCTGCTGCATTCTAGAGTCTTTGATACAGGAAGGTACTCTACAGGGTACCAAAAGAGAAACATAACCACCACCCAGTCCTAAATTCTTTGCTCTACAATGGTGTCCTGACAGCAAGATATGCTAGGGAGATGGTGGCACAAAGCTTATGGGAGTAACCAACCAATATCTGATGTGACTTAAGGCCACTCGACAACATAGAACCCATACCCAACACAGTTTGTGTGACCAAACACCTGAGACTAGATGGCCTAGGGATCTGGGGTAAATAACATTCTCCCACACTCATAGACCAGTGCCTTCCTCAGCCATTATCAAAGAAGCAGATGAGAAAAATACAGAGACCCACGTTACATATTAAACAGAGAGTGAGAGACCTTGGAACACTCAGTCCCAAATTGGATATGTCCACTGAATCCCTCCCCTCAGGGCTCAGGAAACCCTGTGGAAAAGGAACCAGGATGATTTTAAGAGTCAAAAGTTATTGAGAAAATCAAGAAAACAAGGCCCATTGAATCAACATAAGAAGAGTTCATATGAACCCATAAAGGCTGAAGCAGCATGCACAGGACCTGCAAGGGTCTACACCATGTCCCCTACAAATATTTTATGGCTTCTAGTTTAGTGTTTTTCTGGGATTCCTGAGTGTACAAACAAGTGGATCTATTTCTTGGGTTCTTTTCTCTTTGTTTGTTTTACCTAACCAATTCCAATATTTTTTTATCCTATATTTTATTTTATTTTATTTATTATTATCCCTTAGAAACTTGTTTGTTTTCTTAAGAGAGATAGAAAGAAAGTAGCTCTGGATGGGAGGAGAGTTGGAGAGGAACGAGGAAGAATAGGGAAACGGTGATAATAATAGGTTATATTATGTAAGAAAAAATCTATTCTCAGTAGAAGGGGGGAAGAGAGATACTTACAAATTTGAATTCCATTCTTCTCTACTGGGGGCTTCTTAAATAGTCCCTTTCCATCAAACTTCGGTGTATTCTTGGGTCACCTGAGGGCCTAGTTACAATGAAGGTTCTGATTTGGTGAGCATGGTGGAGCCTGAGGTTCTGTGTCTCTAACAAGCTCCCAAGCTACACTGCTGATGTACTGGTAATCATATCTGGAGTGCAGGGCTTGGAGGTCACTTCTTCAAGTGGGTCCTAACTAACCCTCATTGTGTTGGAACTGCCCATGGGGAACTTCTCAAATACCTAGAAGCCTGTGTGCACTTCCTCATTTAATTGGTCTCAGGTGGAGCAGAACTGTCAGTACCTTTCTGCAGCCTCTTACAGTGAGCCTCCTTTGCAGCCAAGAATGGAAAGTATCATCTGAAACTTCTGAGTCTTAAGAGTGTGGTCCCTGGGCCAGAGCATAGAGTTCATCTGGGAGCGTGTTAGAAATGCAAATCCTAACTCCAGACCTTTAACTGAATGCAGTTGCCAGAGAAATCTCATACAGAAAAGTTTCCAAAAAAGCTCTCACCCATACTTCCAGTCCACAACACCACAACTTCAGTCATACGTTGGAGAACTCTCAGCTCCTAAAAGAGTTTGAAAGCAAAATTATCCCAGGAACAGTAGAACACAGAGGCGGATGGTTTCCTGTGTTTTCTCTGGGTAAAACTGAGCATGCCGATTCTCTTCATCTTTTTAAAAATTATTTGAGTTTAATTATTGTTTGAGTATTTCATGCATTCATTCCTATAATGAGATTTGATCAAATTCATCCCCCATCCTGTCCCCTCAATTCTTCTCCATACCCCTAGTGACACGTTTTCCTCCCGAATTCATGTGCTCTTTTTTTAACCCCACTGAATCTACTAAACAGCAGTCCTTGCCAGGAATCCTTACATAATCCGAGAGCTAACTCTTTTCAAAGGAATGTGTTAAAAAGGCAATGTGGGGATTCTAACAACCAATTACCACGAGAAACTCCCTTCTCTTTGCCCCTTTGACTTATCTCATTAAAAAAGGCAGTTGATATGCAACAACTTCCAACTTTTTCTAAATTAATTATTAGTGCCTGAAGGTATTGAAACCCTGAACTTTTACAAGAATACAGAACTAGACAAAAACAGAAGGACTGCTGACTTCCTAACCAGGCAACTTAATTTCCCAATTATCCTTCCTAGGCAAATTACAGATCTAAATATAACATATCGTAACCTTTGTCATTTACCTATCAGTCTGATGAATCCATGCCTTGATCTCTTGTTTTCTCTCTTCTGTTAAAGGAAACAGAGATGAATGAGGGTGCACTAAATGCTTGTCAAATATGACATTGCTAAATTAAGAAGGAAACCCATGTGATATCGCCCAGCCAGCATCAAGGAGAGGAAATGAGAGGGCTTGGGCTTCTTTGCCCTGACACTAGGAATGAATTAATTAATGGCTCTAAATTTAGACCCTTCAGGCAGTATCTGAAGTGAAGTGACTGTGTTTGACTCACAGAAAACCCTTACTTATTATTTCAGGATGATACCAATTGACAGGCAGTGGGAACTCCAATCAACATAGTGTTTATAGAAGATTATCTATCTGTGCTTTAATGCAGACTGGGATAGGTCTATTTCCTGAAAGGGTTCCAGATTCCCACCGCACTTCTACCCTCCAACTCTGCTGGGAGTGAAAGGGGACGCCACAACATCTGAATGTGAACAGTGACAACATCTGAATGTGCCCATAAGATGACCTCAATACTGGGCTCCACCTCATCATCTGCCAGCTTCTTGGGATCTCCAACTGCTAAGTCCCTAAGTATCTTTCTTTGAGGGGCTGCTAACCTACTCACATCTTTAGTCAAAGAATTCTTGAATTTTTACAACAGGAAACCATTCAGCATCTATAAGCCCTTCTCCTTGCATCTCTGAACTTCTTATTATCCATCTTTGAACAAGGACCATTCCCATATGCTCTAATATTTCTGTTTTGACTAGAATTTGACAGAGCTATCCTGTTTTGATTCTGACAACCTTCATATGGAACACTTCAAAACAGAAAGAATGGCATGAATAAAGTCTAAGAACTTTTCAGTAACTAGAAGGGATTTATTAAGGTTGTAAGATAAAATTCAAACCTAACACTAAAAAGGCGAGCAGGCAGTCACTCTCAGAAGGCTTTTCGACTTTTGCTAAACAGCCATAACTCATCTGAGTGCAGTAGGATCCAGAAGGGTCCCCAGAAGAACAGAATGTAGTTATATCTGCATTCTGCGAGGGTTAAAGGAAGATATGACTCGAAGGCATGTGAACATCTTAAGTAAGACTTGATTAGGGAAGCCAGTTGTGGGAGTTGAGTGGTTAAAGTCTTCTAAATTTGAGAGTCACAAGGAGTAAGAGTTGACTGAAGATATCGGTAAATATGAGAAAGGTCATCAACCAAATTTTTGTTGTTATTAATGGCCATGCCATCTTCTGACCTCAAAGATTGTGGTAAACTCCACATCAGGCAGATTGGATTTGAAATGAAAACTTCCAGAAGATGAAATAATGGACTGGGAGCTTAATGAAAAGATGACAGTTACAAATATAACTTGAAGATTTTTCAGTAGAGACCACTCCCATCATCCCCAGGTCTCACTATGATTCCAACACCTGACTTGTGCTCAACATCCGACTTCAGTCTCAAACAGAAGGCTACATTCTTCAGCCCTTTCTTCACCTGCACAGCTATTCTTCAAAGAATCATCTTCACCATTTCTTCCCCCTTAGACTGCCCTGTCAAAACTCCCCTTCTTTGGATGATACAGTGTCTATGAATTTGGGTGGAATTCTAATTGCTGACATATTATCTTCTTTATCCATAAAATCATATCTGTAGGATATCTTCTCTTTGAGCATTTGCTGTTTCTCCACTCCACCCAACCCCATCATACAACTCCAAAGACAGTTAATGCATAAGATGTTTTGGAGACATGCCATGCACCTGTGAAAACAAGTACTGGTGATTCAGTCAGGATGAATATCACCCTAGGTAAGGCCAATTGAGAAAGTAGATTTTCAAGTAAAAGGGATCTAGTGAGCCAAGCCAGAAACTCTGCAGCAGGGAGCCTCTGGCACTTCAACCGCAGAAACAAAACAGCTTTGGTGTGTCCTAGAAACTAGCCTTGGCTGGATTGTACTGGGACTATGAGAGACTTTTCAGAACACTAACAGATGCCAGAGACTGCTAAAACCACAGAGAAGATATGGCTCCTGTTGGGGTGGTAATCTCCCTGGCTTTTCCCTGTCTCCTACCCTCTTACTTTTCACTGATACCTCCCATTGTTATTCCATGCAAAGCTGTCAATACACAGACCTTAGAAGCCCAACCTGCAAGATGTGCTCAGAGTATGAAGAACAGAGACAAACGAGGAGGGAGCCTTAGAACAAACAGCTGGGAACCAATTGTCAGCTACCTAGTCCAGCAGCATCAGTAGACAATTGTTATTAATATTTCTTCTACCCATTTTTTTTCCTCTTTAGAACCCCAGCTAACACAGAGAGAAGCAACAAAAGGGTGTTGAATGAGAAAGAACGTTGCGGTCTCCCTAAGGAAATGTCAAGATACCCACAAAGAGGCTGCTTGCTTGCATTTTTAGACAGTCTCACTAATCATCTCTTTGGGTACTTTGTATGCTATTCCAAAATAACGGGGAGGATGGGGCTCCTTGGGCCGGTTAACATGCTACTTCATGCCAAGCCAATTTTAACCACTCTGTGCTGCAGCCACAGTTTGTCCCTGTTGGACCCTGGGATCTTCCATGGAGAGTACAGCATTATCGACGTTTTTACTCTGGGTTGCAATTTCTCAGCCCTCACCTAGGATCCCCTGTGACGCTAATAACTAATTATCAAGATTAGATATCATTGCTCTATTTCACCTACCATTTCCTGCTCTACTTTGTATGTTTAGGTATCATTTCCTCTCCTAGCCCCCAGGCCCTAATGTTTCATAAGATTCTTACCATCCCAAGAAAGGAAAAACATCAAAGCTCTCGCTTGCTAATAGCTAGCTGGCCAGCAAGATGACCAGCATACTGGCTCTTGTCAGACTGAGGGCAGGGTCAGCAATCTGATTTCATACTGGTTATGGCTATTCCAGGCTTGTGAAGGTAGTAACTATGGGTGAAATTAGGGGTGAGTAGCATTTGCCATTGTTTAATTCTTCTTTGCCTGTGACTATCGGGGCTTCAAATAGTCCACAATGTCCACAAACAAACTAGTTTCCTGCTATTTAGTAGCTGCTGAACAGACTGTAGGAAGTCTGCTTGGAAACCATAATGTATTTTGGCTGCAGCTGGACTACATTATAAAAAAGACATCAACCAAAGTAGGAGGGTAATTTTGGTCTCAGTACCAACGAATTTAATGAAAGAACATTAGTGTCCCTTTTTCATGAGAGTAAAGCATAAAGACATTTGCAGAATCCCTCCATCTCTGTCATTTGAATGTTTCTGGGATGGATATTGCTTTTATTGCTCAATTATGACTGCTTCCTTCTTAGATTTGTAATTGTGACTAAATATGTTCCTGTCAGCATTTGCTTTGGTCGTCCTTCTGTGAAATGCACAGGCAGAATTTGTGTTTCTGCAAAATGTGTTTATGTAATCAGATATACTTCTTGAGAAGAGCGCATTAGAAAGCCAAAAGCTTCCTGATTTTTCCTCTATGATTCTTTGTCTTAAAAGCTGTATCTGAAGGTTCTGTCAGCATATCAGCATTTCAACACAGGAAACAAAACAAATGCTGGCAAATTCTGCACCTGCTTCTCATTTATTCCTAGGAAACAATATTTTCTATTACTTTTTCTTACTCAAGATCAGTATAATAACATGTCACATGACTGTTGCTGTCAACAATGCATGGCGCCTAAGAAAGTGCCCCCTTCAAAAAAAAATCAAAGTAGAGCTGGAAAATTCCTATTGCCTAGTGACATGGCACAACCATTTCTCTTGTTTGTGGTGGTGCTGGTATCAACAAAGCTACAGTGCTGACAGTGGCATAAAAGCATGTCTATTTAAGTATATACACTTGATAATAAAAAGTGGTCATGCTATTGATTTGTATATTTCTTCTACTAATCTTTATGATGAACATGCTTTCTTCTACTTACACAAAAAGCTACAAAACTACCAAGTTTTGTCAGCAACAGTCTCGTTTCCCACCTACTCACAATGTCTTTTTGTGTGTGAAAGTATGCTTGCATGAATGCAATCATTGTGTACATGTATGTACATGCATATGTAGAGGTCAGAGGTCAATCACAGGTTTCATTCCTCAGGCATCATATAAATTGATTTTTGAAATAAGATCCCTCCCTGGCTTGAAACACACTGATTAAGCCAGACTAACTGGCCAATGAGCCCCAGGGACCCCACTTATCTTTTCCTCTCCAACTCTGTAATTACAAGCTTATGTTACAACATCCATCTTCTGGATATGAGTGCTAGAAGTTTAACTCAGACCCCTCATGTTTACAAAGCAAAAACTTTACCAACTGAACCATCTCCTGAACCCTCATCATTTCTCCTCCTCCTCATCATCATCATCGTCGTCATTGTGGTCATCGTCATCGTCGTCATCATCATCATCATCATATTTCTTGATTGCATCATTCTATCTTATGCTTAAAGATGTTTTGTTTGTGGTGCAATATATCAGACCCAGAGCCTAGTACACACAAGATAAGAAAGAACTCTACCACTGATGTACAGCTCAAGCCCTCATGTGCTTGACTTAAAACTCCCTTCCTTTACTCATCATGGTCCTAGGATTCACAGTGTACTTTACATTATATAGTAGCAGAGTAGTAAATCTATGCTAGTATAGTTGATGCTGTTCAGACAATGATCAAATTACCTAATGACATTTTCCAGAATGTATGCCTACTGCTAAGTTATACATAACTATGTTGAACTCTTTCCTCCAATAGAGAGAGGGATGCAATTTAGTTGTTCAAAACTTACGTACTTTCCAAAATATTCCAAAATTTTCAGTGACATCTAAATAATTATATGTGAAATGCTAGAAGAATCCAGGATACCAAATTAAGTTGCTACAAGAACAAAGAGTTGTTGGAAGAGAAACTCCAAAACCTAACAGGATAACTACCTCCAGAGAACAATTCTTGTGACAAGATTACATACAGAGAGCTGTGATTCGCATGGAGAAGCATAAAAGTTTAAATTTAGCAAAGATAGATTTGGGAAATGCACTTGCTATGAACACTTCGATAACGTTGGTGATGTGATAGTGATGGTGGTGATGGTTTGTTTGATTTATTTACTTTTAATTACTAGAAAATCAATTAAGGAAAGAACTACAGATTCAAGAGAAATGTCACCAAGATCAGAATTTTAAGGAGGTAAAAAATGAAAGGAATTTCACACACACACACACAAATCAAAAAGTTGGAGATCCTTTGGCCAGATAGTATAAGACTATAGAGATTAGCTTATTGAGCACAGTCAAGTTTTGGTTAATTTTAGTTTGGGAGACTTCTGAGGTAGGGAGAAGAATATGTGGATAAATGATCCAACCTCAGTATCATGTCGTGTTTTACATTCCAAGTGGGTGTCTGCTCCTGCAGTGAGAGCAGAACATGTGGATCAAATTAACGTCCACACATGCATTCAGCCACAACATAGCTCCTCACAGCTGCCAAGAGATGGAAACATTCCCATTCGTATTCTGTTTCATCTGAACTTTTAGTTGGTCTTTTTGTAATTCATGTCCTGGTCCTGCTCAAAGGAGCCAGTCACCTGAGGTCACTGAAGAGTCACTTGAATGGAAGTGCTACAGCCCACTTGTTCTCATCATGTGTCACTGAGTTGAGATAAGTAAGGCTAAATTTCCATGACTACACAAAGAGGTTTTTTTGATCTTTTTCAGTGACAAAATGTCATACCCATATACCACCTTCCTGTCCTGAGACAGATTGCTCAAAAACAGCATGTATTTCTTACTTTAAATTCGGTGTAAGCCTTCCTAGGCACTTAAATATATAAAAGCAGTAGAGCTAACCGTCTTTAATATAATATTTGCCCCATGCATTTTCATTTATTATCCATAATGAAAAGCAATAATTTATCTGTTGTTTCGTTCTCTGCTTTGACCCACTAGTCTGTAACTAGTTTTAAGATGCTCATAGACAAACTGCTGGTCACACTGTGTTGAGCAAATGAAATGCGTGGCCACAGTTTTACATAATATCCATATGCAAAAGATGGGTGCATTGCCCATAAATTTATAATTTACTAGACTGCTCTAATAATATACTGGTGAATTTATATGCATTACTCAATAGCAGTTCCAAATTGAATAATAAATGGGAAGTGGATACACTCTCTTGAACTAACAAGCAAAGTATAATTTAAAATTTTTAGTCTAATTTTACACAAAACAAGAAAATGTTTCATTTTGCACAGTAGGGTAGGAAGAAAACTACACTGAGTCTGCAGAAAGCAGACTACCTCAGATATGTTAATCATATGTTCATATAAGAGATATCTCAGAAGGCAATGGAGCACACTATAGTTGATTAATAAAAGCTACATAGCTTTGCATGCCACCTCATGTTATGATCATAAGGATACTTTCAAAAAGAGGCACTGTTTTCTCTTCCCAGTTACACAAGAATTAAGTTTGTAAAGAATATTAATATCTGTTCCAAGGCAGCTTTTAGACATAGCCAACCACCTAACATTTGCTTTGCTGAGTTTAATGTTTCATTGTTTGCTTTAGTTGTGGTAAGTTTCCAATGAATATTATCCTTTAAATTGTCATTGATATTATTAATCCATGTGAAAAGTGTGGCAGATAAGTTTGACTGTCTGTCTGGAAGAATGAAAATCATAAAATGGGAAGCAAAGAGTAGGAAATTAGATAAAAGATTTAAGTGGGCCCTGCTGAAGAGAGGGCATCCAAACTGGCAACAAGTGTGAAAAAGTATCTGATCACATTAGTCCTTGGAAAAATTAAAAACTAATGCAATAATATCATCAATATACACATTTTTGAAAGATAAAAATTTGGAACCACTAAGAATGTAAAGTATTGACAAAAACTTAGAGTATGGAACTATCCCACAGTGTGGAATTTCTAGTATGAATTTTCTAGAAAATTAATGCTTAGTATCTACTAAGGTTAAATGCATGTATTTCTGGGTCTAGAAATTCCACTTCTGGGAGCATGCTCAGAAGAAAGCTATGCACAGGTGCAGTGATAAGCAGCAAGCTCATTGGATCACATTGTATTTCAAAATTGTGTTGTTTGTAAAATAGAATATGGTAACAAGATGTTCTGTATTTGATTGCATTGATGGCATCACAGAAAAAATAATTTAACAATTCACATGCTTTAATACTCAGAATATGAGGCAAGAGAACAGTATGTTTAAGGTCTATGTGGCAAAACACTCCCCCCCAAAAAGCAAAACACACTTTGGAGGTAGAGACAACAGAATCAGAAGTTCAAGGTGAACCTCAGCTACATGACAAATTCAAAGCAAGCTTGAGCTATGCTGTAACCTCGAGACACTGTCTGAAAAGTATCAGCAAAACCAAACAAAAGAAATACAACATAAAATTATATGTACAATGACTCCATTGGAGGAATTGTGAAGTTAAGTAGAGATTTCTTTACTGTTGCTAACCAAGAAGGTAGTTACCTTTAAGAAAACAGTAGCTTAAGAGAAATATGATAAATATCGTGCTTATTGACATCCTGGTGATTAAAAAGACTTGTAGGCAAATAGATGTGTCCACTTCATGAATATTCATGAACCTGTTCTCTGATAGCACAGACAATTCCCCATATGTGTGGTATCCTTCAGTAAAAGCTTCCATTTAAAAACTGCTTGGCAACTACTGTGCTTATTTAAAATGATAAAGATAGTTTTCTGCAATCACAAATTATAGATGGATGATACTGCTCCTGATTTGAGGAGAATTAAGTGCAAATCTATTTTAATTGTAAAATACCTTTAACTCAAGCTATTTTCTGAATACAGTTTGTGCATGTTTCTATTTCTTTCCCATTTTAATGATATTAGGAAGACAAAAAAAATCTGTGCTTTTTTTTTTTTCTTTTGCAAAGCTAGGTATTACATTTAGGGCCTTATGTATGTATGCTTGCTTGGCAAGCACTATACAGTAAACTGCACTTCTAGCTCCATTGATTAGTCTGACAGGGTACCACTAACTCTAAACTCCTCTAATATGTTAACTTACTAGAAGTTAACAGCAGGAGTGACCCTGGCTTGATGAGTTGTCTACAGGACTGACAAAGTAAGTCAGAGAAGCACAGGCTGTTTCATGCTAGCCAAGTCTCTGTCATTGCTAAGTAAAGCCAGATCCAATTACTTTGAATATCTACTCTGCATTTTCTACATCTCCTTTAATGAGTTGTGAGATAACTAATAAAAGAAAAAGGTGGTGTAACATGAAACAACAGTCAGGCTTTGTGAAATGAAACTACCAAGGAGGAATATTCAAAAAGAGTTATGGAGGGTCATTGAGTACCGTAGACTGGAGGGATCTAAGGGTTTCCTGAAGCTTGGCCTTATCTTCCTTGCAAAAGAAAAGATAAAAACAATTAATGGAACATTGCATGGGAGATTCAATTAGGCAATTTATAACACATGCAGGTAGGGACAGGTGGCTGTAGTTCAACCATTCATTGTTTCAAGAGGAACTTGAGTGGAAGGATTGCACTCCACATACTGAGCTCAACAAGTCATCAGGAAAGGCCTAGTGAGAGGAACTGCAGGCAAGAACACAGAGTGCAGACTTGAGATACACTGAGATAATGCCAAGAGCTTCACTTTCTCCTCCAACTCTAATTTTCTTGTGTTGTCCTGAATGCAAATGCCAAGATGCAAATGGGTCTTGAGGGAGTCTGTGGGAAGCAGAAGGAGAGCATGGGACAGAAACTCTCATTTGACTGTCCCTATGTTGGGAGCTGACTTTTAACAGAAAGAGGCTAGAAAGCAGCTATCCATGCCTATAAGGTACACGTGCTAGCCACGCCTCCAAGGCTTACATCATATCCACGTGCCTACAAGGGGTGTGGCAAAAGTGTATAAATACCCCAGATTTCCCTTCAATAAAAGACTCAAGACTAGACTTGAGACTGGATCAGAACCTCTGTCTTGTCTCCATTCCTAGCGTCTCTTCCCCTTATCCCTTATCTCTCTCCCTCTAGACCCTGACCTGAAGACCGGAGCAAGCTGCAACATTTTTTGTTAAGTCTTTTGTCTCAAGCCAGGTAGAGCGGAGCTGGTTGCAACATCCCTATAATAAATAGAAGGGTTGGGAACATACTATTACATTTGTGAAGAGTCTTACATACATCAAACACCAAGAGCATGTAGCTATTGTTATATTTCTACTTCATATCATGAGGATGTCAGGAAAACCTTCCTAACAGTCTTCAAAATGGACAAGACAAGAGCACATAGTCCCTGCCAGAAACAATCTGAATTAAGGAATAGTGTTATATAGTTTAGAAACTTGATATCATAACCAAAGAAATTTACTTCGTAAAAAGTGAGCATTGGTGCAGAAGTAATAACTTTCAAAAGCTTCAGGCGATTTTGTAAAAAAAAAAAAAAAAAAAAAAAATACAGATGAAGGCTGGGGAGCTCTTCTAAGTATTTAGCCACAGCCTGTGACAGTAGTGAGGAATCACGTGTCATTATGAACATGCAATGCAGTATGTACCTTGTTTTTGACCTGTTCTCCTTTGATGAGGGTGTGAGTATCACATGAACCCCTAGTGTGTTTTGCTATGTGAAAGTAGACCTGAGCATATTACTAGAATTTTTAATAGATTGACTAAGTCACCAAATTTTATCCATACAAGTTCCATACTTTATATCAAGATCAGGGTTATGGGATTGACAAAATTCATCAAGTAAGGCAAAGTCATATGGCACATGGTAGGTAGGGTGAAATATCTGTAAAATGCACTGGATGAGTGGAATGAGCCTGAGGGACAAACTTGGTGAATGGCACTCTACCATGTTTAGAAGTAGTCTACCAGATAGCAGAACTTGCCAGAGCAAAGGATGGCAGAGCTAAGTAGAAGCAAGATAATGATGACATTTTATGATTCAGAAGCAAAGTTTGACACAGTTGAGATAAGGTCATCTGGGATGCTGATGGGATGGAGTAAGGATCTGAATGAGGAGCCTGCCATACACATAGCTTTTCTGAACCTAGAAGTACTGTGACACAGTTGAGATAAGATCATCTGGGATGATGATGGGATGGAGTGAGGATCTGAGTGAGGAGCCTGCCATACATGTAGCTTTTCTGAACGTAGAGGTACCGTGCTTTTTTGCCAATACTTCATGAACAATCAACATGGCCATTCTTCAACCATTTGAAGGCTCTGTTTCCACATTCACAATTTCCTTCCCTCAATTTAGTGAAGCTCCATCTGAAGTGGTAAATTGCTAATCTGCTCAAAACTCCCAGGTGGGTATGCGTGTGTTTCTTGCCACCCACCCAAACGTTTTGGATCTACAAATGAAAGACATACACACACAACCTTTATATTTTAATATGCCTTAACTAGTTCAATGGCTGGACCACTCCTGAACCTCCACGGGGCTAACACACTCCCCTCCAATATTACTGACTTAATAATCACTAAATCTGTATTTTATCTGTGCTGCCCTGTACATTTCTGAGCAGCCCTCCCATGGGGCCACTTTCCCCTTGCACCTACATTTCTGCTGTCTCTCCCTCCTGCACCTTCTCAGCATGGTCTGTCGCCTATGCTTTTGTCATGACAGACCCTTCTTCCTCATTCTTCAGTCTCTTCCCAGCAATCCTAAAAGTACCTCCTCAGTCTCTCTGCCTAGCCATTTGCCCTGGCAGCTTTATTTACCAATTAAAACCAACTGGGGGCAGGGACCTACAGTGACTTACAAGCAGACATCTGAATTCCCATGTAATTTGGGAATCCATTAAATCAAATCTACATCTCACCCTTTTTTGTCAATTAAAAAGGCCTTTTCTCTCATATATACATAAAATGTAGTTAGCAGTTATGTAAACTAAAAGCAGGCTATATACTAATAATGTCCAGTCCATCAATTTTGTCAATTTAGATACATTGCTCTAACAGCTACCCTAACTTAAATAGCTTACAATTCTATACCTGAATTATGTTTTGATTTTAACTTGCATTACCATCTGAAAATCAAACTTTGAAATCCACATCATCTTCCTCAATGCTAAACAACTTAAGTTTGAGTATGAGACTATAACTAGTTTTCAACCCTGTCAGAAATTTGAGAATGAAGTAAATATTACCTGAATATATAGGAAACATAAAAACATAGCCTCCAAAGCTTAATAAACTTGTAGAGACAGCTGACTACCTGGATAGTCCCCTAATTTCTTATAATATTAGAGGATCTGTCTTCAGCCTTCTGGCCCAGATCCATCTGACAGACTTTAAGTAAAGCAGGAATTATGAAGGATGAGCTACCATGCCTTGGCAGAGCTTAGTAGTCAACTATCCCACATCTGTTTGTCCTTTTGGACAGTATTTTTGTCTGTAGATGAATTAGGACAATCTGTGTCCAGCACCTACCTTGTCACAATCAAAGTAACTCCACCTGGAGATAATGATACTCAATATCTTCCTTGAAGAGGAATGAGGATACTGTCAGGAGCAGACATGTCTCCTAGTCAAAATTTCTATTAATAATAAAATGATTTCAAATGTCATATTTTGTGGGGTTTTGATGTTTCTGAAGACTACCTATATAAAGTATATTTGAATTGTCAAACATTAATTATTTTAGCTATTTCTATTTGAATAATATTGAAAACATTTTATTATAATTAAATCAGAATCTAATATAACCATGAGTTTACTATCTGGCCCTTAACTTGTGTTATTTAATTATCTTAAACAGTTTGTAATAGGAGCTATTAGAAGGACTGGGTCAAAGCCTTGTATTCTTAAATGAGTTTCATAGGCACAATTCCTATCTATGAGTAACAATATTAATCTCAAATTTTGTACCAATATACAAAAATTCATACCAATGAAAACTTTAATTCTGTTTCAATATATAAATTCTGTACCAATGCAAGAAATTATTATTTCAATTTTATATCAATTTTAATGACTTCTACCAATGTAAGATTATGCCTATACAATGTTTTGCTCAAAAATAAATCTAGTGATCCTTACCATATATTATCTCCCTATTCAAAATTATGACCACTCTAAATTATCCCTTAAAATGACAACCTAACCATAATTTATAAAATAACCATAACCAGACATTCAAACCCAAGGAATCAGGCTGATGACGCATGGCTTCTTCCTGCCTAACTGGGGTAATGAAAATTTTTTTAAAGGGTTGAGAAGGGATAGGAAAATTAGAAAATTTGGTTAGACTTAAGAAAGCTAGCTTTAGTATCTGTTAGACAGTCTCTGTAAGCTTAGAAGACTCAGGACTTGAGTGAAGTTATGATTGGAACTGTCTGAAAGGCTGAATGAAGCTTGTCCATCAGGAATCAGCACCTATTCTTGATGCTGTTTTGGGAGGCAGGTAGCTGGAACAGGAGGTTATATCAGTGTCTCTGAAGATGAATCTTGCCAGAGCTATAAATTCTGCAACACATGAATCTCACAACCAAAATTTTAGTACTATAAAGATATTTGTATGGATTATGTAAGATGCACAGATCAGTTAAGGATGAATTTTTGCTCCTTGTTTGAGCAGGTGAAAGACAACTGTCTTTTTTATGAGTTAGCTTGATCAATAGCTAATTGTAATAAATCTTCACTCATGTCATGTGAAGAATGGCATGAAGAATCTTAATTGTCCAATTTTAGCTAAAGTTTGATATTTTTATGTCTAAGCCAGTTTCTGGACTGCCTCCATGTGTAGGAATTATGTTCTGTATATATCTGAAAGAAGCGACCCTTTTAATGAACTAAAAAGGAGAAAATTTAGTGGTTTGTGTTCTCATGCTAATTAGGTTACAAACCAAAACAACAACAACAAAAAAAAAAAAAAAAACCCAAAAAAATCCAAAAAAACAAACAAAAACCAAAAAAAAAAAAAAAAAAATTCCTGTTTGCAGTGTCCTGCACATAAAACTAAAGGAAGCCTGTCCCCAGTTGTTTTTTGACTGGTCAATAAAGTTACCAACATCCAATGGCTGGGCAGGGAGACAGAGTTGGGACTTTTAAAATTCCCAGGAAGGGACCAAGGAAGGAGGAAGAGGGGATTTTACATTGATGAAGCTGGTGCCTTTAAAAACCTAATTACCGTTCAATAGCACCAGGCTTTGAATATATGAATCTTTGTGGGAAGGCACTTTATATTTAAAATATAGCAAGGGTTATTTGGGTAAGATGGAGATGTCCAAGCACAAGGACATAGCTTTTATTACAATCTCTTTTATCCTCTTTGCTTTTAAATCATGTATATGGATATTTGCAAAATATGTCAGCTTTGGCACAGAGGCTGCTCAAGGCAAATGCTACATCAAGTATAGCCAAATTTTTCCTTTTAGCTACTTGGACAAAATTCATTCCCTGCAGATTTCCAGTGATTTTAAGACTTTTTCTCATCCTCCGAAGATGAGGGAACATCTTCCATCTTCATCCATATGTCTACAATAGCTGGTATTAAATAGATTGTGTTACGGTGCAAAGCAAGAAGCTGGTCAGACTTCAAAATGAAGTATGCTATGGAAACACTCAGATTCCAGGTGTTGTCACTTAAGAAGCTTATGTTCCAGAACACCTGCCCAAACATCCCTGAGTACTGGGAAATGGGCACAGAGTAAGATAAACACTGAAACTAGAAGCTGATTGGAATATTTGATAAACTAAGAGATGTGGTACGCTGCCTAAAGTAAAAATGTGCTTAGTATATCTTTCTTTTCTGTTGTATTTAATGTTTCAAACTGTTCTGAACATTACACAGCACTTCTTACATTCCGTCCTTAGTCATCCCTGATTTTAGCAATTAGGAGTGAAGGAGGCTTAAGTAAAACAGGAACTCTTGGTCAGGCTGACAGGTATCTGGCACCATCATTAAACTCGAGATACTTCAAATCTGACTTCAGCTCTTCTGGTTTCATTTTAAAAGACTTTTTCCTGGGTAAACTATCTCTCCCTCTCTCTGCATTCCTTAGTTACCTGTAGTTTTTGTGTGTGTGTGTGTACTCTTGAGGCATCCTGGGCTTTCCCCTGTCCATTTGGCATGTCTATTGTCTTTGTTCAGCTCTAAAACAAAATATATACAAATAACATTATACAGACTGAGGTGGTTTTATTTAGGAATATGTATGTATGCAACAGCAATTAATGAGAAAAGTGGCCATGAGTTTGAAAGAAAGCGAGGAAGAGTATACAGGAGAGGCTGGAGGAAGAAAATAGAGAAATGATATAATCTCACAAAATAAAAGAAATAATAAAAGGCTATATCTTTATTCCAAGCAACATCATTACTCTGAAAATGACTCTGTCTTCATCACATTTTGTAAAGGACTTCATGACACGATATTTTGACAGGTAGTTGAAATCTAAAGGAAACCATTTCAATCATCATGAAATTTCTCTGCACACATCTTATATGAGTGGCTCCAGACAGTCATCTGTGGAAACACATCTGTGGAGAAGAATAATTCATCCTTTCTACACCTAAGCCAGTAGGGCCGGTGAATGTTTTAAAATGCCAAGCCTTTACTTGATGGCAGTCCTCTAACCTCAAGCTTGGTTGACAACAAGCCTCGTGACTGCAAATATGTACAAGCAAACAAGAAAGATGGCCTCCTACATTCTCTGAAATTTTATTATAGTGCTGACCTTTAGACGAGAAGTGGCATTTTAGAAATGCCACATGCCACATGCATTTTAACTCTTGTTCCATTTGCTAATGGCAAAGATGACCTATTAGCTGAGATAGGGGATAAAGTCTCACCATGAACTACATAACCACCTCAGTCCTTCAGTATCATTACAACTCCATTTTTCCCTCAAGCCAATGCTATTTGTCAATTCACCCCAAGAAATATTACTTTTCCATTACTAACTGAAGTATCATAAAGTCATAAGGGGAGATTTAATGTCAGAATGTCCTGCAGTGTAACCTCACTTCCAGGAACTTTTTTGTACTTGTCTTCTTAAAATTTGCTCTTCTTGGACTGGTCAGTAATAATCTCTCTAGTTACTGATTTCTGAGAACAAATTCATATAACACAGAATGAAGAGTAGAGGGTTTGATTTTTCTCATCTTCAATTATCAAAAATATTTTTCAGAAATTGTAAAGAAAGAGAAAGCAATTGTATCTACTCCAGTCTGAAAAACAATCTTCAGCCATACAACAGTCTACCTCATAGACTAGAGAATAATGATGGCAATAGCATCAGCCCATTATTGAGTCTTACAAATTAGCCAGTCTTGACCATTAAACCTACCAGTGTGGTCACCAGCTAGAACTTCCAGAAGCTAACATCCAAGGAATCCACATTAATACTGAAATATATTCCTATTTTTCATCAACCAAATACCAATCAAGACATAAATATTGACATCACACATAGGTATCCATAGTAAATAACACTAAATAAGAAATACACCATTGTCTTCTCAACATGGAGGTCCAACTTATGGTGGGACAGAGAGATAAAATGGAGCGAACGATTTTTGGATATCTTGTGGTGGAAAGATACTGTCATTTTTTTATATGTGATCATCAATGTCACGTTAGCTGATAGAATGGTATTTCAGTAAACACCTAAAGGAAATGGAGTTTGCCATGTAGATAATAAATTAAAGGACTTTAAAATCATGTTTTCTGTCATTTATATTCAATTGCATTTTTGTATAAAAATAGAGGTAAAATAGAAATAATTACTATTTTCCTTTGATGACACCAAATTTCCACTTCAAGAACATAATGAGCTGATTTGTATTGTCTTATCTCTGGGTCCACCATTTCATCATTAGACACACAGAACATAGCTTAAGTGGGCAGTCTCAGCCCTGAAGACCTGTGTTGTCAGGTATCCACTAGAGAAGACCACTCAGACATGGATTCTAACCAATAGAATGTCTTTATTTGCCAGTCTGCAACTACACTGAGTATTTGAAACTCAGGCACGCCTTTCTCACAGTGGGTGTTTAAACACAAAATCCACATTCAAGGTTGACATACCTCAATTAGCAAGAGCAGTTATTCAGAAGCAGAACTACAGAAGCCAAAAAGCAAGGATAGTACCTTTAGAGATTTTCCCAAGACAATGAACTTTGATGGATTAGATCTTTGTTTATGTTTTGGCAAGTGTTGCTGTCCATATGCTGGGCTCTAAGGCCTAAATAGTACTTCCATCATGGCATCAGTTGTGCTAGCATAGGAGGTCTAGTAAGATGTGGGGGCCTGCTACTGATGCATCCAAATCAGTGTGCTGACTCTGCTGCATTCCAGTAGGAAGTGTCGGTGAAAAACAGGGGCCTGGTAATAAACTATATTAAGTCATGAAAAGTTTCTGAATTCTCTTTGTGTGTATCCTGAAGCATAAAAATGGTTGGCAGTCTACCCTACAGGTTGGATGACCACTTTCAAAACTTTATGATGCCCTTGGGTAATAGAAGTAGGGTCATGCTAACTTTGGGTGCCAATAAATTGCTTTGATTTCTTTTAATATCAGATAATTATTTGAACAAAGAAGCTTTAATATGAAAAACAAAACACACTTATATAAGGTTAATATATTTATCTTTATACAAACACAGAAGTAAAATAAACTTTTCATATTTTCACAGAGGAATGGGTTTGTGAAACCCAAATTTTCTATAGCCTACAAAAATCACAATCTAGCCCTAGTGACAGCTCCATGGGTAAACAAACCTACAAGGGTCCCACTCTTAGAAAGAAGTTCCCCATATTCAGTTTGTCTCTGACCACAGAAAATAGCAGAATCATGGTTGTATGCCTACAGATAAGAAGGAACAAATCCCAGAATAGCCTGTGGAATAACCTCAGGATAAATGAGGAGTCTGCATGACTATAGAAGACATGCCCTATTCATAGGAAGACAGTTTTTGTTATGGACCAACACATTACTGGTGTGCCTAGAGAAAATATGAGCCTTGCTTTATTTGTATCTCTGCTTGTTTGTGCTCACTGTTTCCACATACAAAGATTCCATGCCCAGTCATATTTTTTTTCAACCTACTTTAATAAGCATCTAACCTCTCCTTTAACTCACTACTCAAGTGAATAGGACACAGGTGAAGGAGACCTGTTAGGAAATAGTTCTTTGGGGGCAAGTCCGATTTTCGCTGTCAGAATATCAGCAGTTCATTCCAAACAAACACCAGTAGCAGTAGCAAACACCAAATACAAATTAGCAACTGCAGTTCAGTCCTGTCTGTAGACACCACACATAGCAATTGTCTGAGCTCTGATCAGACCCCAAATTGAGACACCAACATTCATCATCTTCATGACTTACCTTTCAAATAAAAGAAGAAAAAAGAACCAACAATGGCAGCAACCTACCCCTACCCTTTGTATTTCTGCTGGCCTGCCCAGAGTAGAGCAGTAATCCAGTTAAAGCTTCATCACTTCCTGACTGATTATCCCCCAGTAGCTTCCAGTCCTGCACAATAAAACTGTGTAGTTCATGACCATAACCTGCAGGACCCTGTCCATGTAGCCATTGCCACAGCTCAGCTGCCCTTTTTCTCATGCTCAGCTCTGTTCATGTCATTCTGGTCTCCTTTCTCTTTGTGAAACAAAAGAGAACAGACATTTCTGTTTCCACAATTTACTCAGTTTTGGAACCATACCCTGCTGGGTGGTTCACTTTCTCCCTGAGTTTAGGTTTGTCTTCTGATGTCATAATCTCAGAAAGACTTCACAGATACCTTCATTAGGCCACATATAATATCAAATTGCATATCTCTCTGTTATCACCCTAAAGCAGAAGCCCAGTGAAGGCAGGATATTACTTCTCTCAGGAACAGCCATTACTGAAACTGGAGTATGAGAGAGTGATACACAGCTATGTGAGGCTTTTCATGAGTGCATGATACATAGTGCACAGCTGTGGGAGCTGGGAGAACTAGAGATAAATACAGGGGACAAATAGCTTGGAAAGCCTTCTACAAACAACAGAGCTCTTCATCTAGTTCCTGTAACTTCCCAGGACTTAAAGGTTTTGTTGGAATAGGCTATGGCTACAAGAATGGGAGGAGAGAAAAGTGGAGAACTTCAAAGACTCATCCCTGCTAAACTCAGAGCCAGGTGAGTGTGTGGGACAAAGCAGCAGGTGCCTTTTGATAATAATGGCTTCGTGTATCAACTATCTATTAGTGCAGTACAAATCTCTCATCTCACAACCTCAATCAAAAGCAGAGCCGTGATTCTCTGTGTCCTCTGCTATAAGTCCTTGCATAAGGTGAGAGTGAGCTGCAGCATTTCTTAGGACTCAGCCGGAAGCAGAGTTGCTTAAAGCTCACTACAAGGATAGAGCACCTTGTTTAGCAGGCTATGGTTGATGGAACCTCTGATGTTCCCTGACTATTTGCTGGTTGTTGCTGTTAATAATTGACAGGAGACCTCTCTGTAGAGCAGCCAGTCTTCTGAGAATAGCTATTGAGGGAAGACATGAACCAGTCAGAAGGCCACTCTCTAAATTGTCCCCTAGACATGGCACCTACTGGATTCTGTTCATAAGAAATTCCCTAGGTCCAGCCCTCACTGGAGGGGAGAGAATTAGCCAAGACAATAATACCAGGTGGTGGAGCCATTGGCAGCTTGTCTCAGCTGCCTACCACACTCAACAAAGTTAGTGCTGAAGACATTCCAATATTATGTTCACTTAGTTTATCTTTGCTGCTGGTCTTGGGATATGTTGTAGAAAACAAAGAAAGTGAACCCAAGGTCACAGCAGGGTTGACTGGAGTGCTCTTTCTCACCTCCACAGGACATACACTTGGACTACTGTACCCTCTCCATGCCTACCTTCCGAATTGCTTATCTTAGCAACAAGTGAACCTTACTTTAGCAACAGGAGAAACAGTCCAGCCCTTTTCTTGTAAATACATGCTTTTGAAAAAGATCTTCCCTGTGGGTACATATATATTTTGTTTTAAAATCCTGTGTTGATTTTCCCAACATGAGTTCATATATGAAGCATGTCTTTCTCCTGACTACTTCTCCAATTCCTTCCACTTGCATCTTCTTGACTGGCCACCCTTCTTTCTAGCTCCCTCCCATTCCTCCTTAGCTGTCCTCCTCCAAAAGGGGGCTCCCTTACTTCACTTTTCCTTTCTCCCAACGGGAAACACTTTCAAAAACAAGCTTTAGCCCAGATCTGAAACTGCTCAAATGGCCACTTCTTACCAAATGGGCTTCAAGATGGTGCTCCAGCAATGGAGGGTCTCTAGTAAGGCTCTAAAATGGGCTTTGCCGATTCAATCTTGGCCTGCAACAGCCCTCATTTGAATACCCCCTACCACTCCTGCTAAGCAGACACTTGAGTTTCCCTATGCTGAGATGAATCAAAGAGTTAATCAGCTGCTGAAAGGAATACCAGGGAGCTGGGAAAGTGGCATCCTGTGCTGCCTGCCTACTTTCCAAATTTAAGAATAGGGAGCTTCCAAGTTGCTGATCTTTGAGGGTCCTTTAAATGCTAGAATACTAAATGAGCTGGAGATTGTCTGTCATTAAATTGGCTGAGAAGAGAACCTGAGAAAGAATTTTTAAAGTACTGCATATTCACCTTAGGGACAGAGGCATTTCTGATTTTAAAGTAAAATAAATCAACGTGCTTAAGGGAAAATATGCATACATTAACACCCCATAGTTCTCTTTAGTTTGCAGAGCCTTTTAGTTCATTTATCTTTTTCTTTTAATTGTCAAGTGCAATGCAATAGAAAAATCCATACAGCCTCACCACCCAAAAGTCAGATAGATACAAGGGCAGCCACCAGCCAAAATGATATATTGATACCACATGCTTGCATCAGACATAAATACCACAGCCACTGAGAAAACAGAAACAAGGAGAAAATAATTGAGCCTAGTAGAACAAATGTTTTCAAGATAAGAGTAATATAGAGAAATTCACTACAAAAAGTCCAGTAGAAATATCTGAGAAGAGAGGGATGCTCCCACACCCTGTGAAAGGAAAGAATTTTCTCACACTCTTTCTCAGCTACAAACGTGGGAAAGGAGCTTTTTAAATGTGAAACTGAGTGAGATTTTTCACTCATAAGAGGACTAGAGAGATGGCTCAGGGACTAAGAATCTTGCTACACAAGCATGAGAACCCAACTTCAGATGTTCTCTTCCTCCTCCATACCGGGAGTCTCTGCCAAATGCAGGTGATGGTTGCTGGTTCTTATTCTTCAACAAGAAAACCCCACCTTGCCTTTTCTCATCTGAGTGATCATTTCCATCCAAGCAGCCTGAGAGAACCAAGATCTATCTCAGGAACATAATGATATCTCTGTATAAAGACCCTCTGAGTGAGACCATAGGTGAAGAACACTGCCACTCTTGTTGTCTTTGTGATTTTGTCCTTGTCTGCCTTTCTCCAAAGTAGGACAGTCCTCCAAAAGAAAAAGAAACCCAGCTCTCCTCCATGAGCTTATGTTCTGACTCCTCCTGTGTTTGAAACTCCTGGCTCAGATGCATCCTCTACCAGTCTCAAAACAGCTAAGTTCTAGTGTGGCAATCCTTTTTTATTTCTAATTTCACTTATGGTGTACATGCTTTACTCAATGCCCTTGTTTAAGGGTACCCCATCAACACCCTGATCTTGCAGGCTTATTTTTCCCCTTTTGAGACTCCATCAATTTTCATGTATGGCCATCATTTCTACTCAATGCTTGGGAGAGTGCTTTGCACATGGAAGTCTTCTGATGACTGACATTTACTGACTTTTAGAACCTTTGCAAATTTATGGGCCTTCATTAGTTTTAACAAGATATAAACTCACTACAGTGAATCAGAATAATTGCAAAATGCATTGAATTCAGGCACACACTGATGCAGTGTTTTCATTAAGGAAAACTTAATAAGGATATAAAAGCTAATATTGTAACACTCAGAAGCTTCAGAGAGAATGTTAATGTTGTTTGTCTAAAGGTTATTTCTAGTCAGAGGGCTAAGTTACTCCAAGCAGCAACTCAGGGACAAAGAAGGTATGTGGCTCCGTCATCTTCAGTGTCTGGTTTCCCAAGTTGACAAATTACCCCCAAATTGTCAGGCCTGAGGGTAAAAGCTATGGAATGTCATACATAGAGGGCAGACCTAACAGGTAAATGTGACTTCTAGTACTTTCCTTCAGCTGGCTTTCAGTCATGTAGCTATGGGAATACATGGAGGGATAGGGGGTGGAAAGTATGATCCTTTTCTAGATTCAGAGGGAAGAGGGTAATACACAGCGATAATTCTAGAACTAATAACCTGGTTTCTGCCACACGTATCAAGCCTTATACACACCGTGAAAATTTCCTGAAATGACATCTTCTACCCCAAATACCTAGATCAATCTAAGTAAAATGTGCAGACTGTATACAGCAAAGTTCCTCAGAGTCCCAGCTCTCAAACACGAAAGTCAGACAACAAGGACAACGGTGACAGCAACTCCCACTCACTGTTCTTACCCTTTTATAGAGCAATGTGCCTCCACTGCACCTCATCTGGAAGCATTCATGAGTCAGTAAACAAGATAACTGCCTACAATAACCACTCAACCAAAGAAATATCAAAAACTGATGCTATAGAAGATAAGCTATCAAAGGAAAAGTGGGTGGGTGTCCTGAATCAGCATGATCCTACATGCAACAGTTAAGGACAAGACAAAAATGACAGTTGAGAAAGGGAAAGGATTAGGTGTATTTAGATTTGTCATGCTCTTGGACTCACACAATTTTACATAGCTCACTATTTAACTGTAAAAATTAAGTATTTTTTAAAACCCTTTTCCAGTGTGTGTATGTGTGTATATACTCATATATAACTCAAGAAAATCTGGTAGAAAAAGTGATGGCAAGTTTGGGTCTAATGTAGCTCTTGATTTATTTTAACCTACTAAAAGGCTCTTGCATAATAGTCCATCCCTTCCTACAGAAATAAGATGTCAAGATGCAAAGGATACCACATCCCATCAACAGACCATGTTTGCCTCCTAACAGCACTTCAGGGAATTTTAACAGCAAGCACCATCTTCTGAGCATTTCATGAGACTAACATCTGCTGCTTCCTTGTCCATGTCTGTAGAAGTAAACATACAAGCAGTATGGAATTTGAGTTCTCCCCATAGTTCAGTCAAAAGTCAGGGTTGTCTTTGGGTAATTCACAGGTTTGGGGGGGCGGGGAGTTGCATAATAAAAACAATGATGTGGCATATAAATGTGGTTCCAATAGATCCATATCCTTTCAGCAGTCAGCTATATGCCAACTCTCAATTTTCTGCTTGCTGTGTTTCTTAACACAGCTCTTTTTGCATCTGCTAGTGACTAAAATGTTTACCACCCCTTGGTCTATTACTCATGTTGCCTCAGGTCACAGAACATTCCAATCTAGTTGCAAATTATTAGAATGGATTTTTTTATAACTGTGCTATCTAGAAAAAAATGCATGCATGTGTCCTCATCCTTATCCTGTGTTCACTGCCATATACTGCTAGGATCTCTTTGTCCCTCCATTAGCCCCAATAAATTACAGTTGATTATAGTTCAGTCCCTTCTATACTGGGTTAAATGCAGTAAAATGAGCAGAAAAATAGCAAACAAGGCCTTGGGGTGACATCAACACCCTGTAATAGCTTACTTTTACCTCTGATATTTTCACAGATGATTCTGTCTGAAATTCCTCAATTTGGGATAATGATGCTGAAAGTATATAATGTGAGGATTTGGGGTTGAGCCACAGATGACAGTAATAGTAGTGGCAGAAAGGTTGAAGGTGGGTAAAAAATCTTGTTCCGTATAAAACGCTGCTGAGGGCTAACTACACTCATGCTCAAAGTCCTGATTCAGTGGTCCCATCTGTAACATTAATAAGTTTGGATGTTTATTTTTAAAAAAATAGAAAGTGAATCTCTGACAGAAAATTTAATGATGATGATGATGATGATGATGATGATGATAAACAAGTATCTAGATTTAATTTTTTTTCCAGATCTGGGGACCCAGGATTCAATTCCCATCACTACAAAAGTAAATACAAAGAAATGATTTGTGTGGGGGGGTCATCTACCTAAGTTTCCCATTCACTAGAATCATTAAGCATTTTACAACTCCCCTATGACAATGAAGACATCTGGCTATGGTTCCACATGTACCTAACCATAAGAACCACCGTTATACAGCATGAGGTTTTCAACTCTTTATTGAAACTCCATTTACCCCCAAGGTTTTGTTTCTTGAGGAGATTTAGATAGAGAAATAATGATAGTGGTGAAAAGATCTCTCTGGGTTGGGAAGAGTACGTTGAAACTTAGTAGGGACCTGAGATGTACAGCAGCAGGAGCAAAAGAAGTTCGGAAATTCCATCCATTATCTTCATGGTGGGGAGCATAGCAGCATACAGGAAGACATGCTGGATAAGTAGCTGAGAGGTCTACATCTTGACCCAAAGCAGCCAGGAGGAGACTCCTCTGCAGGCAGCTGAGTGGGGGCTCCCTTCCACACCCCTATCAGGGAAACTTTAGCCTGTGAACACAGTGACACACTTCCTCCAACAAGGCCACACCCATTCTAACAAGGCCACACCCATTCTAACAAGGTCACAATTCCTAATAGTGTTGCTTCCAATGGTTAAGCATATTCAAACTAACACAGTCTGTCGTCTCCCCAACTCCCTGCATATACCAAATACGATCCTTACTGGCCCCAAGCCTTTTCTTCTTTAAACCCTCTCCAGTCTTCAAATTTACTTAGACACTTTATTTAACTCTTACCAAACTACTCAGTATGCTCTAAGTTATTATGCAAAAGTCCTCACCACACCTTGAAACCACATTCATCTTAGAGCTTTATCCAACCCCATTCTTACCTAGACAACCTTTCTGATTATCTGCTCTTCACTTTACCGTAAACACCAGTACCCTGTATGATAAAACCACAGCAACACACTAATGGTGTTCTCCATTGTGTTGGGCAAAAGTATTTTTCTCTAGTCTTCAAAGTAATGTTCCTTGGAAACTATGTTGCTTTTCTCACTAATTTCATTATACCCACCTCTCATGATAGATAGACTAAGACACCATCAAGAGCCTCAATGTCCTCTCTGCTCCTACACTTTCAGGTAGTTGAACTTGATCCCTTTCAAAAGGCCTCCGTACTAGATGCCATCCTCACACCTTCTCTTGAACTTTATTTTTTCACTCTTCTTCCCCATAAACAAACTTCTCCCTCCTGACACCTTGATATCCTCACATTATTCCTTGTCTTAAACCAAAGCCCCTCCCCCAAAAAAAATGTGAAACACGTCATCTCTTCTCCCCACCCAACTATTCCTAAATGTCTCCTTTTAATGCTTCCTCCAGGTTAGACATAAATCTTCATATACCCTCTCCACTGCATTAATGATTTTCCTTTCTGTAGAAATCATCCATCAAACACTATTTTTTAAAAAAAAAAACATTCCCAGGTTGGATCATTAGAATATTATTTTACTACATTCTTGCTGAAGTTTGATTGATTTCTTTAAAAAACAATATGCAGCACTGAAGTATGTCATAAGTTCAAGGGATACATACAAACTGCACACGACTACATACCTACATGCAATCTGACTAAGAACAGAATATTAGCAAATTTCTAGACTCCATTGTTCTCTCACTCCCTGGAGTACCCCATCTCACCATTCAATAACTATCACACCAGCTTCTGAGTCCACTACTTGATGTTGCCATTTAGAAATACTCTAAAATAGAAATGTACAGAATGTACCTTTTTATGTTTATCTTCTTTTAATCAGATATTGGACCTGTTGATTCATAATGCCAATATATATGGTTTATTCATTCTTGTTCCTGTTTTCTAGCATTACCTGTACATAGTATGATTTATCTATTTTCTGTTGATAAACATTTGGGCAACTTCCAACCCAGTTGTACTTTTTAATAGTGTATTTCTTCTGGGTATATTCCAGAGGTGGAATTTGGGGACAACTTCAATATCAAAGATACTAACAAGGTCCACTCACTCTAGCAGTGGATAAGAGTTCTGGCTGCCTGTGTGCTCACCAACATTTGGCATTTTTCTGGTCTTTTCGTTTTGCCATTGTAATGAGTGTACATTTATGCTTTTTAGTTCAGTGAACTCAGTAGTGTCAATCCCTCCACATTTAATGCTGGAGACTCTCTCCTTCCTACCACAAACTCGGTCCTCACTTCAGTACATGTTGATCTTCAATGTCTCTTTTAATGTACCTTTCCCTTTTAATACTCTCAGCCTATATAATGTTTCTTCCTTTCCTTTACAAACTCTCCTCTATGATCTACCTCATTGTTTGCTATCATTTCAAAGCATATTCTTAAGTCATACTTTCTTCAAGACAATATTATTACAACAGATAATAGAATTCTACAATTTTATTCACTCAGTCAATGGTTACTTTATCATTTACTAAATTTATGACCGCACAGAATACTAAACACTTTGACAAGAAGCAGAGATGAAAGGTTTAAGAAACAATCCTGGTTGGCTAGTTCTGGTGCCCAGCTACTTACCAGCACTTGGAAGGTGGAGGCAGTGAGGTCAGACATTGAAAGTCATCTTTGGCTACATAGTGAGTTCCATAGTGAGCTAGTCATCTGGAGTAAATGAGACCCTTCCTCAAAGAATGAAAAAATGAACAAAAGTACAAAAGAAAGAGAGAAAGAGAGGAGAAGAAAAACCCTTGCCTTAAACAGCCTACGATCTCCACACCAAACAGCACCAAATCAATACCCATTGACAGTACCTAAGTATACCACACTAGAGGTTTACAGAGACACAGAAATAGCATTAGCTACAGAGAAAACATAAGACAGAACAAGGTTAATAAGCAATATTAGCACTCTACCCTAAGACCTCAGTCTCCAGTGACTGAGAAGAACTCACATATGAAAAGCATGGAGAACTTCTTACACACACTAACACTGTAAAGGTTAAAAATTACTCTGTGTGTGCATGTGCGAGAGAGGGAGAGGGAGAGGGAGAGGGAGAGGGAGAGGGAGAGGGAGAGGGAGAGGGAGAGGGAGAGGGAGA
>JANHMN010000001.1:260283489-260314350 GCA_030674055.1 Rhabdomys pumilio | reverse complement strand
GGAGAGGGAGAGGGAGAGGGAGAGGGAGAGGGAGAGGGAGAGGGAGAATAGAATTCATAGAGAAGTCTGCAAACATACACTGAAGGTCTTCTGTACTTTGCCAGAAAGTGACTGAATTCATAAGTCAAGGAATCTACAAATATACTGGGATAGTATTATTTAATTCACTGGAAAAAATTATTTTAGTTCCAAAGCTAAGGCAGCCATATGTCCTAGATTTTCCAGGACTCTGCTGATTTAAAATATTTTGTCTTACCAGGCCATGTGTCAGAACACAGCTCACAGCCCATTTAGGGTCAGGAAAATTGTGTTACCATAACCTCATTCCATCCCATATGCCATATTGTTTTTTTCAAATAAATGGTGACCTTGTTCCTGGTGGGTATCCTACACAGAAAACAATCTTGGTTTGTGAGCTTGCAATGTATGCTTATGAATATTCAAATACGCAACTCCAATTAAAATAAGAGCTGAAAGTCTGTGCTACAGGCAAGAGAAGTTCTCTTTTCATGGCTGCATTTGCTTTACTAACAACAGGTTGTAGCCTACAAGCCTGAGGGGAAAAATAACCAATGTTTTGTCATTACCCTGTTATCATACCTCTAATGAAAATTATTTGATTTTTCTTTGCATTTGCTGAAGAGCCATAGACAGGTCCAATATAACAGAAAGTGTAACTTCTTTGTCCAGTTCAGATGAGCACTGCTGTATTCAGGGGCTTTATAGAGCTCAGTCTCTACAGAGAGAAGAATGCCAGGAAGCCCATTCCAATTAACAAAAATTTAAGGGGCATCTCAAATTTCAGGTTTACCCAAGAACAATCTGCAGGTCCAGTCCAGACGACACAAAAGCAGCATCGTTTAGTGGTGGTGGTACTAGAAACTGAACATTATACATGTTAGGCAAACACTATCACTGAGCCATATCACTGGACTAGCTAGTTTAACATCAATTTGAAACAAGCCAGAGTTGTTAGAGAGGAAGGAGTCTCAGCTGAGAAAATTCTTTCATAAGATCCATCTGTAGATAAGCCTGCAGGGCATTTTCTTAATTAATGAACTATGAAGGAGAATCCAGTCTAGTGTGAGTGGTGCCATCTCTGGACCAGTGGTCCTGGGTTCTATAAGAAAGCAGGATAAGCAAGTCACAAGAAATAAGCCAGTAAGAAGAGACTCTCCATGGCCTCTGAATTAGTTATTGCTTCCAGGATTCTGACATGAGTGAGTTCCTGCCCTCACTGCTTTTGATGAAAAACTGTTATGTGGAACTGAGAGTGAAAAAGACCTTTCTCTCCAAGGTGCTTTGGTCACGATGTTTCATTGCAACAACAAAAACCCTAAGGAAGACAATCTCCCATCTCATTTTACTTTTTATTTTGAAACCAATTCTAAAACTCAGTCTGCAGCTCAGGCAGATGTTGAACTTCTAGTTCTTATGCTTCAGTCTCCAGACTAGAATAGCTGGGATTATAGGCATGGAACACAAAACCAGCTGCAACAACTTCTAACAATCTTATACCTCCATATTTTGTACCAGTCTGCTTGTAAGCCCCCTCTCCTCTACCTGACTCTGGCTCTTATTCTGAAGATCACTATATATCTTAGCTTTGTTTATAACTGTCTTCACTATTAAATGAATCCTGGACCACAAGAACCCAGAGTTGAACTAGGTAAGATCCTTTTATATTTTACTCCTAGCTTTTGAGCCTTTTTTCTACCCATTTTAGGTTAGAGTTCAATGTGAAAGCCCTAATCGGTACCTATGCTCCAGAAGATGACCCTACACACAAGCATATAGAAGAAGGACTAAGTAAATTTACTGGGTTAAAAAAAAAAGAAGTACAGGATATTGGAAAGACAAGTGGTTGAGGGACAGAGAAGAATCAAGACACTGTACATATCTATTCTAAGCAATAAAACAATTAAGAGTCCTTTTTCTCTTCTTTTGAATAATTATTTGATTTTAGTCATATTAGATTTAAAGACTTTTCCTTTTAAATTATCAAATGTGTGTCAAATCTAAAATTGCAGCTTTCAATTTACTAATTCACTTATAATCTATTATTTCTACAATGTAAAAATACTGTAACATATTAAAAATGCAATGATGCATTTACCTGATCCTGTGTTCTTGCTTACTCCCATGGACCTTGAAACCACAAGATTTTCCTAAATGAACTCTAGAATACAGAGCTTTAAAAATGAAAAAAAAGATAAACTTCATCAAAGAACTCTTGGAATTTAAAAAAAGACATAAACACCCCAGTGAGTTTAAGAATAGTAGTCAATGCCTGAAAAACACAAATATGACTGAATGAAATTATGAAAACAATTTAGGATTTGAAAATTGAATTTAGCAAAAAGAGAAATATTGAAGAGACTCAAGTGAAAATGAAGATTAAATTAAAAATTAGAAGACTCTGGGGGAAAGCCTTAGAGGTAGAATGGATTAAAAAGTAGAAATAATATCAGTACTTGAAGATAAAAATAGAGGAATTAGACAAAACAAGCAATGAATATTTAAAAGCTTTAAAACATATGAAAGGAACCTATAGGAACTGTGTAATATCATGAAAAATATTCAAATTACAGGGATATGTGAAGAGAAGAATCCCAAGTCTGGCTTGAATCAGATATTCAATGAGACCATAGAAGAGGAAGAAAAATGAAACTTTCCCCAAACTAAGGAAATATCTACTCATGCAGATACAAGAAGCACACAGAACACCAAATGGACAGGACAAAAAAAAAAAAGCCTCCCACATCATATCACAGTTAAAAATACTAAATATATAAAATAAAGAATATTAAAAGCTTCAAGAGAAAAAACACAAATCATATATAAAGGAAATGTAGAAACTTTGAAAGCCAGAAGAGCCTAGAGAAATGCATTCCAAATCCTAAAACTCCATAATGGACGACTCATCTTGACTAATATACCCAGCAAAACTATCTGCCATAGGAGAAGAAGAAAGAAAAGTTTCCAAGGTACATCATTAGAAAAAATAATTCATGTCACCAAGCCAGGTCTATAGAAGATACTGAAACAGTATTCAAGCTGAAGAGATGCATAAGCATGGTTAAGAGACTATAGAAAGAAAACAAATGAAGCAATAAATACTAAAATACAACCTATAACTAAGAATAGTTCACTGTTTTATTTTGCAGATAGTTCTATCTGCCTTGAACAAGTCCTGACAACAGTGATGAAAATAATTCTTAGCTGTAGTTCATTTCTTTCAAGCACTACTTGCTAGTTTAAATCTCTTCATATTTTACTCATGGCTATTCCACAGGCTACCTTATTTGTTCTTTGCTAATTTTAATGTATTTTTATTGATTTGACTAATTTCCAAACATATAGTTTAAATAACATGAATGGTACCTATTTAAATGTATAGCTTGATGAACATACATCTAAGAATCAATGCAAGTGGGATGCTGAATATTACCAGTCCATCCAGCCACCACAGTAAGTTTCAATAGGCCCTTTTCAAACAGTTTTTCTCTCTCCTCCCCAGGAATCATTAGACAACCTGATGAGCTGCTGCCTGTGGTTTTGGTTTTCTAAAACTGGAAGAAAATTGTACCACATAGAATGATTTTTTGCATAATGGTTTTAGGGTTTATCTATGTGGTTATATGTAGTTTTTCTTTTGGTTTTCCTAAGTAGATATACCTTAGATGGATGTACCACAATCTGTTTGGTCATTTTTCTGTCAATGAACATGCAGCTTATTAGCCTGGCACTGTTAGAAATAAAGTCCTATTGAGCATTACTGTAAAAGTTGCTTGGTGGACATGTCTTCCATCGCTCTTGAGTGGAGGAGAGCAGCTAAGTCCTACGTTAGTATATGTTTACACTTTTGAGAAGGTACCAAACTTGAAAAAAGCATATTTCTTCCACATTATACTTCTCCCAACTCTGCAGGAACATTCCAATTGTTCCACATCAAATTGCAGCATTTTCAAGGATATTTTGTGGACTGTAGGTATGTGGTTTTAATGTGGGTGTGTCTGTTAGCTATGCTGAACAGCTTTTTATGTACTTACTAGTCATTCATATATCCCCGTTACTGAAAACCCTGTTCAGGTTTTCTCCCTACTTCATTTGCTTGCTGGGATGTAGGTTTATCTTTTAGCTGTAACGAACTTTCAGTTTGATTTATATATTCCAGATATACATCTTTTTTAATTGGATATTTTATTTACATTTCAGATGTTTATACATCTTTTATTTAACATGAACCTTGAAAATATTTTCTCCTAGCCTTGTAGGTTGGCTACTCCTCTGGGTTCAGTAAACTTTTAGTAATTTTTATTGAGTCATCCAAGCAGATGAATACATAGAATAATCACTCAAGTAATGCAGAGAATGTGGAATCTTTTATCAACTTCAGGGAGCTCCAGATGGCACTGGTCTAACTAGCATCTCCACTAATTATATGATCAACACACACTTTCTGGAGAGTTGGCAGTAATGCTGTAGAAAGAACATTTTCTACTAGGCTATGATAACATCTCCTTTTTCAGATAATAGTGAAAACATTGTGCTATTGAACTTGTGGTCAGACATGAAAGACCCAGCAAACAGTTTTAACGCAGCTATTGTCATTTTGTGTGGGACACTGTGAAGAGGTAAATATGGTGGGTGGAAGGTGAAGGTATGTGGACAGATTTATGAGGGAGACTTTTCAAAAGGCAAATGGGTCAAAATTTTAATCTGCTCCAAGAAAGAAAGGAAATAAAATAACAACCAAAAGAGCCACAGAAAGAAGATGAGTCTGCTAATCACACACAGAAACACACACACACAGGTGTGCATACACATATAGACACACAGACACATGGACACATGGAGTGGGAGGAAAGGTGGGAGGAAAAAGTAACTGTACTCTGCTCTATTCCTATTAAGATCATGCATTTTTCCCCTGATGGATCTCAATACACACTATATGTAAGAAAGTGTGTGTTTCTTTTGAATACAAGAAAGCCAGAAAATTCTACATAAAAATACTATGGAATATGAAAGTCATCAGCAAAGCTCCTCACTTCTTAAGGCAAGGCAAACAGACTAGGTCAGCAAAATTGGGGGAGGACACAGGTGGAAGGAGAGCTTCCTTAGCATATTAGAGGGAATCTCTGAAAAACCTGAAGACTGAAATTTTTCCCCTTAAAATGAAAACAATACCAAGGTGCCTACTTCTGTTACATCTATTCAGTGTTGGATGAATATTGCAGCCAGAGTATTTGGGTCAGAAAAATAACTGAATCCCTCTGAAACTAGCAATAAAGAAGCAAAATTATCTGTATCTATAGATGACATGATTCAGAAAAATGCAAAGAAATCTATACACATACACAAAACACATAAGGCTAATATTGTCTCTATATATCAACAATAAAAATATGAGAACAATTAAGATTTTAATAACATCTAAAGAATTCAAAATCAATAGATATATTTAACCAATGAAATGAAAGACTTGTTCAGTAAAATGTAAACATACAAGAAGCTCAACTATATTAAAGGCATCCCATGTGTGTTCCTTAGAAGGTCAGAAGGCCTCATACTGTTAAGATGGAAATACCACCTCCCCCTCCCCAGGAATCTGCAGATTCCATGCAATAAATCTGACTTACAACAGACTGCTTGTGAAGAAACAGAGTGATCCACAAATAGGAAACAATGGTAGAATAGTCACATTGCACGTTTTTGCATTTTATGATTTATAATTACATGTATAGGAACAAGTGTGTATATGTACATGTGAGTGTATGTACCCATAGAGGATGTTGGGATTGAGACCTGGGACAAACAGGTGATGAGTTGCATATTTAACATACAAAAATGGGCCTGGCCTCTGTGTTCTCCCAGCATTCTTCAGTCCCTACCTGGCATACTATGCCCTCTACCCTGACTTCCCCTCCCCCAGAGGCTCTTTTCTATATAATCCACACATTCTGCCCCCTATCTCCAGCCTCCTTTCTGTCTTCTCTTCTCTCCTTCTCTCTGAATGCTTACTTTTTCTCTTTTTCTTCTCCCTTTTCTCTGTCTCCCTCCCTATGGCTAATTCTCTGGCCTAGCTTCTCAGGAGAAATAACTTATCATCAGGTTCTATAACTAAAATGGAGTTGAGCCCCCAGCCACATGGGAATGGAGACCATGCTTTTCCCCCATCTTTCTCTTCCCCTGATTCAATCCATTTTGGACTCTGTGAGTAACCACCTCCTAGCAGTTCCTTGGAGCACTGGGTGCTCCTTCCTGATCTACAGACCTTCCAAGGGTTTCCTGCCAGGAGCCTACAGGCTAGGGCAAGCCCATCTGTTCCAGAGCAAAGACCAGGTCTCTGTTCCCACTGGGAGCCTTGGGTTGAAGGATGTTTGACCTGAGATTACCTCTCCATCCACATTGTAAGACCCAAGGCTTATGTGCAGGACACTGTATCTTTGAGCCTTTGGACTCTAGCAAACCATGGGAGAATGGGTTCCACTGAGTCTAAAACCAAAAGATTTATACAAGTTGATGTGAACTCCCATTATTTGAGAACTGTGCTCTCAACCCTTCCCCTCCTTCTCCTGCAACACAGCTTCAGCAGCTGAGTACCTCCTCATGTGGCTCCAGGTGTCACCAGAGGAACCTGCTTACCTATACCCTGGCTGGCACAGGGGGAAAATATGCATCAGGTAAACAGCACTTGACTCGTTACCATCTTGACTATAGGATAAAGAGGGTAGAGCCATGGTTCACCACTATCTTGATTAAGGGCAAGCACATAACTAGCAGCCATGTTATAGGAAAGTCAGTTTCACCAAAACTCCAATTTTATCTAAGTTTTGTCCATCTGTTTCAAATGTATAAATGTGAAATGACCATTGCATACTTGTTTCTGATTGGTCTTGAATGCCTGAGGGGGGAAAAAAATGCTATTTCTTTCTCCTGCCAACAGCTGCCTGAACTCAGAATTTACTTTCAGGTTTTCTAGCCACTATATTTATTTAATGGAGTTTCAAAACCACACCTGCATGCATTGATGCTAAAAGGCTAAGCCTAGGGTGGTCAACTAAAAACAGGCAAAGTTTGTCTATTCTGATAGACTTTAGATAGTCCTTAGGTACTTGAGAGACTTGCTGCAGATGCCAGTTAAGAAGCTTAAACTTACCATGACAGATAGAGACTCCCAAATTGTAGTAGTGACTTCCCCTCCCTGCAATTCTCCAAGAAGATATGAACATAAAAACAAAGGACTCCACTTGGATTATGGTTCTGTTGGCCACTCACAGACAAGAAAAGTCCTTGCCACCTCATTCCCTAAAGACCAATCAGTTTAAAAAGTCACATTGTGTTGCAACAGGATCCGCTCTACCTAGCTTGAGACAAAAGACTTAATAGTCACTAAAACAAAAAATGTTGCGGCTTGCTCCGCTCTGCCTGGCTTGGTCTCTCAAGGGCTAAGATTCGGTCTTCCGGTCAGGGTCTAGAGGGAGAGAGAATGGAGATGAGGAGAAGAGATGCTAGGAATGAAGACAAAACAGAGGTTCTGATCCAGTCTCTTTTATTGAAGGGAAATCTGGGGTATTTATACACTTTTGCCATGCCCCTTGTAGGGGTGTGGATATGACATAAGCCTTGCAGGCATGGATAGCTGCTTTCTAGCCGCTTTCTGTTAAAAGTCGGCTCCCAACAACATTGTTCTGCCAATCGAATTGTGCTGCCCTGAAAACTGTATAAAAAGCTCACTGAACAAGCTGTGTGAGGATCACCTCTCCTTTTGAATGCAGGATGGCTCCAGCATGCTGGAATAAAATTCCTCTTGCTTTTGCATCGATCCATGGCTCCATGTTGCTCACTCAGGGGGCTCCCAGAAAGCTAAGACTCACCAGAGTCTTACACAAGGACTATGAGCCTAAAAGTTTTAAATGTACAGCCGTTCTGGAACTCACTTTAGACTAGGCTGGGCTTGAACTCATAGAGTTCTGTCTGCCCTGCCCTCCAAGTGGGATTAAAGGTAATGTGCCACCACTGTCCAGATGAGTTTTTTTTTTTTAATCCTAAAATTTCAGGTTATAAAAAAAATTAACTCCCTAAATTGCTTTCTGTCAGGATGTTTTTAACAGCAGGAAAAAAATGAAACTAAAATATATACCATTTAGCTTTATTTTGATGTTACTCTGGTTGAGTATGCTCTCTCTTACTCACATACACACACACACACACACACACACACACACATGTGTAAAAGTTCATGATTCGCCAAAGAATGACACTCTACACTCAAATAACATCTAAATGCAAAGAGTGTTTTATTCTGTAGAAGTCCAGCATGCTGGGGTCTCCCATTACCAAGATAGAGAGACAACCAAGTGAGCTCGCAGGCCTGATTTAAAGCCCATTAGTGGATTCCAGGGTAGGTGGCCTTTATCTTACTCTATCTCTAGGGACGTTCCATTAGTGAAGCATCGGGTCTGGAAACTGCTGCTGACCCATTGTCCTTGCCTCAGGCCAGGTGGTGGGGCAGCTTCTGAGGCCTGGATTTGCCCAGTTTTTAGAAACAGAGATTTAGGCTTCATCTCGTGAGCTGCCAGTTTGAAGCCTGTTGTGGAGTCACAAACATGCACACACATTTATAAACTCTATAAACAAGAACAGCATTTGTAAACTATTGCTTCTCACCCCTCAATATAGGTTCTTCACATAATAACTGTGTCGTGGACTGCTGCTGAATGAATACAAATCATTTCTCTTCCTCTAAGAAAAAGAGAAAAGCTTAGTTCTACAGCTGCTTTTGAAAGCACAATTAATTTTATTACTTCTATTCTCTTTATAAATCTTAAGATAAATAAAGGCACATATTACAATGTCTAAAGACAGGAGTGCTGGTTACTTTTATGTCAACTTGGTACAAGCTGGTAAAGAGGGAATCTCCATTGAGAAATGCCTCAATAAGATCAGGCTGTAGGTCATTGTCTTTGTGATTGATGGGAGTGGACCCACCCCATTGATCTTGTCACATCTGAGATGGTGGTCCTAGGTTCGATAAGAAAGCAGACTGAGCAAGCTGTGCTGAGCAAGCCAGTAACCAGCACCTCTCACGGCCTCTGCATCAGCTCCTGCCTCCAGGTTACAGCCCTACTTGAGTTCATGCCCTGACTTCTTCAATGATGAATTATTATTATGTGGAAGTGTAAGCCAAATCAACCCTTTCCTCCACAACTTGTTTTTGGTCATGCTGTTTCATCACAGCAATATTAACTCTATCTAGGACAATATGAAAAGCATTAAAATGAGGGAGGCTACTTTGAAAGTCTCAGGATTCCATGCATAGTTGCATCTACTCCAACTACAATCATAGGCTTAAGAAAGAGAAGTTGCTGAATCCGCGAGCTGGTGGGAGTGAAACAGACCAGCCGTTGTAGCCGTAGCCTTCTTCACAGTCCAAACAGCATGATGACTAGGGTGACTAGGCCGTCGGCCCTCCAGCCGAGACATATCTCTTATTTAGTTCTCTGGAGCGCCTGGCCCACACGAGTGATGTAGAGGTAAACAACTTCGAGGGCAGAGTCTTGCTCTCAATCAAAATCTCCAACGGGAACTCCTGCTCTCCTGCTCGTGTAAAATCAGAGAGCAGGTCAAGATCTTGTAGTTCATCACGGGTTTCCGAACATTCTGAATCCCATTCTCAATAAAGATTAAAATCCAGGTCAAGGTCAAGGAGGCATTCTCATAGACTCGTTCCGGGTCACACTCTCATAGGAGACGATCTCAGAGTAGGTCTTATACACTATAGTACAGGCAATGGAGGAGCCGGAGTCACTCTCCAATGTCTAATCGCGGAAGGCATACTGGCAGCAGGGCAAACCCAAATCCTAACACTTGCATGGGAGTATTTGGCCTCAGTTTGTATACAACAGAGAGAGATCTTTGTGAAGTGTTTTCTCGATATGGACTTCTGAGTGGTGTTAATGTGGTTTATGATCAGCGAACTGGGAGGTCACGTGGATTTGCTTTAGTGTATTTTGAGATAGATAACTCTAAGGAGGCTATGGAAAGAGCAAATGGGATGGAGCTGGATGGTAGAAAAATCCTTGTGGATTATTCTATCACCAAGAGAGCGCACATACATACACCAGGCATTTACATGGGCAGACCAACTCATAGCTGAGGTGGAGATGGCAGAGGAGGAGGTGGTGGCAGCTGCGGTGGTGGCGGTGGTAGATGATGAGATTCTTACTACGATAGAGGATATGATCGAGGCTATGACAGATATGAAAATTATGATTGCCGGTACAGAAGAAGGTTGCCCTTTCCTTAGTCTCTTCAGGTCAGGGTCAAGATCCCGTTCCTATAGCCCAAGACACTATTGATACTGGAGTGATTGTGTCCAAGGACTTTGCTTTTTCTTCTTTTTGATTTTGGATTTCCAAGCTTCCATGCTTCCTAGTCCTTTAAAAAAAAAAAAAAACAAAACAAAACAAACAAATGGTTTATTTAATCTATGCGTGGCCAGTTGCGATGCAGTTTCCACCTTTGTTATACTCTAAAGGTGTAATTATTTTTTCAGTAGTTGAACATCTTGAGTAAAAGGCAGCGTTGTGTTATGCTTTGTGGTTCTTCTTTGCCTTTACAGAGGATTAACTTCTTACTATGAGGACAGAAACCATCTTTCGAAAGTTTTTTTCTGATGGATATTGTAGTAGACATTAGAAATCTGTGGTTATGACAAACTGCTTTTTAATCTTCTCTGGGGGAAGATAAATAACACTTTAAGTATGTCAGTCATGTCTGGTTTGTCTGGAGTAGCATAGAGCAGTTGAACAGTTGAGTGTAGAAGCTCTAGGAAAAAAATGTGGGACATTTCTTTTGAAGAATATAACTTTGAACCTAAAAATTAAGTCACCTTTTAGAAATTAAAAGCTTGTAATTTCTGTAAGATATGTTGTATTTGAATTTACATGTTAAACCTTCTAAACTTAAAGTGTGATTTTTATGTTAAATTTACAGAAACTTAAGTATTCCCTTTATCACTGAAAGACAACTTTTACTTATCACCTAGAGCAATTGTATAACTTGCTGTTAGAAATTTTGGTATTGGGACATTGGTTACATGGGTTATTGTGTAGGATCCTAAAATACATGTGGGGAAGAGTAATTTCAAATAAAAGTTAATTTTAAAATGAAAAAAAAAAACCAAAGAAACAGAAGGTGCAATTCGAGTCTTCATAATAAACACCAACAGCACCTTATTGTAATAAGGTTACAATATTTTTGAGTATCAGAGCTCAGTCACATCATTAACATAAGATTGAGTTACAAAGCCAAAAGTAATGAGAACTTAATCTTAGGTAATGCAAAGACCTAGCTATTTCATTGTGCTCAGTTCTCACCAGAATACTGCACCTGCAAATTGAAATGCAAATGGTAGTTCCCTGGTGTCAGAGATTGTAGACTAAAGTTTCCAGGTATTCCAGACTTCAGCCTTAAACTAGAAATTAAATGACTACTGTATTAGTTGTTTTCACTTTGCTGTGACCAAAACATCAAACAAAAACAATCTAAGGAAGTATTGTCAATCCTGAATCCAACATTTAGAATACCAGGAAACTCTATGGCATATCTGGGAAGGACTACCTAGGTTGGATTTACTAGGAGGGTTTACTGTCTTATGGGCTGGGATACCAAATTGAGTGGAAGGGAGAAAGCATGGTGACAGGAAATCATCTTTCTCTGCATCCCGACTGCACATACTATGTGACCAGCTGCCTCGGGTTCCTGCTGCCCTGACATCCCCAGCATTATGGACTATTCCTTCAAATTTCTGAGCCAAAATAAGCCTTCCCTCCATCCTTACATTGTTTTTGTCAAGTACTTGATCACAGTAATTAAGAGTCTGATTAATATGGGAGGAAAACTTTATCCCCATTCACAATTCTCAGAGACAAATCCATTGAAGAGAGAAAGGCATGTGGGAATTCGTGCATGTGGTAGGGACCTTCATGTGATAGTGGGCCAGGAAGCAGAAAGAATAGGCTGGATAGAAGTAAGTATGGCCTTCAAAAGCTCATCTCTAGTGACCTACTTCTGCCAGACAAGTGACATGGCATTTAAAATAATATCACTGGTTGGAGACCAAGCATTTAATACATAAACCTAATGAGGAATTCTAGACTCAAAGCATTAACAACTATGCAATGAAAGTCTTGCTGAGGAAGACTATAGTAAGTACATGTGTTGGATCTAAGCATCAAGATCCATGTAGTCACACCATGCTACAGGTCTCATGTGGGAGATTTATTCAGGAAAAGGGCATGGGGTCAGGGGAAGAGGTTGTGAGGTAGATACAGAAGCTGTCTCTGGGTAGAGGAAGGAAAAAAGGAGGAGTGGCCTTTAATGGGGTGGGGGTGCATGCACAGGAGAAGGACAGACTGGCTGTCAAGGTGTCTGATTGCCAACAATATGGGCTAGAAACCAGGACAGCTCTAACATTGGTCCTTAACCCATGGAGCTATCCACTCCCTCTCTTATGCATGACTTCAAAATCATTATATTTGTCAGGTTGTCATAGTGATATTAGAGTCCCTGTTGCATTTCAGAGCTAGCAGCTTATGTGAACATTTAACATATCAAAGTAGACCTTGCCTCCAGGGTCTCCCAGCATCCTTAAGTCCCTACCTGTTACAAGACATGACTGGCCATCCCACCATCTATGCTGAACTTTCCAACCCAGGAATTGGGCTTCCTCTCACCCAGTAACTCTTCAGTATATAATCCAGACATTTTGTTTCTTTCATCTCTCTCCCTCTCTCCTGGTACATATTCTCTCTCTTCTCGTTCCCTTCCCCTTTTGTCTCCTTCTGCTTGGAGCCTTCACTAACCCCTTCCTGTGTGGTCTAGAACTCGCCTAATAGCTGCCTCCAATAAACCTGCCTTTATATTTTAATTTGGCTCATTTTGTCATCAGAGATAACTTATCAGTCTCTCCAAAGTCAAGACATAGAGGTTGAAGACCTTTGCTTCCCATATATAAAGACACCTGACTTTAGGATGCTAATTGTGTGAAAATTCTGATTCTAGTTGTAGAACCAGGACTTCCCAGCTTGTTTATTCACTTAATTAATATAAAATTAGTGCTGACTGTTTCTGGTGTATAAGTTCTTGGGGCTCTATCAATTAAAGAAGTAAGACAATTCTTACTGCTCTCATGTAACTTATCTTCTATAAGCACTCAGCTTGTACTTTTAGATGGGGTTTTCAAGATGGACCTCTTGAAAGGAAAAGGTTTAAGTGGAAAAATGAAAGGTCACCCTCTGTGCACCTCTTGGAGGTGCACTGCCCCTCAGGTCAGACATAAGTGACTGGAAGGGGCATGAATAGCTGACAGTGATAAAGGTTAAAAAAAAAAAAAAAGCCTTGGAGACTCACAATTTGAAAGCAGAAAAGACTTGTCTTGTTGATTAATTGGATGAGAGTCTCATGATTTCTCCAGAAGGTGTTGAAAGGATTTTTGAAACATGTTCAAAGGACACCACCTGGGGACACCACTAATGAATCCAGAATCAGATCAACATTGAGTTATTTGAGGGCCCAGAAGAAGGTTAAGGGAGCCATTGTGCCAGTGTAGAAGAAGAGAGGAGGAACAGGAAAGACTAGAGCAGGAGACTGTGGAGACCTGTGGATCACTGGGGCTTTCATTCCAAAGAAAATGAAAAGAACTCTCAGGCAGAGGAGAGGTGTGATCTGCCTTGGGTTCTAGTCAACGTTGGGAGGTTGATGGCCCTGACCAGCACATATGCAAAACTGTTAGACTCCACAAAAATCCACCTTGAAATGATGGTGTCTGAAAACTGCACATTGGTGGTGGAGGCCGTGAGAAGTAAGCAGTCTAGATGTGTAACATCAGCTGATGGCTGAGGGTGTAGTCTGAGAAAAAGAACAATTGTGACAGCCTCCTCAAGTATTTGTTTGAAGCCGTTAGAATAACAGTATTCAGGTCCAAGAATTAGATAGGCTGGGCAGGCAAGTTTGGCAGGAGGGCCAGAAGGTCAGTTTAAGTTGCTTATCTAAGAGGACATGTAAAAGACATTGTTGGATATCAAAGGGTGGACTTCGGCAGACATCCTTCAGCTGAGGTATTAGTTCCTGGCACAATGCTCGCCTAACTCACAGTCCTTTATAGCTTGGGCTTTTCCAGACTGGGCTATACAGAGGCAAAAGTATACCAGATCCATGTGAAATAAGTACAGAGAAAGGTGAGATATATGAATAAAAGTAACCAATTTCCTTGCATTGAAGCTCACAGAATCCTCAGTCAAGGGAGTTCTGTGCCCAACTTCATACTGTAGAAACTCTACCATAGAGTTCAGACAGTACACTTGGAGTTAGAACCAGTTAGTAAGGCACTTGTCTTCAGGATCTATAGTTTTCTTAAGCCTTTTCTCCAAGTTATCGGGTGAATTTGATTTTGTTATTCTTTCTTTGCAGAAAAGAGGAAGTTTTTTTAAAATTCTTCAGTAGATCATAAGCAGCTAAGCTGATCCCAAAGAACTACACTCAGTGCAGCTAAATAATTCTGCTTTGAATTGATGCCAGGAGAACGATCATATTTTAAAGCTATTCCTATAAATGTGGCATATGCATCCCCATGTGTCAGCAGTCTCTACTGAAAAGAGTTCATTGAATGACAAGTTGATTGGCCCCAATTCGAAAAGCACAGTGCATAAAAACATAATTTCAGGGTGGCCAACATTATGACAGATTCTAGATTCTGCTCACACACAGAGCTCGTTTGAACTGTTTGGGGAATTCTGTTAGTCTGTGAGTGCTTGCAGCCAAGACAATTGCCCTGAGAGGAACAGAAGGAAAGGGAAGGAATGGAATTAACAACTGTTGGGTGACTATTATCTGCCAGGCATTGTCTGGGAGAAAATGGAGGAGTAAGAGACTGATTGATAATAGTTGTTTTCACCATGAAAGGAACAGCAATGGCAGAGATGGAAGGAGCAGAGTTTGCAAGAGTGTATCCCTGCACCAATCCCAGCTCTGTCACTGGCCAGAAGAATTTAATGAATTTTGTTACTTTGAGAGTCTTCAGCTTTTATATTTGCAAAAGGAAAAAGGTGAAAGGTGATAAACAGCTGTAAGAAGTGAAGGAGGATTTATTTTTGTGTACACACACACACACACACACACACACACACACACACAGAGTTACTACGTACACTACATACTCATGCCATGCACACACATATACAAGTATACCATATACACCACATAACCATACTTCATAAACATAGAGCACACATATACCACATTGAAAAGTACACACAGCACATACCCACACCACACAAACACACACATACCAACACTATGCACACCACACATATTCACACACACACACACACACACACACACACACACACACACACACAAACACACTACTCACCATACATATTCAAACTGGATGGCCTTGACATTTTCCTAATTCCACTCCATTATACACAGTGTATTAGAAAGCGTCTCATATGATACAAGGTATCTGAACCAGCCAAACAAGTCCTCACTACAGTTACCACAGCTGTTGTGGTTTGAGAATGAACTGTCCACCACAGGCCATCATCTCCAGTTGTTAGTGCTATTTGGGGTGTTGTGAAATTGTTAGAAGTCTGAGCCTTGTAGAATGTGAGTCTCTGGAACAAGTTAGAGATCCTAAAGGCCGGCTCTACTTCCTGTTGTGTATGAAATAGTCACTTTCGTCCACTATACTTTGTCCCTCTAGGACTGTAGATCAAAATAAGCCCTTCCTCCCTTAAGTTGCTTCCTAGTAGATATTTGTCATAGAAATGAGAAAACTCAGTAATACAACAGAGGAGGGGTGAGGATAGTGGTCACTTTTGCTTAGGGCCACAGAGTCTCTCCAGTTTAGCTTAGACCCTGGAAATAATAAATACAACACAACACCCTGTGTCCCAATGTCCATTGAATCACAACAGCCATACCAGGGCCCAGCCTATGTTCTTATTCATTCTAATGAGTGTATCCCAAAGGCAATGGCTTTGTCAGAGGAATTCTCCTAAAGAAACTGCATTAGAAATCAAGAAACAGTAGTAAGACCCTTCTTGGTTGTTTGGAAATGCAAGGCATAAGGAACCTCTAAAAGCTCCTCAGTAGTGTTCCATCACTACTGAGCATTCTGAAGCATCCATAGTGCAGGTCCTCCTGGCAATCTGCAACTTCCTAAGAAATCGAAATTCTTTGATACTTTGATTTTTGTTGACCTTCTGCCAATAAGAAACAGTAAAGATGAAAGGCAAAATCTCCAGATCATAGGCACTAAATTCTGCAAGGCCAATGGAGACCAGAAACCAAAGAAGACTAGTGCAGATGAGACCAAATTCCTGCCGAAAGAGAGGGTAAGTGGCCAAGCAAGGCAGTGGCAGGAGTTCTATTTCCAGGTCCCACCCTGAGGGCTCCTTAACTTCCCATGAGAATGGAACCATCCCCTTGCTCTTTCAGCAAATATTGATCTGGCATTTCAAACCGGCTCGTAAGTGGGAAACTCTACCGCTGTCTGTTGAAAGCAAGTATAGCTAGATCAGCTCTTTCAATTGATTTTGCCACTGAGCCAGATGAAGTCATAAACAATAACAAGTAGGGAGAGAAAGGTGATTCTGGGACTTTCAGGATTTTTATACTAACCTTCTCTAGCATAACAAAACCATCTCATGAAACATCTCTTCAGAGAGGAATTGCAGAAGGAACCTAAGGTGCAAAATTACAGCCAACTTTCTAAACAGGAACTGGTTTCATTTTGAAATTCTGAGCTGCTCAGGATGAAATTGGGACAAAGCATAGAGGACCAGAACATGCTAAACATCATGAAGATGCAAAGCCTTGGGTAGACATTCCCAATGGCAGAAACAAACAATAGGCAAGGTTTTAAGGGGAAAAAATTGAGGTGCTTGGTGCTGAGTGTAAAATACAACCAAAGAAGATGTGTCCTGTCTCTATATGAAAAAAACTCTGCTGCTCCAGTCTACAGGTGCCTCCAGTCTGGGACAGGAAAGAGGCTTAATCCAGCCTTGCTGATAAGGACCTGCATTTGTTTTTTCCTTGAGTCCAGTGTTTTCTAAGTCAGAGGGTTGAGTTTTAAGGATAAGATCAGGTTCAAAAAAGCTAAATGGAAAGATATTTATTCAAAGTTCTACCGGTGCCTTGTATCTCATGACTCCTGGAATCAGCTCACATGGAACAATCCAGGGTGGGCAGTGGGGAGAGGAAGGGGATAGAGGAAGCCATCTAAACAAACAAACAAACAAACAAACAAACAAACAAACAAACGGGACTTCCCCCAGCATTAATACTTCAAGCAATGTGACTTCAAGAACAAACATAAACACGGTTTCTGTGATTCCCTTTTTCCTACATATAATGTTGACATCACAAAACTACAGTGTCTTAAAATGAGGACTCTAAACATGTGGTTCTAAGTTTTTCAACTAATAATATGCTAAAATTTTTCCAAATGAGTACCTTTCCCCCTGCTCTTGAGTTTTGGCTCAATAAACATGGCTCACAGTTCATTTTGAAATATTCATTTGTTACTACTGGATTCTGAAATGACCATAATTTATCTTAGTACATTCCATACTATGGGTCAATTGTAAAGCCCTACAAAGCTGCGTTTGATCCATGTCACCTAAATGTTTCGTAAGCAAATATCAAATGCTATTGCAATCTTTCTATAAAGTACACATAAATCTGGTTATATAGACAAAGTCATTTAAAGCAGATATGTGTACCATTTTTGAAAGAGCATTATTCACAACAGCCAAAATATTGACACAACTCAAAGTCCATCAAACAATGAGTAGTTTCTTTGTCTGTCTATCTGTCTGCCTGTCTGTCTCTGCCTGTCTGCCTGTCTCTGTCTGTGTCTGTGTCTCTGTCTCTGTCTCTATCTCTGTCTCTGTCTGTCTCTGTCTCTCTCTCTCTCTCTCTCTCTCATGTGTGTGTGTGTGTGTGTGTGTGTGTGTGTGTGTACAAAATATTGAACTTTAAAGGGAAGAAATTCTGACACAGGCTGTCATATGGATGGCCCACAAGCACATGTGCATGAGGAATTGCCAGCTGCTCAGAGGCAATCACATGTAACTCCTTCACATGTGGCACTATGCTTTGGATGTGATTTGCTCCCCAAGGTTTGTGTGCTGGAAAGCTGGTGCCACTGTGACAGTATAGAATGATGGAGCCTGTAAGAGGCAAAGCCTGTTGAAAAATAATTAGGACATGGATGTCTATGCTCAAGAGTAGACAAATGTTGCACTGCAGGAATGAGGCAGATTTGGTAAGAGTGGTTTGTTTCCCAAGATAGGCTATTAAGGATGAGCCTGATCTCCTCCCTGAAGCATCTTGCTTACAGAGAGACTCACCATGTCATCTCCTGCATCCTTATCTGACCATCATTACAGTATCTGACACAAGACATTATCAGAACTAAGCAGACACAGACTCTGCACTTCTAGATCTCCAGGACTGGATGCTAAATAAACCTTTTTAAAAATACATATCTAACTGTTAAGTATTTTGTTACACTAACATATGACTAAGTCAAATTAATGAGATAGAAAACAGAAAGATGATTACTGAGGGGAAAATAGAATAATGTTCAAAAGTCCATCTGGAATCAGCCAGCACTCTGCAAACAGATACTATGGCCTGGAGAATGTCTGCAGGGCCAGGGACACAGTGCTAATGTTTTATGACAGAATGTTGGGCTGGACAGGCCTGTGGAAGGCTCTTGATATAGTGAAAATCATAAGCTAAGGGACTAGGCTTTGGGTCTAGGGAGTAGGCCACCATATGTGTGCTGAGAGAAGTGACACCATCCGTTCAGCAGGTGATGAAAATGAACTCAGAAACTGCATAAAGGATGGCTGCAAGGGAGCCATGCTGCGAACAGGGAGCCTGCTGTGGAGCAGGTTGTAATCATTGGACTTCCTGTGAAATTGATCTTACCACAGTACGTCACAGTATTTACCCAGTCCTATATTAAATAGGCTCAGTGTTTTACAGTAACAAGTCTCCAAGGAAACACCAATAGGAAACTCCCAACAGACACAGAGAGAGACTGAAGGAAAGCAATAAGAGGTAGAGGGGAAATAAAAGACTAACATACTAGGGAAAGAAATTGCCAAGCTGAGTAATTTGCATCAGAAAACCAGCATTCCTTTCTTCAAAAATGGATAGACTATGTAACACTAGGCAAAGGCCATTAATTTAGTATTTGACACATTGGAAAGTATTTCTTTTTTATTAATTATTTATTTTATTTATTTACATCCCAAGAGCTACCTCCCCTCTTGGTGTCCCATTGCAGAGTTCTTCCCCCATCCCCCCTTTGTCTCTGAGAGGGTGACCCCCCAGGTATCTCCCCACACTGGAGCATCAATTCTTAACAGGATTAGACTCATCCTCTTCCACTGAGGCTAGACAAGACAGCCCTCTACTACATATATTCTGGGGGCCTCAGACCAGCCTGGGTATGCTTTTGGTGGCTCAGTCTTTGGGAGCTCCCAGAGGTCCAGATTAGTTGACACTGTTGGTCTTTCTATGGGGTTGCCATCCCCTTCAGGACCTTCAATCACACGCTTCGTCTAATTCTTCCATAGGGACCCGAGACCTCCATACAATGTTTGACTGTAGGTATCCTCATTGTCTCAGTCAGCTGCTTGGAAAGCTTCTTGGAGGACAGCCATGCTAGGCTCCTGTCTGCAAGCACAATATCAGCAGTAGTGTCAGGGATTGGTGCCTGCTTATTAGATGGATCCCAAGTTGGGATGGTTACTGGTCAACCATTCCTTCAATCTCTGCTCCATTTCTGTACCAGCATTTTTTTTTAGACAAGAACAATTTTGGGTCAAAAGTTTTGTAGGTAGGTTGGGGTCCCCGTCCTTTCACTGGGGGTCCTGTCTAGCTACTAAAGGTGGTCTCTTCAGGTTCCATATCCCCACTGTTGAGAATTTTGACTAAGGTCACTGAGTTCTGTGAGCCTTCCCCATTATAGGTCTCTGGGACTTCCTAGAGATCCCACACACACCCCTCACTCCAAGCAACTGAATATTTCCATTCATTCTCCTGGCCCTCTCGGCCTTTCTCTTGTCTCTCCCTATACCTGATTCTGCCCCCTATTCCCTTTTCCATCCCCTGAGTATTTCTTAAGACTGTCAAACAACCAAAGAACTCAATAAGAGTATATGTCTACACTACATCAGGAATATGCTTGATCTTACTTATAATGAGTGAACGTGTGTGTGTGTGTGTGTGTGTGTGTGTGTGTGTGTGTGTGTGTGTGTACAAGGAAAACATCAGCCATCTGACAGAACTGTAAAGGTCTCATTCCCCTGGAGCATGTAATAAGAATAAAGAAATGCATCAGGGAGATGAAGAATGTGCAACTACACACATGTGTATGTATACTTGTATAAACAAAAAAGGGCCAGTGCATACATATGAAAGAAATCACAGGTCAGATCAGATCCAGACAGATAATGAAGGAGACTACTTAGCTACAGATTTACATGTAACCTTCATTCTCTGCATGAGAGAATATGAAAATCACCAGTGGATTGAAATATTAAATGTATTATTTAATCCAAGTTTGGGATTACTGAGGGTGTGCATCTGGAGATTGTTGGTACCTTCATGAGTCTTAACAAATGTACAAATTGTACTTAAAACAAGATGGATCCTTAACGTGAATATGGGTAGATTAAAAAGTAATGTATATGGAACCTGGAATAGTGCCTGATATCAAGTAGATATTTGGCAAATCTAAGTAATTATGATAGAATAGCATTGTACTATTGTAGGAGGAGCTAAGGTGGGAGGAGTAAGGAGAGGAAGAGGAATAGTAAGGGAGGAGGAGGAGAAGGAAGGTGAGGAGCTAAGGGTGAGACAGAGAACAAGAGAGGGGGACATGGAGGTTGATGTTCGCTTATCTGTAGCAGTCAAAGGTAGTTGGTATATCTAGGTCGGGTATTGGGTTACACCTCTGATTGTAAGGGCATATTGTTATTGATCATTACCAAATATATAAGCCTTTGATTAATCTTTAAGCATTAGAGTCTCATTTTTCTGCTGGGCCTGCATAGTTGGTGGGATGGTCTGGGCAATGCCCAGCCTTGCAGAGACAATGTGAAAGATTGGCAGAGCCATCTCCCACCCTGGCATCTCATGGGTGGCAGGGCTGGTGTTTCTGGCTAACCTTTTCTAGCTGCAGTGCACACATAGCCTCTGGCCACGTGGTTGAGCTAGGCAGAGCCTACACAGCTTAGCCAGTTGGCTTAACTGCAGCCGCTTTTTAAAATAATTACTTCAACATACTATTTATATGTGCATATATGTTACTGTGATTGGTTGCTTTGGAAAAGTTTGCCTAATCACACACAATCAGGATACTGTGCATTTATTAAGCACCTGCTATCTAATAAGTATCAGGTATTGACGGGAATCAAAAGTGTCTCTGCCCTTAATAAGCTCACATGTTTCTCCACATATTAGCATATGAACTCCACGCAGACTCCTTCGCTAAGATCAAGGTCATGTGCATAAGTGGAGACTTCAGTTGAGAGAAGCTAGGAGCATGCTGTTCTCCATTCACCATGAATCCTGTATTTGTTATTTTTCTGAGGTTGTGGTGAAATACTAAGGCTACAGCAACATCATGAAGAAAATACTTATTTTGGCTTATGGTGACAGCATGGTATGACATGGCAGTAGGAGCAGAAAACTGGCTTATAAGATTTTCACCCACATACAGGATGCAGAGTATGTGAACAGAAAGTAGAGTGAATCTATAAACCCATGGGGCTGTCCCCTCAGTGATTATGTTTGCCAGCAAAGAGCAACCTCCTAAAGGTTTTATAACTTTCTCTGATATCACTAACAAAGGGCAACTAAATGCTCAAATATATGAGCCTATGGGAAACGTTTCTCATTCAGACCACCACAATGCCCAAGCCAGAGAGCTAGGAATCCTAGTGCCCATGGTGGGTGGAGGTGTTAAAGGCAGATGAGGAAGTATTTCCAGAGTTAGAGATATTCCCTTCCTCAGCTTGTACAACTGCAGTGCTTCAAATCTTTCAGAAGGTTGAAAAGGAATGGGCACTGTGGGTGGCTTGATGAGACCAAGTGTGAACACATGATCTATGAAAAAGGCAATTGCTGGCTTTCCTTTGACAATAATACTACATTTGAAACCTATAGGGAGCTCTTAGCAGAACGAGGAGGGGTATGGAAAATGAACACAGCTTCTAATACTATGAGATGAACCATTTCCCAATCAGCAAGCCATTTTCACATCGACCTCCCTCTTATCTAATGAACCAGCATTGTCAAAGAAGGTAGAAGATGGACATTGAACAACAAATAATACCACATAGTGTACTAGTGTAAGGATATTAGTAAGAAGGGAGTGTAAGGAGAAGTCTTACAAGGAAAGGGAGATTAAAAATGCTAAAGGTCAGGAAGATGAGTAGGGAGGGCACAGAAATCCCTAGGTGACGAGAAAGGGTAAGGAAGACTAGAAAAACAGATCAGTAGAAAACTCTCAAAAAGAAACTCCAGATCTCTCTATAGATGATAGGGATTGTTTGGAGAGATGTGTGTTTTCATGATGGAAGTGGAATATGAGGAAAATTTATATGGCAAATCTGATTCATGGTACCCCAGTGATTTATTCTCTTTCATCATATAAGATCCTTCTCTTCTATTTATTTATTTATTTATTTATTTATTTAATGTATGTGAGTACACTGTCAGTGTCTTCAGACACACCAGAAGAGGGCATTAGATCCCATTACTGACGGTTATGAGCCACCATGTGGTTGCTGGGAATTGAACTCAGTACCTCTGGAAGAGCAGTCAGTCATGGCTCTTAACTGCTGAGCCATCTCTCTAACCCGATCCTTCTCTTCTTGAATATTTACTTGAGGCCACTGATTCTGCCAGCTTCTTTCCTTTGCCTCTCAGGAATCATTTTTCACCCCCTCCTTGACAATGGCCCTCCTCCATCTGTGTAGACCACCAATGAGATATATGTCATATCCTCTAAACAGTGCTCAAAAACCACCACTGTGGCTGTGTAGGTGGCTTAACAGATAAAGGCATTTGCCACCAAGCCTGACGACCCGAGTTTGAGTTCCAGAACTGCCTAGCATGGATGAAAGACAACACTGACTTCAGCAAGTTGTATTCTGACCTGCATGCATGTGCTATGGCATATTTATGCATGTATACACACAAAAAGTAATTAATTTTTTTAAGTGCTGGGATTCAGGCTTCATACTTTTATTTTTTATGCCCTTCATTGTATCATCTGAGCTATTGCCAAGCTGACTGCCTTCAAATTCACATATGCTACCACCTATCCCACTACTCTGCCAACTAGAAGACATGGTACATTGTCTAGAACCACTATTAGGATCTGATGATAAAGGTGGAAATACTGAAGTGCCCACACACATATACAAATTGATTGTTTTTCTGATTATATCTGTATGGCTTAGGTTAATGTGGTCCTCAAATATTTCATTTTGGTCCATCTGTGGAAAGTAAAGTCAGCTAGGCAGTCAGTGTGTCAGTTCAATATCTTTTCTCTGGTCACACTGGTGCCACAGTGAGTCCCTGTTCCCAGCACTGCCATGAAATGCCCTTCCCATCCTTGAACATGGATAAACACCAAAATGGCAGAACAGATCACCTGCCATGCCAGGCACTGAGTCATCCTGGAGGTGTTATACATCCGAAGAGCTCCCTGAAATGCCCCAGGGGCTTGAAGATGAGAAAGACATGAGAAGGACAAACAAAAAATATGCACCTGTGAAAAGAATCTTGTAATAGCAGCCGCCCATGCACAAGGTGGAAGGGGTAACAGATGGCCACGTCTGCCTAATTTCCTTGTCCCTGAGGTTGTACTTCTCTGCTTCCCTTCCATCTCTTCTCCTAGAACATAGTTTTGGCAGACAGTGAGTCCCTTGGAATTGATCAGTATCCTTCAAAGTCATTCCAGAGTGGTACAGCAAGCAGGGCCAGCCTATATGCTATGCAAATCAGAAATTCAGAGTTATGAGAATGTCTAAAGCACATCTGTGACCTTGTAAGGAAACCCCTTCAGTTAAACAAAATATGTTCACTGATGATCAAGACCCCTTTTCAAAAGATTGACAGAGAGAACTGGACTCAGTGGAGAAACACAAAATCATTAGGCAATGTGAAGCCTGCCAGCTAAGTCACTGGATTCAAAGGGCTGTGGAGCTATTAATTGGAGCTACTGAGATAACTCGTGGTTGACCTCCATCTGTGTGTGGCATCATCTGTGGGCCCATCAGTTCCCTCACCTAGAAGATGAACTTGGAATTTAAGTGTTGACTGACTAATGCTGATCTTCCCCATTAGTGCTCCCTGGAAGACGCCTCAAGGATCCTGCTTGTCTGTTAATACTTCTTAATGCTTCAAAAAGTGTAAGACGGGATGTTTTAAAACCATTTAAGCTTACTTTGAATTCTACACTTTATAGCTTCCTCCATGAACTCCCTGATTCACTAATTTGGACAGACAGAATTTCAAGTACTGTGCAGGTAAAATGTTCCATAGATTTTACCATATCATGGTTTCTGTAACATGATTATATAACATTGGTTAAGCCCTACATCAATGCTCCCCCCAGTTACACTTCAGGCAATTTCAATGCCCTATACAAGTGCCACTGTAATGATAAACACCAGGAAATGGTATATTTGGGAAGTGATGAAGTAGAAATTCAAATTTAACCCGTTAAGCCAGTGTTTCTCAACCTGTGGGTCACAACCGCATTGGGATCCAATGACTTTTTCACAGAAGTTACACCTATGATCATGGATATTTACAATTTATAAATGTAGCAAAATTACAATTATGAAGTAGCAACAAAAAATAATTTTATGGTTGAGGGTCACTACAACATGAGGAATAGTTTTAAAGGGTCACAGCATTAGGAAGATTAAGAATGGCTGTGTCAGACCTTCGTGAGCATTTTTCTAAGCACTGTGGTCGTCTCTGCAGAAGCACTTTACACTGGTAGGGGTATCATCCTTACCCCTCTAAAGCTCCCACCTAGCTGCTTTCAGGGGGTAGAAGACCTCTCTGAAGAGACTAATGAGATTGTCCCTATGATGAAGGCAAGGTGAGAAGTGAGAGAAGACCCCAGAGTCTATCCCAGAAGGAGGCAAAAAAGTCCAGAATGGGTCAAAAGAGTAAAAGTCCTGGTAAAAAGTCCTTGGAGCACTATAGCCAGAGCAGCGTGGTGGTCATGTGCCTTCTGAGACTGAGCAGTTCCTGACCTCTTGTAGGTTGAAAGGATGGCACTGGACCTCTTGAACTCTCCCTGCTCCTCTTAGAACTTCAACTAAGGTCTGAAGTAGAGTCCCACTGTTCTAAAAGCCCTGTAATTAAAGTTCAGAGAAGCTTGTAGCTATTGGCCATCTGACCCCAAGAGGCTTGCAGAGAGATGTCCTTGTCCACAGAAAAATAGCAAAGTGTAGATATTTTGACCTCCACCACCTTGACATCCACTGACAATCCAAGAGGACCTGGACATTTGTGTCCTTTTTTACCTTCACATGAAAGATTCGCTTGCCCTGCTCTGAAGAGAAAAGTCAGATGCAGGCAAAAGGACCATATATGCTCTGTGTTCTAAACCAGAATGACACTCATGGGCTGACCTGTGTCAGGTAAAAAGAAGGCCTTTACCACAGACAAAACTGCAGAAATTACACTATGGGAATGAGTTTGTTCTAAGATCTGTGAGTGGCAGCAGGTTATGAGAGGCCAGCTAAGAGGTTTTAGTGGACTTTTTAAGGGTTATGCTTTGGAGAGGAAGGGATGCTGTTTCTTATCTCTTCTGTAAGTTGAAAACCCACAGCTTTAAGACAGAGTGCTTGAAGAAAAGTGAATGGGGGATTTGTCCTTTCTTCTTACAACATGCTGAGCGTGCTCAGGTTCAGTCCGTATGCTAGAACTCCATTCTCTGAGACCCCAGTGAAGGTGGCACTGAGGACACTATGACTCTGTCCTACAATATGAGCAGTGTTGGACCAGATCATGATTTGGAATGGGAAGGAAGGGACACTGACAGATAGTGTTCAGTAACTCTGACTGGGCAGCTGACACCTGCACAGGGAGAGGATAGCTTTGGGAGACAGGCTGAATGCATATCTGGAAGTAAAGTCATGCAATGGCTGTGGACTGAGATAGGAGATTCTATAGTAGCTGGAGCAACCAGAGCAAGATAGACATGGCAGGAGATAATGTCAGATACAAGATCAAGGCAAAGCCCAAAGGGAATTCCCCACAGTGATGAGCTTTGATCTCAGTCTCAATGTGATTTCAAGTAGAAGTAGAGCATAATAGGTACTAACCACCAATTTCCTTTACATTGACCAAAAGTATGAGGTAAACAATTTCCAAGTATAAAAGCTTTATTTTGGCTCTTGTCTTTAAGACTCTAAAGTGTGCTGGTTATGTGGCTTTGAATATGTACAAAGGTATGGAATCATGGTTAGAACAAACCTGATCAACTTGTGATGGCCAGAAACCAAAGAGTTGAAAGGAAATACTTCAAGGGTTTCAAAGGTATCCCCTTCAAAGGCACATCTAGTGGTCTAGCTCCTTCCATTACATTCTCACACACTAAAGGTATCATCATCTCTCAATTACTCACAGTATGGCAACTCATGAGTCTTTGGGAAACACTTAGCTAAACAATAGTCTTTAAGGGATTGTGCTGGTAGTTGAGTAGAAGATTGAGTGTAGGAACAAAAAGCAAAACAGAAAATAAGTTTTATGAGACTGTTGTGATGCCCTGTACTAGAGGGAAGTAGGGTGGGAATGGGAATGCTCAAATTGGATGTGTGTTGGGATGATCTGTTGAGGAAGAGAAACTGAGAGCCAATAATGGTGGATGGGCTGAACACTCTTAAGTAGAGAAAGTCTGGGAAGCCAATGATTATCTGACATTAATGGGGCGATCAATGCAAATACTAAGTGAAGATCTATGAATAACATTAGGAATAAGAAGCATCCCAAAGCAAATGAGTATCCAGTTAACAAGGACATCTCCAGTGACTTCCAGGACCTAGAAGGAGGCCTCCGTGTCTAGGTTAAGGATGTGTAAAGCACTTCTTATAACTAAGAAGTGATGCTAAGGATCACAGAGGAGGAACTCAGTCATATCTGCTGAAGGAGGAAGCGTACAGCCAAAGAAACCTGATTAAATCATATGAAAACACAATCTAATTATAGAAAAATAGCCAGTCTAGAAATTTCCACAGAGTTAATCCTAACAGTCTCTGATGAATTAGAGAGTATGGGCCTCTCTGGAAGAAGCCAGATGCTCATGGAAGTCCTACTCCAGGTGGACTGCCACCAGGATTGGTTGGTTCCCAGAAGCCACAGTTAGAACTGGAAATAACATTCACTCCAGATGGATGGGATGCCGCTGTGGACAACATTCTTCACAGCTTGTCTTCACTGTGACTCCAAGGGAGTCAATGAAAAATGGCATCACTGGTGTAAAAATAACTTTATATGAAAGTTATCTGTACTTTCTGTTTCCCTATACTTAATTTTTAAGCAGTTTTCATCCCACAGAAATCACATTTCTGGCCCCCGCATCTTACCAAAGTAGTCTTTGACAAGATTACCATTGGCCTCTGTATTGCTGGACCCAGCTGTCAGGTCTCCCCCACCCCCCATCTTGAAGGATATCTCAGTCCTACTGGCCATGGATTTCTCCATTAAAGACCTCCTGCTTTGTCCACTCTATTTACCACCTGTTCTGTCCAAATTGTGTGTGTGTGTGTGTGTGTGTGTGTGTGAATAGTTTTTTATTGTTTTGGGTCCTAATTGTTGATTGTAAGTCTTCTTTCCTTCTTACTGTATGTCCTGTCTCCCAGCTACCTCCAAAAATCTATGCTTTCACCACATAGTATAATCACACCATGTAAACAGAAGCCCGGGTATATTCAAAGGGGTGTGACCAAAGTGTGTGAGAGGGTGCTTGAATTGGGACATTGCTACTTGAATGTTAAGTTCAGACTTAAGGTAGAAAATGAAGACCAAGGAGACAATGTATAGAAACTCCCATTTAGAACTCTGGGGAAAACTATTCACTGCCCTTGAGTTAAAAATGACACAAATAAATCAAAAGTAACAGTTATAATTCTAAAAAGTAGTTGCTTATCTGTACACATTAAACTCTCTGGTACTGATGTAGTAACTTTATACTTCCCTTCATCCAAAATATCCATGTCCATCTTTCACTCAGTATACTACTAGGCTTTGGTTCATCAAGTCAGTCCATCCTTTGTAATTTTTATCTAGTGCTTTTAGGATAAGTAGGAGTGTTTAAAGCATCTCTATTCTCAGAGGTCCTGTTGCAGAATTACAATCACCCTACCACTCATTGTTGGCATCTCTTTTATCACCATCAGTTCGAACAGGCACAAAGAAAGCATGTCTGTCAATTATTTTGTCAGCAAAGCAGATGCAGAAGCATCACTTGCAAGTAATCAGCAGTCATTTCTGCAAGGAATACGCTCTTTTTTAAAACGAAAAAAAAATCTGCAGTATATACAACTCTCATGTATACACAGAATAATTATCTGCAGTGTATGTCTTGGCATCCCTGCTGTTGAGCTTATGATTTACCCTAATGAATTACCTGTTCTGTTGATGTCTTCACTCTGCAATAACACAATCACATCTGAGTAGTCTACTTCCAATTTCCATCTATTTTGCACACTGTCTGCAGAGACAATCAGCTATACATGGAGGAGTAGCTGTCACCTTGGAACCAGAAATCCCCCGCCCAAGTTTTGGGTTTGTAATTCATTCTATCATGCAGGACATTTCATTTCCCTTGTCTCCGTAGCTGTGTGGAAAACCCTACATCCTTTTTTATCACCCCCTAATAAGGCAGGCATTTTGTGTATTACCACTCGGAAAAGACTTGGAAACCCAAATACCTCACTTCTTTTAATTTGTGAGGGAGTTAGGATGAGTCTTCCCATATCAATTAACCTAATCTAGATAAAGCCTCTCAGATATTCTCAAAAGCTAACCAAATCTAGATAAATCTCTCTCAAGCATGCCCAGAGGCTGATCTCCTAGGTGATTCTAAACCATGTCAAGTTGGCAATCAATATCAAGCGGCATCTTATGCAATGAAAATAATAATCCATAGCATTCACAAGCAACTTCAGTTTTTTAAAATTGATATTATCAATAATAAAATGAAAATTTTACCAGATGACTAGCAATAATAATTATTGCCACACATAAAACACCTAGGCTAGTTTTCTTTTTGGTGTGTGGGTGTGGGGGAATGGTATATTGTGGTATGTGCCTGTGTGTGTGTGCATGTGTGATATGTTTGTCTGTGTGTGTTATGCATGTCTGTGGTGTGTGTATGTGTGTATGTGATGTACATGCCTATGGTGTATATATATATATGTGTGTGTGTAATATGTGTGTGTCTGTGTATATGTGCATGTGTGTGTGGTGTTTGTGTGTGATATGTGTGCATACATGTGTCTGTGTATGTGTGGCATGTGTATGTGTGATGTGCATGTCTGTGCATGTTGTTTGTGATATGTGTGCATGTGTGTGTGTGTGTCTGTATATGTGTGGTGTGTGTGTGTGTGTGTGTGATGTGCATATTTGGCATATTTGTATGTAGTGTGTGTACCTATGAGTATGCCTGTGGAAACCAGGGTCAATGTCAGGGGTCTTCCTCTCTCACCTTCCACCTTATTTTTTGAGATAGATTTCTCATTGAACCTCAAACTTCCCAATTAGCTATGCTGGTTGCCATGGAGTCCCTGGAGTCTTCTGTCTCTACCTTCCAATATTATGACTACAGGAGCGATGTACACATAGGTTTTTTTATGTGTGTGCTTGAGGTCCTATCTCAGGTCCTCATATTCATGAAGCACTTTAACAGACAGAATCATCTCCCCACCCCCTTATAGAAACATCAATGTCAGAGTAGAGCCTCTTTCTTTGAGAAGGGATACATTCTCAAAATTTTGCATACTTAATATGCAATGAGCTTCAGCAAGTTATTTAGAAGAGCCATGTGACTAGAGGCCATATATGCATGCTACAGCTTAGCTGTAGACAGGGGCTATATAGTATTTTAGTTATATCTAGTTTGAGGTACAGTAGACTTAAGATTCCAAACTTCTTAATAACTAAATGTTAAAAATCCCTTTGACCAAATTAAATGAAGCCCTGTGCACTGCAGTTTAAATTTTTGCAAGATTTAAAGAGGACAAGGCAAGTCAGGAGTAGTCTTTTTTTTTCAGGTATTATCTGCACAGGCAAGACAAGCATTAGCCTGACATGGTGCTGTTGGATGAGGAAGGACTGATTTTAACCAGGGAGGTGTTTTCTGTTCAAAGCCATATTTACCCACAGATATAAAGATGTCAGTTCTTTCTTCCCATGTTGCTTGGTGGCATCTGGCAGATGTTTGTGTATGCTAAGTTCTGCATCAAATGTGCAGAAGAGCCAAACTCATGTTTTAATGACAAAATGCTGCTCAAACACATACTAAAATAGTACTTTTACTACTCACTTCAGCATGTACACACATATAGAGAGAGAAAAAGAGAGAGTCAGAGAGAGAGAGAAAGAGAGGGAGAGGGAGAGAGAGAGAGAGCATCACCATTCTTAGTAGCTTGTTTTGTTGTCTATGTGTGTCAGACACACAGACACACATAGACAAACACACACACACACACACACACACACACACACACACACACA
>JANHMN010000001.1:260241803-260283479 GCA_030674055.1 Rhabdomys pumilio | reverse complement strand
CACACACACACACACACACACACACAGAGTCATCATCATCATTCTTAGTAGCTTGCTTCTGTTTCCACTTGAATAGATACCCTGTAGATGGGAAGTCACACAGCAGCTTTGTGCCCTATCAAGTTGCCTCCACCCAAAAACAGCTGCAATGCTTATCTAATTAAACCCCAGCGCCAAACTGTGAGATGCAGCATCAATCATTAATATTGTATTTTGGATCACTTTAAATTCTGACTGGGGGTAGGTGGTTTCCCGCACACTGGTCTCAGAAGGAGATTTTTCAAATAATCTTTAAGCAGCACTGAAAAAAATAAAACAAGCTGCCTGCTGTTCAATGAGGGCTGTGCTATCCTGCTGAACACTGATTAGCTGTTAACTCTAATTGAGAGATGGATATTACTTATTCTGAAAATGCTAAGGACCTTTTTTATTGTGAATAATATGTAGCTTTCCTCACCTCAAAAAATGTGTTTGCGGCTCCTTGCCCAAATTATGAGCGGTTCCAAAAAGAATGGGGACTTCTGGTTCTCGTGTCTCTAATTTGCAGAGTCATTTATTCTGAATCGTGTCTTTTCTCCAGGTAGCCATCCACGAGTCAGCGGACTGTGGTCTCCATGTGCGGTTTGTGCATGTATGCCCTGCATCTGGAGCAGGGGCATGCTCTTACAGTTCTGACGGCCCAGAGATGTTTATGTAAATCTTTGTTCCAGTCAGGCTCATGCTGACATGCTTAGGTTTATGCTCATGAACCAAGAGGAGGAGTTTTCTCTACCCCTGTCTAACAGACTAGAGCCAACAAAGCAAGCCAAATGGGGCAATTTAGACAAAGAGAGACTGGCCAAAACTAAATGAATATCTGCTCCCTTCTAGCATTCTAGGAAGGATACCAAGCAGCTGTGCCAAAGCACACTGCTCCTCTTTGTGGAGAAAATGCTCTGATCTCCTTAAAGTCGGGGCCATACTCAGCACCCGCCACAAAAGGCGATGTGTATAAGACAGGCTCCTTAACGAGGGACGGAGGACTGCAGAAGCACGGCATGTGCCAAGCTCTGCATAAGCAGAGCTTAAAACTCAAGAGGAAACAGGGCAAATATCTGAACCATGAGGTTCTCATTCTCAAAGCCAAGACAGACTGAATTTGTGCCAGGGTCATGCCTGGAACCCAGCCACATCAGCTAAAGAGAGATGGGAGAGCCAGAAAGAATACAAATAAGTGGGAGTGAGAGAGTGGAGATGTTTCACGCGCTTCTGGGACAGAGGAAAAGACAACCCTGTTAGAATGACTTGCTGCAGGACAAAGAGGCTGGAAGATCTAGGAACGTTCTGAAAGCCCACAAGAAGAATCTCTGGGCATGAAGGGACTGATCGGCGGCATCTCCTGAGTCTTGCAAATAGACCAAAACAGAACAGGGCACAGTGCCTTGTGTTGTCAACCCAGCTCAGCTCAAATTACATTTCCCAGCATCTCTTTGCCCATATAATTCTGAGAAACTATGTGCCAATCTGGAAAGTGGAATCAAGAGGAAGCCACATTTATGGGCTTTGATAGCTATTTACCTGCGTATTCACCTTATTGGCTAGCATCAATTTCAGTTCTTCCTGAATCCTCTCCTTCAACTCTGTGACTATGAAACCAGCAATGTTCACTCCTTAACAAAAGGTGTCATCATTTCTGCTGTACCCTCCCATCCTCCAAGTTAGAAGTTAAGAGATGGTGCAATGTCAATACAGATTCTGCCCATCCTCCTAGGTGACAGCTTGTGTCCCTGGTTATCACAGCTTTTCCTCCAGTTCTCCATAACTCTCACATTTCTTTGACCACACCTAGAAGGGATGGTGGTTTGTCTGGGTGTGTAGTGATCTAATTATAATATTCTAGATCATCAGGTAGCTTGCTATGACTGGGGCTTAGAAACTAGCACTAAGACAGTCAGTGAATAACTAACAGTTTCTAATTCATAAACCCTATATTTATAACATGCTTAAACATACACACACAAACAGGACATATGCATAGGTACACATTCATGTATTAATAACATAAATGTGTATTAAGTATGATAATGCATTACTTAATAATGGATATACATTCTGATACTTGCTTGGTTATGCAATTTTATCACTGTGGAACTATAGAATGTAGTTACATGAACTAAAACAGATAAAAATATCATTCAATAATATAATTTTATACAATTACCAGCCTATTCAAAGCCTGTCCTTGACCAATCTGTTATTATGCAGCATGTGATTATATGAATGTACACACACACACACACACACACACACACACACACACACATGTCTATGTTTCAGCAAGCTAACTTGTCTGTTGGTAAGCAAGGAGGAAATCTCTCAGTCTTCCTACTTTCCAGCACAATACTCTTCTGTGATCCCTAACATTTCCTTTTCTTTAACCCATTCTTCAATAATGATATATCTAGTAGAGCAATCTGCCATTCTTCTTTGGCTCCCCTACTTTGCATGCAAAGCTAAACAAACTGTAGGCTTTTATTAGAACGAACTTCTAATGAGAAGATGATGTCTGCAGAACATGAGGACCCCTGTCAGTGCGTCCACATGATGACAGAACCATATTCTTCCTCTGGGAAATACATGAAGAGTTGATTGGCACAAAATAACACCTGGCTGAGAATGCAGACTAATTCTGACATTAGCTCATCACCTATCCTTTAACTTTTGAATGTGTCATGTAATATCTCATAACCTTCCTTGCCTTAATTGAGAACTTGAGATGAAAGCGTTTGTTCTGGCCACCCGTGGCATAAAAATAACACCAAGTGAAATTATTTATGTGCAGATTTTTCACCAACATGAAAAGGCCTTTAGAACCCAAATCACTCCAATTACAAAAATAATAATAATAAAGTATTAAACTTAAGTAAGCAAGAGAATGGGAGCTCAGTTATCCTCAGTAGACTTGGTGCCTGTATGCAGGAGATGAGCATCTCAGCTGGAACCATCTCTGGCTTTTTACAAGAAAACCAGTTATTTCCCTCCTCGTTTTCCTTTTCTGTAGGACCCTATCCTTGAACTTCAACTTGGATTATTACAGCCATGAGCCCTTACTACCTCTAGTCATTTCTTTCTCTAAAGGACTGGATTCTGTTCCCAATATTCCACAGCTAGTGAACAAAGTATTTGCATGACAAGGAAAATTACTGTGAGACATGGTATCTCATATACTTCTTACCCTCATCCTGCTGTCTGACCTAGCCCCACTCTAGACACCATGATCTGATGCTTAACTCAACCCCCCCTTCACTTCTGGTGTCAAAATTGATGATGTCTTCTGAAAGAGAGATGGGGGAGAGAGATGAGAAAAGGAAAGAAGGAATGAAAATAGAAAAACACAATAAAGTCTGTAAGATAGGAAGAGAGCTAATTCGTTCTACTTGGTATTAAGGAGCTGTGCTATTTGGTGGTGAGGGCTCTAATATGCTTGAAGTGTAATCGACTTAGGAATTGTAATAACAGCCTTCCTTCTGAGTGATTTCCGATGAATTAGGAGTGTTGCCTCTGGCTTGTTTTTTCATCCCTGATAATTGAAAGTCTCAAGTTAGCAAACAATTGCTTTCCAGCAAGCATTGCTCCTTTGTTCAATTGTTCATTCAACAAAAACATCTCCTGGTTCATGTCTGTGTGCCAGACACCGTGCACTCAGTTTGCCAGGCATGAAGGGTAGAGCCAGACAGTCTGGTGTCTGAGGTTTTAAGGCCAAGAATCTAATGCTTACATCTGGCATTTTCTAATTAAGAAAACATTTTATGCAATAATTTTGGGGTCTTGGGATATAGTACATGTGTTAATGAGCTTACTGGATGGCAAAAGAAGTTGCTGAGGGGTTCCAAAGAGCATCTTAAAGGATGTGGTTCCCAAGTCTAATTTTCTTTCCTCTTGTGGAGCTGGGTACCAAACCTAGTGCCTGGACCTCAGCAAGTAGGTGATTTCTTCCACTTGTTATGCATTTCAACCCCCAAGGAACCCTTTTCAGATGAAAGCGCTGTTCACTACCTCAGAGATGTTCATGTAGTAGCAGGGAGTGGGAAGCAATCGTGGCTATGGTTATAAACTCCACAGGCGATTCTTATATATAAGCACAGAGGAGATCCACTCAGCATGAGCTATATACATATTGTGCGACATATGAGAAATGATCAAACAAATAAATATTTTAAATGGGTGCCATATTTTAAAAAGAACACTTGGCACACTACTGGAAATAAATTCCAAAACCAACATTTACATATATGCATACAGATGATTAATTTTTTTTTAGACTGTAAATTTGAAAAAAGAGCAAGAAAAGGTATGAATGAGGTTTTGGAGTGTTGAAAGGAAAGAGGGTAAATGATATAATTATATTGTAATCTCAAAATACAAAAGAAATAAATTTTTAAAGAGAAAGGAGTAGAAAGAAATGTTGGGTTAACGTTATTATAGGTATATACATAGCATTGTATAACACATATCAAAAAGGTTTTAATTTTCTAATTAAAATTTTATTTTACATACCTAAAGTAAGATAATGACTCTGGAGTTCAGGAAGACCTTCAATTATTTATCTTCTTGTCTTTGCTTCCCACATGCTAGGAATATTAGCCTGTCTGGTTAGCTTGAGATCGATGAATTTTAAATTAGTTTAAAACATTTTCAAACTAATCCTCTGTTTTGTGTGTTGTTCAAGATGCTTCTCAATAAAGAGAGTGAAAGAAGCATGTGATTAAACATTTAGTGTCTGTAAAAGCTTGAAAAGTCCCACATCCAGGGTTCTGAAGATGGGGCTTAATGGCAGAGCACCTACCTAGTACATACAGTGCCCTGGTTTTGATTTCAAGCAGTGAAATAAGTATGTAAATAAATCTGATTAGCATAAAAGAATTTTTTCTCATGTCGTGTGTCCAGATCACATTTACGCTCCATCTGTTCGTGCTAGTTTCTCCCCTGACCCATCCTGATCTACCTCCTCTCAGGGTCCATTAGAAAACAAACAGGCTTGGAAGGGTTAATATTAACATATAGTATTAAATAGCACAAGAATATAATATAAAATATGAAACAAAAACTACCACAATTGGACGAAACAAACAAATAGGAGGAAAAGAGCCCAAGAGAAGGCACAGAGACAGAAACTCACTTTTTTGCACACACAAGATTTCCATAAAAGCAGTAAACTGGAATCTATGACATATATGCGAAGGACTTGTAGGGTAAAAAGAAAGAAGAAAGACTATAAAGAATATATGTATGGAGAGAGAGAGAGAGAGGGAGAGAGAGAGAGAGAGAGAGAGAGATTGATTCTGCTGGCCATCTATTGCTGGAAATGCAGCCTACCCTTAAGAATACTTTCCCAGTGAGGCTCCCTAAGAGGAAACTAAATTTGGCAAGTGGTTATCAATTGAAGATTGCTTCTGGGTTAAGGATAGAAGGAAGTGTCCACTTCTCCTTTTATCTCTAGGATGAGATCTGGTGCAGACTGTTGGGGTTGGTCTGGTGCTATGTATCCACATGCTTAATACTAACCCCCAAGATCTGGTCGACCCCAGTGAAGAGATCTGCACTTACACCAAATGATGCGACATAAACCCTGCTCCCCAATTTAAAATTAATTCGTTATTAAAAGACCTGTGATTGGACAGTAGGGATAGAAAGGCAGGACTTGAGTATTGAGTGAAGGGGTCTCAGGAGGAACAGATGGAAGAAGGAGAAAGGCAAAGAAGGAAGGAGACCTCCATAAAAGGAGCTGGACATGACCAGGAGAGACAGCAAGTAACAAAGAACTTCAAAACCTGCCCAATCTAGGCTTACAGTTTGTAAATAAAGTATCGGTACTGTGAGTCTTTTACATGGGCTAGCAAGAATGTATAATTCTTGTCATCACAGCAGACCTATGCAGGCCCTGCACATTCTGCCTCTGTCTCTGTGAGTTCACATGTGAATCAATCATGTCAATTTAGAGGGCATTGTTTTCTCAGTGTCCTCCATACCCTTTAGCTCTTACACTCTTTCTGCCTCCACTTTCTCAGGTCCAGTCCATATATGTCCTTTGGTTGGTGGTTCAGTCTCTGAGAGCCCCAAGGGTCCAGATTAGTTGACTCTGTAGGTCTTCCTGTGGAGATCTTATCCCCTTTGGGACTTGCAATCCCTTCTCCTAGTCTTCTTTAAGAGTTCCCAAACTCCATCTACTGTTTGGCTATGAGTGTCTGCACTGAGTCACCTGCTTGGTGGAGCCTCTAAGAGGACAGCCATGCTAGGCTTCTGTCTGCAAGCATAACAGAGTATCATTAACAGTGTTAGGGGTAGGTACTTGCCCGTAGGATGGATCTCAAGTTGAACCTGTTATTAGTTGGCAATTCCCTCAGTCTCTGCTCCATGCCCTGTCCCTGCATTTCTTGTAGACAGGATAAATTTTGGGTTGAATGTTTGGTGCGTGGGTTGGAATCCCTATCATTCCGCTGGCATTCATGACTGGCTAGAGGATGTGGCGTTATGAGATTGTGACCAATGCTGTAGTCACAGTTAAGGTCACTTCCATTGACTCTTGGGCACCTCCCTTATCTCAGGTCTCTGTCTCATCCTGGAGACGCCCTCCACCTCCTCACCCCTGTCAGTTTCAGATTTCCATTCATTACCATGGGCATCTGGCCTTCTTCTTCTGTCCTTTCCCTCACCTGATCCTGAACCTCCCATTCCCCTCCCCATACCCCTCTCTCAGTTCTGTCCCTCTACCTGTCTCTTATGACTATTTATTCCACTTTCTAAGTGAGGTTCAAGTATCCTCACTTGTGCCTTCTGTATTGTTTAGGTTCTTTGGTTCTGTGGAGTGTAGTATGGTTATTCTGTATTTTATGGCTGATATCCACCTATAAGTGAGTACATACCATGCATGTCCTTTTGAGTCTGAGTTGCCTCAATCAGGATGATATTTTCAAGTTCCATTCTTTTGCCCACAGATATCATGATGTCCTGGATTTTAATGACTGAACAGTATTCAGTTGTGTACAACGTTTTCTTTATCCACTCTTCACTTTAGGGAAATCTATGTTGTTTCCAGTTTGTGGTTGTTACAAATAAAGCTGCTACGTATTTAGTTGAGCAGATGTCTTTGCAGGATGGTGGAGCATCATTTTGGTATATGCCCAGTAGTGTTATAGCTGTGTCTTCAGGTAGAACCATTTCCAATTTTCTGAGAAACTGCCAGTTTAATTTCCAAAGTGGTTGTATCAACTTGCAATCCAATAAGCAATGGAGGAGTGTTTCTTTTTCTATACATCCTCACCAGCATCTGCTCTCACCTGAGTTTTTGATCTTTTGCATTCTGATTGGTGTAAGATAGAAAATAAGGGTAGTTTTGATTTGCATCTTCCTGATAACTAAGGATGTTGAACATTTCTTTAGACGATTCTTGGCCATTTGAGATTCCTCAGTTAAGAATTCTTTGTTCAACTCTGTACCCAATATTTTATTTGGGTTATTTGGGATTCTGGAGTTCAACTTCTTGAATTCTTTATATAGGTTGGATATAGCCCTCTATTGGATGTAGAGTTATGTAATCCGCGCGCGATCTTCCCGCCAGCAGGAACTCACGCGGACACACAGGATCCTCCTACAGCAGGCTTTATTGCAGCCGAAATGGAAGGGAAGACCCCGATAACAAAGGGATACGTCCTTAAATACCTATTAGGTCGGCGTGTTGGTGTGTACCTCTGTGATTGGCTAGCAGAGCTCAGGAGAATATGACGTCTCGGGATGCGTCACATGTAGGCTGGTTCAAGGGACTCTGAGAATGCTCTGAGCACTTGTTTACTAGTTAAGCGGGGTGAGTCCGGGCTGATGTCGGCGCCATCTTCCAATGGCGGCGGTGTGATAGTGCGTGATGACGTTGGCGCACCACAGAGTTAGTAAGGATCTTTTTCCAATCTGTAGGTTGCTGTTTTATCTTATTGATAGTGTTTTTTGTCTTACAGAAGCTTTTCAGTTTCATGAGGTCTCATTTGTCAATTGTTGATCTTAGAGCCTGAGCCATTGGTGTTCTGTTCAGAAAAATTTCCCCTGTACCAATTTGTCTGAGGCTCTTTCCCACTTTCTCTTCTCTTATATTTAGTGTATCTGGTTTTATATAGAGGTCCTTGATCCCCTTGACTTGAGCTCTGTACAATGAGATAAAAAGGGCTCAATTTGCATTTTTTACATACAAACAGTTAGACCAGCACCATTTCTTGAAAATGCTTTCTTTTCTTTACTGTATGGTTTTGGGTTTTTTGTCAAAGATCAAAGCAATCATAGGTGTGTGGGTTTATTTCTGGGTCTTTTAATTAAATCAATTCTATTCCAACTCTATTCTATTCTACTGATCTACCTGCCTGTCTCTGTACCAATATCATTTGGTTTTTATCACTATTGCTCTGTAATACAGCTTCAGGTCAGAGATAGTGATTCCCACAGAAGTTGTTTTATTGTTTAGAATTGTTTTTGCTATCCTGGGTTCTTTGTTATTTCAGATGAATTTGGGAATTGCTCTTTCTATCTCTGAGAAGAATTGAGCTGAATTTTGATGGGGATTGCATTGAACTTGTAGATTGCTTTTGATAAGATGGTCATTTTTACTATGTTAGTCTTACCTATCCATGAGCATGGGAGATCTTTCCATCTTCTGAAATTTTCTTCAATTTTTCTCTTCAGAAACTTGAAGTTCTTGTCAAATAGATCTTTCACTTGCTTGATTAGAGTTACACCAAGATATTTTATATTATTTATGACTGTTGTGAAGGGTGTTGTTTCCCTAATTTCATTCTCAGCCTGTTTATCCTTTGTGTAGAAGAAGTCTACTGATTAGTTTGAGTTAATTTTGTATCCAGACACTTTGCCGAAGATGTTAATCAGGTGTAAGAGTCTGCTGGTAAGACCTGGGAGATAAGAGACTCTCAGAACTCAAAGGAAGGGATCTTAGATGAAATGCCCTAGAGTGGGGAGAAGAAGCTTGTAGAGTCCACCTCTAGCAGAAAGATAGGGCATCAAGTGAGAGATGGGAGTTACCATCCCACAGTCAAAACTCTGACCCATAATTGTTCCTGTAAGAACTACAGTGATGGAAATAAAGCCTGAGGAAAAGAAGGTCCAGAGACAGGCCCAAAGTGGGATCAACTGTCTATGAGTATGGGATGGGATCTGGAGAGCCAGCTCTGCCTATTTTTAGCTTTCTTTATGCCATCATTCCTCACACATATTAGACTGCAGAGTCTTCTTTATTATGGAATAGGTTTTTTTTAACTCTATAGAAATATCCTTGCATATCAACAATTTGCAAGGCATAATTAATACAGACCTTTAAAAAACTGAATTTACTCCTCCAAAAGTCATGGCATTTATTAACAAAGACACAGTCTGAGATATCATTGATCTACTGTCATTGGTATGTGAACATGGTAGAATATATGATAACAACTCATACATCAACCTACTATACTTATAGGTTATTGAGTAGACTGCATATGGACTATCATTGACTATAATGTTACAAGGCACTTATTAACTTTGACTATGTGTTGAGATTTGGTCAAGCTACTATTCATACGGAACTGAACAAGGCAAGCATAGTTCCCAGAACCAAATAAATCTGACCTTCTAGAAGCTAATGAAACAAATGACCCTGGTATTTTTATATGATATCTAATAGAGTGATGATTCAAGTTGGGGTGGCTGGGACTTTAGACAGGAGAGACAAAGACTAGTAGTGCAGGATTAGCATTTTAGAAATTTTATGCTAAAGATGAATGTCAGATAGGATAGTCATTGCCTTTCACTCTGTTTAAACAGGCTTGTATTATCTTTGGATTTAACATGCATAACTTATTAAAAGTTTATAGTCCTCAAAGCAAGTGTACTGGGGACATCCCAGTCACAATATTAAGTGACAAAATGAGCTTTATAGCATAGCCCAGAAGTTAATCCACTCTGTGAGCACCAAGACAATTAACACTGTGACTACTTTGAAAGGACACTCACATACAAAGGGACACCCCAAAACTTCTACTTTTCAAACTGACCATTCAAAGATGGGGGAACCATCTTTGTAGCTAAGAGATGAAGAAATTGGAAATGCTTGAAAGTTAACTTTGGTGGGATTTAACACTTCACTGACTCCAATTCCTGCTGATTGCTTGTTAAAATGACACCTAAAACTTGCAGAAAAGCAGTATGTGAGTCTGAGTAGATGATTTGTTAGGATGCTCATTAACAAAATACTTCTTTCCCACAGACATAAAATCTGTGGAAACAATTCAGGGAAATGGCACTAATAACTGCTCTGGGTAACAATCTTCATAATGATCTTTGTGTTGTTTGTTAAAATGGTATGTGAATAATAAACTGTCCCCCAAAGGCTCTAAAAGATAAAGCAAGAATTCAAAAGGTTGTTATTAGTGTTGTTTTTAATTTCTTGTTTTTGAGAAATCAACTACAATAGTGGAAAATCTTTAAACAGACAAATGAAAATTTTCTTCTTATTGTATTTTGAGTAGTGAAATTGTACCCAGGATTATAAAATCAAAATACATTGTTGCTAGGCAATTCTATGAATCATCCCAAGTCAGATTTTTACCAGATTGATACAAATGCTCCCCTTGATTTGTTTTTCCTCAACTGGAACACTATTTATTTATTTATTTATTTACTTATTTACTTTGCTTAAGCAACAAAAATATATGGCATGATTATATATGCATACAATGCTACGTGATCACAAATAAATCTTTCCCTAATGCTAAAACTTAATGCTATGCATAATTATTGCTGAAATACAGTTATCAGATGTGACATAAAGCCTAGGCACTGATTGCACTTGGCATTGTATTGATTATACAGAGAAGCAGCCCCAGCAGGAAGAAAAAAACAGGTGAATGTTCTCAGAACCACCTCCAGAACAGCTTCCATTTAAATCCTAGGTAATGGCTGTTCATCCCTCTGACTTGAGAAAGACCTACATAATGCTGTAGGCATTAGCTTATAGAACCCAAGACTTTCACTTGTAGACTCTAGTATATTTATTCAGAGTTAATCATTCTACTGATAGCTGAATCTAACAAGAAACCCACATCCTCCCTGTTACTTAATAATGAAGTAAATATATATTTAATTATACAAAATTTGAAAAAGATAAAGATGAGTTTGAATAAAATGATATTGATATTTGAGTCTTGTAGAGTCTTGGTGTGCTTTGTTATGTGCCTGTAAAGCTACTGTAGGCCTGAAAACTTGAGACAAAGAAGAGACTTCATTATTTAAAACCAAGCATAAAACTCTTATATATCCCATTTGTTGATATGACTGTCAAGTATCTCCTACAGATGACTGACGGGTCAAAGATCCTTTTGTTGAGATGTTTGTTCCGTGATAATAGAAGGCAAAGCCATGTGAGCCACTTAACTATTCTCTTAAATATGTAAAATGAAATCTTCAGACAAACTCTCCCAGAATTTTAGGTGGATAAATGCCTTAACTCTTATGAGCAACAAAGGAAAACTACAGCCAGTTATTAGAAGATTTAATGAACAAGGACAGCATTTAAAGAATAAGGTTAAAGGAAGAGGAAAAATGATCATTCTATGCTTTTTCTGGTGAAAAGTACCCTTGTGATTATGAGCATATTGTCATTAAAATTGCATATTCATGTTTTGCATTTTCAGTTGGCCTTGTGTCATTAAAACTACATCATGTTTGATGTATTTATAATTATAGCTAAAAGGTTATGTTAATGTTCATCTCTCCCACAATGAAACTCAACAGAAACGATTAAGTATGCTTCTTTGAATTTTCCACCCAGAAATTCAATCTGTACATGTAAAATCCAATATTCACACACCTTGAAATAAAATATCTTTGAAGTCAGTAGTCAAATTTTTAAATATGAGTCTCCCAGTGCTGGTGCTCACAAAAGCCTACATCATCTTTAAAAGATAATCTAGGGGGGGGGAGACAGAATGAACTCCATGTCTCATTAAATTCTTATAGGAGAAACTTCACCAGTGAAGATGAATTAACAGGGGACAATTATATCTCTTAAAGCTATAATCACTGAACTTAAACCCTCAAATCTTCCTTTTTATACAGAACAGCAATAATAAAAAGCATATAGTGCATGTTAGGGCTTTCCCCTCTGCAAGTAAAACTGGTGGTCAAAGCTAATATTCATTTTCTAATCTTGGAAATCTGTTCTAATGTCTCCTGCTAAGGAAATCACACAAACATAGACCCTATAGAATTAAAAGTTTCTTTTGGGAACTATAATGTCTGACTCTGGGTCTGTGATGTGGCTGGAGACTGCTAAACAAATCCTTTGCATTGTAGATAGTGATTTCTGTTTAATTGCTTTTCCTAACCCTCAGTGGTTATAAGAAAATAGGGTCATTTGTAAGAGATATGAAAAACCAAACTGTTTTTGCTATTCCTATACCCAATACAACACGGAATCTTCAGTGACCAGATTTTGTTTTGAGCTCTACACCAGCAACAGCAACCTGCCCCCCGGACACACACACATACACACCACTAAGTAATTCCTCAGCAGTCACCAGCTGAGCTTCCTACAATTCAGTTCAACTCTGATGTCATCCACATCAGTACATCAGGAACACTGTACATTAACTACACAGTAGCTGTTGCTTCTACTCCACAATAGCTCCCATCCTAACCAGAAACAAACAAGCATGGCTCTTGTAAGAAGTGTAACTCCCTATTCAAACCTCCGGTGTCTGGGAGTTCCATCTGGATGCAGTGAGGACACAGCGTCGGAGGCCTATCAATTTGCTCTTCCCCCTACCCCTCTTCTGATGACTCGACGCCCGTAATCAGCTTGAAGAAGTTAAAGAAGAGTCAACGCCCCTATTCCTCGGGCTTGGGGACTAAGATGGTTAATATGGGGCTGTCTCTCTGGGGAACAGCAGTGATTTTGTTGGAACAGGGAGGATTAGCTAGGATTTATGGCATAGCCATAACCTATTGGTAGAAATCTGTATAATTTAGTATCAAGATGAAGTTACAATTTCTTAAATGGTACAAAATTCAAAAAAAATAAAAAAAGAAGTGTAGCTCAGCCTTAGCAAATAAACACATTTTAAAGCCATCATACTGTAGACTTTGCCAGGTATGAGCAATTGATCCAAACACACACATAGTCATCTGTCTTCTGTACCCTGAATAATGAAGCCTTTTGTTTCTAAGCTGGCAGTCTATTCTACCAGCATCCATCACACTCTTGTAGAACAACTTTCTAGCCTGCTAGGAGGGTTAGCTCCTCACAGCTCAAAACACCTAACTTAGCAATATGTGGAGCTCTTTATTAAACTTCAGAACCATTTGCCTTTTCTTCCTTTTATTTGTGTTTTTGTTCTTTCTTCAGAAGTATAACCTCACATAATCCACTTTAGTATTTGGAAATCAATTATTGATCATTATACCTTACAAAATAACATATGTTTTCATAGCTAAGTAAGATATTACATAAAAAGTTACATTAAAATTTACTTCCTTTCCTATAATAATAATGTTCTAGACAAGAGAAAAGTATTCTATAACATTAAATTGCTTTTGGTCGATAATAAATTCATTATGTAAATGTTTCTTGGACTGATAATATAGTTTCATAGGTAAAGCAGCAGTCTTCCTGGTGTATCTAAGGTCTTGGATTTGATCCCTGACTCTATAAAGCACAAGAAAAAATAGAAGTGTACATATATTTCAAATCTAAATAAACAATGATTATTAAAAACATTTTTACTGGAAAGTCATCATCTCAATTCAACATTGCTAAACAGTGTATTCATTTTATGTGTATTGATATAATTTTATGTCAACAAATTGAAAAGATTATACATTTTATTAACATTAAGGGCAACATATTTAAGATAGGTGTGGTAGTGCATGCCATTAATGCCAGCACTTGAGAGACAGAGGCAGGCAGATCTCTGTGAACTCATGGAAAGCCTGGTCTACATGAGTTCCAGTTGAATCAGAGCTACATAGTGATATGCTCTCTCAATGTGCTTAGTATTATAACTTGTTATGCCATGTTTGGTTGATATCTTTGGGAGGCCTGCTTTTTCTGAAGGGAAACAAGAGGAGTGGATGGGGGAGAGAAGTGTTTGTGGGGGAGGGAGTACTGGGGGGAGAGGAGGCAGAGAAAACTGTAATTAGGATGGAATATGAGAGAAGAATAAATAATAAATAAATAATAAATACATACTTAACTAAATATTCTACTAAATGATGTGATAATAATTTTACCTATTCAATCATATGATACAATCTGACTCTATAAACAACACACACAAATTTTTAACCAAAGGTTCTAGAATATAACCTAAAGTTCTGAGTATCTCTCGGATCAATGCAATATTCTGCATCATTAACCTGCTCTCAGATTATTCAAATGTCTCTCCCTTTCTGCTTATCAAGCTGATGGCGGATGAGCCTTAAGAACAACTGAGAAGAATTGTTCGTGGTTATGTGCATGTAAAATGTCATCTTTTATCACCCAGTCTTTCTTAAACTGCAATCTATGTTCATAGAATTCCTTGATTCTTCAAAGGAAAAAAAATGGCAAAAGAGATACACTCTCATTATTTCTGTATCTAAACCAGAGCATTTCAGCTCTGGCCGCAAACACCCAGACTTCAATTCACCATAAGTAGAATAGTGATTGTGACAGAGACATGCAGGAACCCCATGCATCCACTGTACACTTTTAAATGAAGTCCACCCCTTTGTTGTACAACCAAGAAGTTATCCTACCACTGATCCTGGGTACGATTTAGGATGAGTTAAAGGTCTAATTTGGGCTTACCACTGGAGAAAAGAATCATTCTGACCTCAGTCAAGTTCTCCAGGAACAAAAGCTAAGAAAGAAGACCTATAAAACTTCTGGATCCAAAAACTAGTCCCCTGAAAACTTCCCTTGTCTTGTCGCTGCCTCAGAAACTATCACAAACCATTCTGAGATGCACCAAGATGAAGCCCTTCTTCCATTTCATGCACCTTCTATTCTCTTAGGTGCAATTTTAGTTGTTACCTGCAAACACAGAGAAGATTCTAGAAGGATATATGTAAAAAGGGGGGGGGAATACTACAGTGTAGTAGAAACTACACTGAGATTTATCAAGGAGATAATCATATATTGTCTAAGAAGGTACTCACACATTGTTTGATTTTGAGTAACTAATTTTAAAGTATACATGAAACTTACTATTGAAAAAAATTGTAGAATGATAGGTTAGGGTTAGGTAAGATGTAGTATCTTTTAAAAGACAACAAAAACTTATATGAGGTTTGTGAGACTCCAGAGTTTTGGCTCAACAAGGGAAATAAGTTCCCTAAAAATTAACATGGCAGCATAAACTGAAGTAGCTTTCTTATTTTGGAAACCAAAATGGTGGGTGTTGACTGGACCACAGCAGAGCATCCATGATGTCATGGAGGAAAAAACATGAGTTTGGTTATGCTGAGCTCTTTGGTCATAATAAAATATATACTTGGAAGGTCACATGCCCATGTGTTGGTTTCAGCAGTGAGTGCTGATAAAGAACAGCTTCCAAAGCCAGGCTCTTGCAGTGAAGTCCAGCCTTGGAGCCAGAAAGATTCTTGTTAAAGAACCAAAACCCAAATTATAGACTCGGCCTTGATACTTCTGTTCTGGGTCTATCTGCAGTGTAGGGAATAAAGATACACCTGATACACCTTTGGGGGACTACAGGACAAGAACTAAGGTGCAAGCTCTGCTTCCACAGACCCAATCTGCTAATGTTAGCAAGAAGGAATTTGCTGATGTAGTTCAAACCATGTATTTTTTACCCTCAAAATTTAAATCATAAAATACATTTGGCATTCTTGCTGATTATTTGAAGGTGGGTGGCCCTTCTCTGTTTTCTCAGACAGAATGAAGTACAATCTATAGTTTGGAAGGGTTTATATCCTGGTAATATATCTACTCTTCTGTGAAGTTAACTCCAAATAATTTTTCTCCAGAAAAAAAAATCATCTTCTGGTGTGAGAAGGGAAGAAATGTCAATATTTTGAGGGCCTAGAAATTTTATAAAGCTATTCTGTCTTTAATTTCTAGTGGGAAACAAGAAATAAAAAAGAGGCAATGTCTTCTTTCTTGTGTCCTCTCCCTTAAGCCCCACTGGGCTTCTGGCATTCTGCTCTTAATGTACAGAGTACTATACCACCTAGACATTATTACATTGCCTTGTGATTCCTTAACACATTGCTTAATCTATCCATTCAAATCAGTGTAATACTTTCATGCACCATCTAGCATGGTCCCCTAGAAACAAAGCCTTAGATAAGAACTTTTACTTGAGTGATCTGTGGAGTAACAGATACAGGAGAAAATCAAGGAGACTGGTTTGACAGAACAGGACAACACACTTAGCAAGAATCCAGCCTGCTGAAGCAGGTAGAAACTGGTCCTCAGCAGGCCATAGGTAACTATCAGTTGTGAGCACAAAGATACCCAACAACTGAGACAGGTGTACTGGCTCCAAAGGGAGAACTGTACCACACTGGTGCACATGTCTATGCCTTCCTAGTACATCTTGGCAAAGGATGGCTGTCCCTAAAAAGCAGTGTTGTCCAAGCTATTCAGAGCTAAGTCAAAAACATAAAGGAAAGATGTATAAAAGAAAATAAGGGACAATCTTTACTGTTCTGCAAGAAAGATTAGATGTTCTTCTGTAATGCCTGACAAGGAGTTCCATGATGGACCAATGCGGGGTTAACCTTTATTTTCTTCCTCATTATTTTTTTATCCACATATAACATGGTAAATATGTTGTGACCTACTTGAATAGCATAATTATTTCAATGCCTGTACAATTATTGTGGGCAGAGGTCAACTCTGGGTGTCTTCCTCGGTTTCTCACCACCTCATTTTTGGAGACATTGATCCTGGAGTTCATTGGTTTGAGTAGGCTGACCTGACCCATGAGCTCCAAGGATCTGATTCCTCCATCACCATCACCCTTACCTCAGTGCTGGGTGAAAAATGCACAAATGTGCACAAATATGCTATTGGCTTTTATGAGAGTACTGGGGATCTGAACTCAGGTTCCTGTGCTTGATTTTACCAGATATTTTAACAACTGGGCTCGTCTACATGTGCAATTCTTTCTTACACACAAAAGTAATATTTTTTTTCTATCGGGAACTGAATGTTACAACATACCATGACAGTCACCCCCACCTTTCCCCATTAGGAGAAAAACTCCTTACAATCTGAGCCCTCCCTCAGAATAAGCTTTTTGCAATGCCCCTAGCTCTGATATTCGTATAGTTATCTCTATCTTTTGGCATTTCCATGTTCACAAGGGAACCACATTAAAACAACCCTTCCTGGATGCACAATCTTGGCACCACATTTTGAACCTACAATCTTCACACAAGCTATTCACTACAGATGTGAGTTAATTTGGTTGGCTGAATATAAATAATTAAAATCCTGCAGGGAGCATATTTTTACTTACAGGGCTCCATTGTTGTTCTTATACCTGGTGGGAGTATGGCAAAAATTACAAGAGTTTATTAAAAAAAAAAAAATGGATGGTTCCAGCTCTGTTCTTCTACCCCGTGGAATGAAATCAAACAGCAGCTGCACAGAAGCAGGAGTCAGCTGTGGGGGAGGGGAGGTCTGGCTAACATTTGGAGGGATGGGCTTTCAGATTTGAGGGCTCCCTATTGTGCCCAGGGTGTTGTGGCCATCACTGCATCTTAGCGTGCAGATGTTCATGCTCTGAGCCGCTTCCAAGCCCAGCCTTCACCCTTGCTGGATGTTCTGTTTCATCATCCCCTCTTTATTTATGATCCCTCACATTTCCGACGATATAAGCGTACGCTGCTGAAGCCGTCAAAGCGTACCCCCTACATACAAACTGATCTCCAGATTTCCAGCGAAATTGCCGCCTTTGTATACTTACAGACTGACGTGATAACTGAAAATAACTTCCATTAGCACTATAAAAACTCCAGCTGATACCAAATGAATTTCATTTGATACCAGCAGAGAAAAATATTGGCTACTGAGATATTCTTTGTTCATGGTTATTTACAGTTAGCTAGAATCCGTGTACAATCCAGCCAGGCAGACGACTCCAAATGATCTTTCTTTGAGGACCTTGTGGGGATGGAAGGTCTTCTGCTAAAAGATTGGCTCACCTTCATTTGCTGAAATCCTAGGACTACTCATGTGGTATCTGCTCTGCCATAAAACATGGAAATGCCTAGTAATTAAATCCCCCAGAGTAAGATGTACACAGAGCCATAGTGTTCTAACTCTAAAACTCTCTCCTTCCTACCTCTACAGTTTATCACCACTCTGTTTTGTAAATCTTAGAAACGGTTGATAAAACAATCAGACTATTTGCCCTAATCATGGTCCTGGTGTAAATATTACATACATATTTCAAATGCACTTGGAATCAACACCAAAACTTAAATATCCATGTTTTGTTAGGTTTCCTCCATATTGTCTACCTTCTGAAAAGTATCAGATTCCTTCCCTGGCCAGGAGAGACCACTACCATAGAACTGCACACCCATTCTCGAGCTAGACTTTCAGTATACTGGACTGCAGGCTGAATAATTTTAAAATATTTTAAATAGCATACATATGTATCATACCTGTCTTTTCATAAGTTGCTTCCTTCATTCAACATTATCCATTTTTAAATTTCTCACTGTAGATATACATATGATGTGCCATCTTAACTATTTTCATTTGTGTGACTCAGTGACATTAAATATAACCATGATGTCATAAAACCGTCGACCTCTATTTCCAGAATGTTCCCCTTGTTCTAAACAGAAACCTTGTCCCCGTTAACTAATACCTGTATTTCTTTCCTTCCTATGCTCCAGACAACTGCTATCTAGTTTTGTCTTCGTTCATGTGCTCACTCCAGGTGCCTCACACGCATGTGATCATATAACCACATGTGTATAATATAACCATATTAACTCATTTCCCTGCATACTGGCTTATGTCACTCGTCATAAATATTATATAGAATCTATATTGTAGACAACAATTTACCCATAGCTTTAATATTGTGGCATAATAAAAGAACACTTTTCCAGTGAACAGAGGGGGCGCCACCTGAAAATAGACCTGCTAGCTTTCTCCAGCTCTGCAGTTTGCTAGGCCACCACCTTTATTTACATTCTGACCATCAGAAACGTATGGCTCCTTCCCCAGGCTCTTGTTTTTACCAACAGACTTTAATTTTCGGTCTTTGACAATTTGATGGGTGTGAAATGTTACTTTTCTTGCTTTCCCTGATGAGTACCGGGACTCCAGGTGTCTGTGAGTCCTTAGGAACCACTAAGTTTCTTCTCTTATGAAGTGCCTTCTCACGGCCTTCACCCTCTTTTAAATCCCTGCCCTACTGGTATCTATAGATACACAGGCAGACCTTCTGAGAATAATCATTTAACATGTGTACTTCAAGTGCTTTTGATAATCAATAATCATCTCTAATGTATCTTTATTTTCTGCTCCATTCACTTCTCCCATAACCCATCTTGTATTTTTGCTTCTATTTGGATCACCCTGTTTCTTTGTCTACTTCTTATTCTTTTTTTTTTTCCTGAATTTTACTTTAAGCACTGGAGACCATGACCTTCCCCTAAGAACTGCATTCGTCCACCCCACAGGCCTGCTGTGGTTTACTTTAAAAGGCTGTGCAAACCCTCAAAGCTCAGCTCTGCTCTTCATCTGACTCCTTTTCCTCTGCCTTTCTGAGTGTAAGTTCGGCCTTGCCTGTTGAGCAATGGCTGCACCATGTGCTGCACTGCCTGAGGCACCTCTCATGACTGAGACAGTATGGCTGCCTTCACTCTCGCTCTTTGATTTTTATACAGTGCGAAACATTGTGTTTGAGTTTGATTTATTTTTATTTTTCTACAGTTTAGCTTTAAAGCACCTGAGGGAGTTGTTTTATTTCTTTTACTTTGGGAGGTGGGTATTACTTTAATTTAAGTATTTGTATCTCTCTTTGATATGGATTACTCTACTTCTATTGTGCCTGCTATCTAAGAATGTGTATCTTGAGTCTCATGAATGCTCTCAAAGTCTCCAACTTTTGTCTGTTCCCATGTAAAATTTGTATTTAGTCATCAAAAATCTGCCTTTTCTTCTGAGTATGAAGTTCTAACTATGGTTTTCACTCTTTCCTTTTGAGCATCCAAAAGACACTGATTATGATACCACTCAGTGCCACAGCACTTACCCAGGATGCAGGAGGCCATGGGTGCAGTCCACATCATTGAACCAACACAAAAACCAAACAAACAAACAAACAAAACAAAAACAACAACAAAACAAAACAAAAACAAACAACCCAAAATTTTAAATTATACTTCATGCTGCTCTTTTTCTTTTTCTTTCTTTCTTTTTTTTTTTTGTTTGTTTATTTGTTTGTTTGGGCCTGAAAATGCCCTGTCTCCTGACCCACCATCTCTTCTTTTCTCTTTGTAATTTGCAATTTTGGCACAGACATATGTCTCAGGGACTATTCCAGACATCCCAACAGTACTTACAGAGGTAGTTCAGGTCACCCTCAAACTAATTAAATGAGAATCTCTATGGATAAAGTCCAGACAGCATGCTTGAGAAATCTCTCCAGCTGACTGCAGTGTATGAGTAGGCTACAACCACAGCCTACACACGCCAACCAGTATCCGCCTAAACTACCTTGTTAGCTGGATTCACTCAACTGTTCCTCTCCGCTCAAAGTTTTACCCTTCATTTTGGCGCCTGCAGATTCCCCTTTCGAGCTTTCTGGTTTTGATACACAGTGGGAAGTATTATGGTAAAATATACATATATCCTAAGATTTACCATCTTAAAGGTACAATTCAGTTTGTGGGTTCCATTCGTAACAGGTAGGGAGATCACGGAAGCATGAGCGGGAAAGAATTAGTCACATGTCATCCATGGGCAGGAAGTAGGGGTGATGAGTGCTTGAGGCTGGGCTTATTGTTTCTGTTTATCATAGTTCAATATCCCAGCCCAGAGAATGGTGTCACCTATAGGGGGCAGGTCTCTCCATTTCAGTTAATCTAATTAAGATATTTGGGGGCAGTGGTGGCACACCTTTAATCCGGGCAGAGGCAGGTGATTTTGAGTCCTGCCTGGACAGAGGGAGTTCCAAGACATACAAGGATACACAAAGAAGCCCTGTCTTGTGGGGGGTGGGGAGGACGGCGAGGGGCGGGGGTTGCCACAAATTAATCTTCCAAGTGATTCTAAATCTCATCAAATTGGCAATTGAAATTAACCATTACATAATGTTTTCATTTTTTTTCTCACATCCCGGTACCTTAAATTCCAAGTAGGTCTATCCGAGGTCATGCAGCTCAGAGATGCAAAGATAAAGGTTATTTTATTAAAGGTCTTTGCTATCAGTTGCTGCAATAAATGAGTCAGGGGAAACTGGTCTTATTAAGGAAGGAGCCAGCTTTTTGTCTTTCTCTCAGCTGTTTCTGTTCTTCAAAGAAATAGTAACATTTTCCTCAAAATGCTGCTGCCTGACTGATTGACATAATGGGTCCTGGTGGCCTTTTGGAATCTGCCCCAACACTTTTAGACCTCTTAATAACTAAAAGATGGACATGGAAGGTCTTTTCTTTTTCTTCTCATTATTTCCCCAAAATTTATTATAGTGATATTCTGGAAACTGATCTTAAAAGCATGCAATTTGTTCAATTCCCTGAAGCCAGGATATTATGTGATAATGTTCTCATAAGAGGCAACCTATGCCCTCACTTCCATGCATTCTTAATGAACAATTTGGAACAATAAGTTAAAAAGGTTTCATAGATGGACTGGGAGACAGGAAGAGAGCCCCTCAAATGTATAAGATTAACCCAATTTCTCACCAAAATGAAAGAAAGACATGGGAAGAGCCAGCTGCATTAGGTTAGGAGGTCGAAATGGAGTTTATCTTCCCTACAGATTTATATTAGAAGATGTACAGACTGAAATCTTTGATCATATGAGGTTCTGACTACATCTGAACAGTGGTGCTCTCATACTGCAAGGTGAAAGTAAGATGTATTCCCTTCTCGTGGAGCTAACCCAATGGAAGAGAGAGAAGTGTGGCAGAATAGGCCACCCTGAAAGCTGAGGGCTGGTGGCTTTGTATATTTATTTTAAATATGCAAAAAACTCAATAATGTCCACAACTCAATCATAAACACACACCACACACACACACACACACACACACACACGAATCAAATAACGTAATTTTATTTTAATACATGAAAAACTTGAACTGGCATGTTACACATACATGCACACACTAATGCCCTGTGGTCACAATGAAGTGTTTAGCAGCATTAGCCAAGAGGAATGCAAATAATGTGGACAATGAGATGTCACCAAGTGCACATGGAATGGCTGAAATAACTAGGGACAATGACAACAATCGTTGGTGAATGTTACAAAGAAACTGGAATCTTCATATATCACTAATGGGAATAGAAAACATCACTTAGACTATTTCTTATAAAATTAAACCTATACTAAACTTGTAATCACAATTATCTGGAATAATTTTTAGTCATAAAAAGAAGAAAGCATATACCCAGAAATAAACTATACATGAATATTTATGGGAACGTAATTAATAACAACCTGAACCCAAAAGTGACTCGCATCCCCATTAGCCAAAGAATGAATTTTAATGAACTATATACATAAATAGAATAAATACAATGAAAAATAGAAAAGTCCCCAAAACATTATTCTTAGAAGAAGAAAACCAAAGCAAGTAGTTTATTGACATGGATCTTGATGGTCACTAAATGACTGCCACATTTGTATACAGGTCACCCAAGTAGAAGGCAGATGTCCTTTCTTAGCAGACTTCCATTAAATTTCCCCCTATACTACATCATATATCAATAATTCTAAAAGGCAGAGTCATAAAGAGTGACTCATTTAGGCTAATTTGGATTTCTCTGCTCAGAGATAGGTTATGTTCCCTCCTGGAGAAAAATTGGAATAATGACAGCAAAACAGAAGGAGATATGGATACTATATAAACAACTACAAAGGCCTAGTCAGGATTCTAATATGAAAATAAAACCATATAAATCCAATGTTTATCTGGTATAAGAAACAGAGATGACCTACATCATTTTGTAGGAGTCACAAGAAGACAGAGAACCTTCCCTTAGCCAGAAACTAAAAAATTCATTCCATAGGAAAAGTGGAAAAGAACAATAATAGGAAATAAGATGTCATATAACTTTAAGAGTTGGGAACCAAGGACAGAGATGTTGACATCAAGAGTCAAGTCAAAGAGTACAAAAGACAATACATAGCTTGTTAGGTTGAGCTGATGCCAGCATCCATGCTTTGGGCAGTCAAGACAAGGACAGTTTGTTCCTCAGGTCTGGAATTCTGGAAACTCAAGGTCAAAGTGTTGCTAATGAAGTTCTTGTTAAAAGCCACGTTCTGAGCTCATTCCTGAATAGATCCACCTTCTGAGCTCCTTTTTGAATAGAGCCACCTTCTGGTCTCACATCACCTGACGATCTTCTCAAGGCCACAAACAGTCATATTGGGAGTTGAAGCTTTGGTATATGAATTTGGGAGAGATGTAAAAAATTCAGTCCATTATAATTTTAAAAGTTATGCCCCATTGTAAATGAACTCACTAATACCAAGATATTTCTCTACATGTAACATTGAATTCTACTGTGAGAAAAAACAGGGTGACCACCCTTGGGATGGAATAAACCCACCTTTCCCTCCACTTCAGCCAACAAGCTGGCCTGAGAGATGGCTTCAGTTATTGACTCTCCTGCCTAAGTCTGCTTTAATTAGCCTTCAATACAGTACTACAACCTCATCCCAACACTGCCTGGAGCCTATGCCATGTTTACAAGCAGACTATATTGGTTGACATAAAGTGGCTGTGATTAAATTAGTGACTAAGGGCAAATATCAGAAACCCCACAGATATCACATGGTATTATTTAGGTCTATAAATGTTAAGACAGCTATTAAATTTTTTTTCCCTGACACCATCATTAAAATGCACACTCATGGAATGGTGTACACCCATACTCCTAGCAAGAAGCACTCTTCTTCCTTGCTCATGGAAATATTCTGAGCCCAAGTTATCTAGATCTCAAACTTCTGTATTTCATGGTTCAGTTCACAACCCATGCAACGGAAAGAATATAACAATTTTCCCTCCAGTTGCATAATAAGAAAGATCATGGACACAGATTCACTTAAAGATCTTCTAAAAATTGCCCAGTAGTGTCAAACTCTCTGCTCCAAGTGACACAGTTCCCAAAGTTCTAGTAATTAGGGTACAGGTGCACCATTGTCTCAACACCCCCAAGGATGTCCCAAATGCCCTGTCAATAAACACCTGAGGTCTCATGAAGGGCTTCTTCCTCAGCCTTCTGAGTAGCTAGGAGTATCCAGCAGGCCATCTATACCTCCAATGTTATTAACAGTTTAGTGAGCATTCATACAGACTCAATCTATCAGATACAAAACACTGTAGCAGCTTAGGGGAGACAGAAGTAAGAATAGAGTGAAATAAATGAGTGAGCACATTGCAGGGGAAAGATGAGGCTTTATTTCTAAAGAAGACAAAATAATTTAGCTAGGCAGAGAATACATGAGATACAACTTCCCGGAGGAGCAGTGTTTAAAGAGAATGTGGAATGAAAGGTCAAGCTTGGTCTGCTGACAATGAAAGAAGTTTACTGTGGGTCTAAACTTTGGGAAGTCTGGGAGGCATGCTATATACAATATATACTGTACAATTATAGTAGAAGGTAGATAGTGCCAGGAATTGGGCTCAGTTCTGGATACACACAGCCTATAGGAAGCTAAATTAGTATAGGCAACACAGAATGGAAGTTTGAGCTAGACACCTTGCAGAAGAGATGGCTTACAGACAAATTAGGAAACAGGATGGGAACATACAAGAGGGATGAGCAGAAGGAAAGCATAAAGTGTCCCATGGCATCTCTATCTTTACATCACCTTTAAAATTGCCCCACCCTACCCCCTCTTCCCACTTTCTTCTTCTCTCCATCTTCATTTGCATGCTATAATGACTTTATGATGACACAGCCTGGGCTCAAGAGACAACCATAATTCTTCTTGACCTGATAGCCACTATATCTGCAAAATCTCTGATCCCTACCCTGCTGAGCACCTTAGACATATTTAGTCTTTCCAACTTCTGGGCCATTTTGAGTTTTACTTGATCTTATACTGCTAGGAGGCTGGGATAAGTAAGAAATACCTACTCTTTGGTGGTCTGGAAGTCAGTTTATTATAAAGACCCCACTTCCTGATTAACTATATAAGACTGATGACTGTGTACCTTGTTCACCTATGGCTCAACCAGCTACAGACACCCCAGTTCTCATTCCTTGCCTCACAACAGTTAGACAAGCTCCCCAGTAATCAGTCCAAATAAAATGGCCATCAATCTGACATGGTCAAAATTTGGCTAAATTTCTTTCCTCCTCCAAGCTCCTAAATGTGGATCCCACCTCAGCTTGTGCAGCATATGACCACTACCTAATGTCCTTTCCTCAAATCATCCTGGCCTCCAGGAAAGACATACCAGATTCAATGTCTGATCACTCTGACACTCCAGTCCACACCACTTACTGGCACCCATTCCACCCTGGATCAAGTCCTCATTAGTCCTACCTTATCACAAGGTGCTATAATGGACTCTAAACTTCTCCAGTCACCTCCTTTCTGGAGAGCTTCAAGTGCACTGTTCACACATAAGAATACAGCAGAAGAGCCCTGTCTATCTCTCAAGCCTTGCCTGTCACTATCCTTCCCCTTGTTCAGGCCTCTCTTGGTTTCTTAAATGCAATACACTCATGCTTTGGGACCTTTAAAAATACCCAAAATGCTCTTTATAAACACACTCAGATGTTACACAGATGCTATAATTACCAGAAAGGAAAGTCTTGATATATCAAATGGGGAGTTTTAAAAATAGATAAGTTGCAAGGGAAAGACAGAAAAATAATGCAGAAATGTGGAAACTCTGACGCATCACAGCGAGATGCTTCGCTTCGTATCAGAAAGTAACAAGATGGTGACCTCAGCGTAGATCTAACCAGGCCAAGGACATAATCAGTGAACATATGACAACATAACCCCCAAACCTGAAGTGTAAAAACAATAAAGAGTGAAAAGAGAGAACAAAACTTCCAAATTTATATCAAAAAGAGACTGAGTATGTGCAGGAGGGTTAATAGTCCAAGAGGTGAGGTGGGGGGGGGGGGGGGAAACAGAGAGATTGTAATAGAGATATAACTGTAAAAAAGCTATGTCTCTGACTCACAACCATCTGCAATTCCTGCCCCAGGAGATCAAGCAACCTCTTCTAGACTCATGTGCACATACCACACACAGAAGTACACATAAGCATATAATTATAAAGTAGTAAAAATAAATCTTTAAAAAATGTTTTAAAATATTATTTGAAATCATATGTCTGAGAACTTTCCAAAATTAATGGCAGGTCCTAAACCATAGATCCAAGAAGTTGTCAGAACACTAAATAGTATAAATTCTTTAAATTTCTATACTTACACCAATCTTATTCAAAATTCTTCCTCTCTCTCTCCCTCCTTAAACCCCCTCTTTCACACACACACACACACACACACACACACACACACACACACACACACAGTAAAAGGGCACAGAACAAAAAAATATTTAAAAACCTTTATCTGCAGTTATACACAAGCCAAAAAAAAAATGTTTAAAAGGTTGAAAGAGAAAAAAATCTCACCAGCCAAGAATATAGTCTATATTTAGTAGGATTAATTAACAAACTGAAGAAAAATATGTTGCTAATGGAATTATCAAATGGTAGGAGATGGATGAAAATGGTTGGCAGTTTCTAGAAAAGTGACCTATAGAATTTTCATGGACCCCAACAGAACCAATCCTCTTTTTCTTATAAATTGAACTTCAAGTAGTTTGCAACAGCAGTAGACTAAAACAATGGGAAAGTTCTAAGGTATGAGTGGTCACTTTATTGGCTTCTAAAATTCTGTATGTAAATGTTTTGTTTTACCCATCATAATTAATCAAATTACAAACTGTAACATCTTTTTCCCCTTTTTTATTGAATATTTTATTTACATTTCAGATGTGATCCCTTTTCCACATTTTCCTCCCACCACAAACCACCTATCCCATCCCCCCTCTTCCTGCTTCTATGAGGATGTGCCCCCACCCACCTGCCCACTCCCACCTTCCCACCCATGAATCCCCCCACACTGAAGCATCCAGACTTTCCTGGACCAAGGACTTCCTCTCCCACCTATGCCTGACAATGCCATCCTCCCCTAAATATACAGGTGGAGCCATGGGTCTCTCCCTATGTGCTTTTAGGTTGTTTTAGACCCTGGAAACTCTGGTTAGTTGGTCTTGTTGCTCTCCCCATGGGGCCACAAACCCTTTCAGCTCCTTCAGACTTCTCTCTCACTCCTCTATTGGGAACCCCATAATCAGTTCAATGGTCAGCTGTAAGCATCCTTTTCTGAATACGTCAGACTCTGGCAGACCTCTAAGGAGACAGCTATATCAGGCTCCTGTCAGCATACACTTCCTGGCATCCACATCAGGGTCTACCTTTGGTGACTGCACATGGGATGGATACCCAGGTATAACAGTCTCCAGATGACCCTTCCTTCAGTTTCTGTCCCACACTTTGTCTCCATATTTGCTCCCATGAGTATTTTGTTACTCCTTCTAAGGACTGAAGCACCCACACTTTGGTCTTTTTTTCTTGATTAGCTTCATGTGGTCTATGTGTTGTATCTTAGGTATTATGAGCTTTTGGGCTAATATCTACTTATCAGTGAGTGCATACCATGTGTGTTCTTTTCTGATTGGGTTACCTTACTCAGCATGATATTTTCTAATTCTATCCATTTGCCTAAGAATTTCATAAACTCATTGTTTTTAATAGCTGAGTAGTGCTCCATTGTGTAAACATACCACATTTTCTGTATCCATTCCACTGTTGAAGAACATCTGGGTTCTTTCCAGCTTCTGGCTATTATAAATAAGGCTGCTATGAACATAGTGGAGCATATGTCCCTGTTGTATGTTGGAGCATCTTCTGGGTATATGCCCAGGAGTGGTATAGCTGGATCCTCAGGTAATGCTATGTCCAATTTTCTGGGAAACTGCCAGACTGCTTTCCATAGTGGTTGTACCACCTTGCAATCTCACCAACAATGGAGGAGTGTTCCTCTTTCTCTACAGTCTCGCCAGCATCTGCTATCACCTGAGTTTTTGATCTCAGCCATTCTGACTGGTGTGAGGTGGAATCTCAGGGTTGTTTTGATTTGCATTTCCTGGATGACTAAGGATGTTGAACACTTCTTTAGTGTTTCTTACCATTCGAGTTTCCTGAGTTGAGAATTCCTTGTTTAGCTCTGTACCCCATTTTTAATAGGATTATTTTGTTGTCTGGAGTCTAATTTCTTGAGTTCTTTGTATACTTTGGATATTAACCCTCTATCAAATGTAGGATTGGTAAAAATCATGTTCCAATCTGTTGGTTGCCATTTTGTCCTATTGACAGTGTCCTTTGCTTTACAGAAGCTTTGCAATTTTATGAGGTCTCATTTGTCAATTCTTGATCTTAGAGCTTAAGTCGTTGGTGTTCTGTCCAGGAACTTTTCCCCTGTGCCCAGGTATTCGAGGGTCTTCCCCACCTTCTCTTCTATTAGTTTCAGTGTATCTGGTTTTATGTGAAGGTCCTTTATCCACTTGGATTTGAGTTTTTGTACAAGGAGATAAGAATGGATAGATTTGCATTCTTCTACATGCTGACCTCCAGTTGAGCCAACAGCATTTGTTGAAAATGCTATCCTTTTTCCACTGGATGGTTTTAGCTCCTCTGTCAAAAATCAAGTGATGATAGGTGTGTGGGTTCATTTCTGGGTCTTCAATTCTATTCCATTGATCTTCCTGCCTGTCTCTGTACTAATACCATGCAGCTTTTCATCACTATTGCTCTGTAATACAGCTTTAGGTCAGGAATGGTAATTCTCCCAGAAGTTCTTTTATTGTTGAGAATAGTTTTCAATATCCGGGGTTTTTTGTTATTTCAAATGAATTTCTAAATTGCCCTTTCTATCTCTATGAAGAATTGAGTTGAAATTTTGATGGAGATTGCATTGAATCTGTAAATTGCTTTTGGTAAGATAGCCATTTTTACTATATTAATCCTTCCAATCCATGAGCATGGGAGATCTTTCCATCTTCTGAGATCTAGGGATGGTTCAATATTCAGAAATCCATCAATGTAATCCACTATATAAACAAACTCAAAGAAAAAAACCACATGATCATATCACTAGATTCAGAGAAATCATTTGACAAACTTCAACATTTCTTCATGGTAAAAGTCTTGAAAAGATCAGGAATTCAAGGCCCACACCTAAACATAGTAAAAGCAATATACAGCAAGCCAGTAGCCAACATCAAACTAAATGGAGAGAAACTTGAAGCAATCCCAGTAAAATCAGGGACTAGACAAGGCTGCCCACTCTCTCCCTACCTATTCAATATAGTACTGGAAGTCCTAGCCAGAGAAGTTAGACAACAAAAGAAGGTCAAATGGATACAAATAGGAAAGGAAGAAGTCAAAATTTCACTATTTGCAGATGATATGATAGTATACTTAAGTGACCCTAAAACTTCCACCAGAGAACTCTTAAACCTGATAAACAACTTCAGCAAAGTGGCTGGATATAAAATTAACTCAAACCAATCAGTAGCCTTCCTCTACTCAAAGGATGAACAGGCTGAGAAAGAAATTAGGGAAATAATACCCTTCACCATAGTCACAAATAATATAAAATACCATGGTGTCAATCTAATCAAGCAAGTGAAAGATCTGTATGACAAGAACTTCAAGTCTCTGAAGAAAAAGATCGAAGAAGATCTCACAAGATGAAAACTGTGACATCTTCATGAAGACAATTCAAGACTGCCATGGCTACGGAGACGGTTCAGCAGGTAAAGTACTTGCTATACAGTTTTTAGGCGTAAGATTGGATGCCCAGATCCTATATAAAATCCAGATACCTCAGTACACACCTGTAATCCCGGAACCTCTGGCAGAATGTGAGGCAGAGACTGGAGAATCTCCGGAAGTTAACAGTCCAGCTCTCCTGATGTGTGCAGTAGAAAACCAAAAAGACCCTGTGTGGGAAGCCATGGCAAGGCCTTACTCTTGGCAAACACTCATCCTTGGCTCTCTACTTAGCTCTCTCTATCTACTATTCTTCTTTCTGCTTACCTTCCATGATTCACTTGTTAGTTCTCAGAACTTTAAACAAGGCCTCATAGCAACCCACCTTAGTAACCCTTTCTCCTGATCTTTAGATTTAGCCAACATCCTGCTAGATAGATGTTTTTAGAACCCCTGGTAATGGCAGGGCTTTGTGAGAACAACAGGTATAACTTAGTTAGACCCCATGGGTGCAGCCAGCTTCCTCCACCTGCAAATCCCTCTTTCCTTTCCTACCCCTCCCCATATCCTGTTTTCAGGGTGTATAACCAGTGTGAACAATAAAATCTTTGTTAGCTTGATCAGACTTCTTGACTTGTTGTGCCTTTTTATTTTCTCATGCATCTCAGTCCTCTCCAGAGGGTCTAAGGGTCCCACTTCATTGTCCAGCTGGACTGGACAACCCTGCTTCAAACAAGGTAAAAAGTGGGGACTGACTGACACCATATGTCTACCACAGGTCCCTCTTTCTCCTTTTTCTCCTCTTTGCCTTCTCTCTCTCTCTCTCTCTCTCTCTCTCTCTCTCTCTCTCTCTCTTTCTCTGTTTCTCTCTCTCTGTGGGTGTGTGTGTATGAACACACACACACAGCAAAACTTCAAGTTTCTATTGATTTTGTACAACTGTAGACACTCCCAAGAGCAATGCCTTCTTTCTTCTTTGAATGTCTGCTCTCCTCCTGATGCAGTTGATGTGGCTGGGAGCACTTGACTACCCAACTGCTGTCTATTGTGCATGATCTCTCCTCGATGCCAAGGCTGCCCTTCTTTTTCTCTCTTGTGGTTCCCTAGCAATAATTATATTGTATTGTTTACTCTTTGAATTAAAAAAAATCCCCATCATTAAGACTTCAGACACTGTCATTTACTAGGCACAGAGGTATCTCAAAGATAGTTTGGGAACATTACTATTTTGGTCGTTGACTAGTACATTGAGTCATGGACTTGTATAGTGATAACACAACAGGGCAATCCTTCAAATGACTCACAGAGTTGCTGAACATCTCCTGCCTTTCAATCAGAATTCATCACATGAAATCTGCATGTAGGCTGTATTCTTTCCTGGTGCTTTCATCAGAACTTGTTGACATGTTACAACTAGGGAATCCCAAGGGAATTCTTTCCCCCTGTGAAATAAAAAGGCATTCTCCTTTCAAAAAGATTTTTAAGTTTACTGTTTTAACACTTCTCTTCTTTATGAAAACTTCCCATGAGTCTCTGTTACGTAGCACAGTTACTTAGAAACCTTATTTTTAAAACCCTATTTAGGAAGTGGTGTTGGGTTTTCTTGGTAATAAATTATTAGCATGGTGATACCATAATAATATCTAACATTTGTTTTATATTTGCTGGGTAACAGATGAGATGACACACTTCCATTTTACTCTTTATAACACTTTACTGTTTACAACAATCTTGTTAATTTAAATTTTTCATATACATCTGAAGATAAGAACATAGTATCTGGTGAGGCTGAATGGTCTTGGTCAATGATACAGAACTGACACAGGATTTAAATATGGGTCTGTGTGGCCCACAGTGGAAAAGTCTTCCTTAGACTCTGGCCACCATGGTGCTCTTCATTTCTGGTTGCTTGAACTCCCATGCATAAACTGGACTCTGCTTTCATTCTTCATTCCCACATGCATTAGGGCTTTCTTAGACATGAGGTATTCTAGCTGAGACATCTGTATTATTACCTAGAGAAAATGGAGAGAAACTCAGGGACCTGTGGACCAACCCCACAACCGCAGCAAACAGAAACTGGAGAACTAAGGAGACAAAAGATCCTAGAGCTATGGATGGATCTGACTTACAAGATTCTCTCAAGGGTATTGGCCCCTGTCTTAGTTAGGGTTACTATTGCCATAAGAAAACATCATGATCTAAGGCAAGTTGGAGAGAATGAGGTTTATTCACCTTACACTTTCACATCATGGTCCATTATTGAAGGAAGTCTGGGACAGGAACTCACACAGGGCAGGAGCCTGGAAGCAGGAGCTTCCAGGCAAGATGCATAGGCTATGAAGGGATCCTGCTTATTGAGTACTTCCCATGCCATGTTCAGCCTGCTTTCTTATAGAACCCAGGACCACCAACCCAGGAATGGCAACACTCACGATGGACTGGGTCCTGCCACACAAATCACTAATTAAGAAAATGTGCTACAAGCATGCCTGCAGCCCAGTCTTATGGAGATATTTTTCTCAATTGAGGGTCCCTCCTCTCAGATAACTATAGCTTGTGTCAGATTGACATAAAAAGAGCCAGTACAGCCCCCAACTGTCAATAAAGCTGATACTTAGGTCTTCAATCCAAACTTGCTCTGGACGTCAGGTGGACTAAACTTGCAGCTAAAGGACAGCCATAGTTTGAACCAGGAGCTGAAGAAAGCTCGAAAGTCAGATGACCTTTGATGGATATAGATGGATTAATTCTGTTTAGTTTGAAATATTGAGAAAAGAAAGTCTTTGAAACTCATTTGTCAAGTAAGATCTTCAAAGACAGTGAGGTGGGACTTTGGGTCAGTTTAATCTCCTTTTTTCTGAACACAGGAAGAAATAGAGACCTTCTCCAACCCATGGCAGACCTCTACAGTCTACACAATGGGTTTTAGAGAACATAGCACTAATTTCTAAGCAAACATTGCTGTTAGAACTTTATAAAATGTCCAGAAACATCCACAATAGTTCACAGTACTGCTGGATCTTTTCATTTTTTCCTGTCTCCACATGCAGCCCCCAAAACTTCAGAAGTATTTATGAAAATGTTCCCAATTCTGATGTGCTATAATTCCAAAGGCTGGAAACAAAGACAGAAATATTTATCATAATGCAAATATTAATACTTCAAATGAACAACTCAAAGACCATCTGGAACTTACATCCTTGAATGCTCCAATAATTACAATTACTGTGACTGCATCGTGCTTGTGCCTTCAAACGTTCTTTCATGGGATTACCATCTTTTATAGATACTGTTTCAATGGCCTTAGAGCAGAGACACAAGTGAAAAATTCCAAACCTTTGGAGAAAAAAGATAAGATAGAGACATTAAGGTAGGTTAGCTTAGAGTGAGGAAACAAGTTCTCAGAGTTCTCAGAAAACTTGAGGAGTCACTGGCCAATAAAACCTAACTGGTTCAGAGTTAGCCAGCATTTATGCTGCTGAAAATAATTCATCCTTGGTGCACTCTGATGTCCACAACTTATCCCAGTTATGAAGGACTACTTGCACAATGTTTTCACCTGATCAGGAGCAGACTAGATACCAGACACTGATCTTAGATTGGAAACTAACCCTACAGCTCCCCAGGATTGGTTGCGTGAAGGTATTGACTCTAAGATGAAAACTTAGGTATCTCTGTCATTACTATAATAATTCTCATGGTAACCCATCTTTTCTGCCATATCTTTTATTTACCAAATAGCTTGAAACCAAATGGAATCTTTATTTCCATCACCATAGGACATGAGTTGTTTACTTTCATTTGCAGGAAAAGGAAATTTCCTTTAAATCTCATAGGGGAAGGAAAATGGAAACCCAGCAGGGAGAAGGGGTTTTCTGGAGCTTAGATTAGGACATATCCATTTATCACACAATCATGTGCTGACCGATAGTCTCTTTATTTAATGTTCCAAAAAGTTTTCTTCAGTAAAGAGGATGGGGGAGAATCATCTCACCTTCTTGTAATTTCCCCTATAAGGCATCCAAGACCAAGCTGGAAGAGGGTTACAAAGAAGGCTAAATACCATCTCAACCTATTTTGTTCTGTAGTTAGGAGCTAGTAAGGAAAAACAAACAATTTCATTAGCACAAATTGCTAACTAGCACATCAGGTAAAAGTCACCCCAGTGGACAGTAACTCAAAGCAGTAGGTTAGAATATACAGATATTGAGCAGGGAGCGATAGATTGAGCAGGAAATGAGAAGATTGACTGGGAAAGAGAAAATAAAGTGATATTGGATTCCAAGAGTGGGAAAGTGGGGAAGAGAAATCAATAGGAAACTGACTGGGTGGAGTTTTGTGTTTACAGGTGCCCCCAGTAAGAGTTTTGAGCTGTGGGAGCTGGGGGGAGGGTGTCTCAATCAGTAAATTACTCACTGTACAAGCATGAAGACCTGAGTCAGTTCCCAGAAGCCATATAAAAAGCCTAGTAACCACAATGCACCACTACAGAGGATCCCTGGGGGTCTCTGCTTAGCCTAATTGGCATGCACCCAGTTCCAGTAAGAGAACTTGTAAAAAGAAAAAATTTTAAAAAACGGCCTTTGATCTTAAACACACACACACACACACACACACACACACACACACACATTGAATAAATGAACAATAAGAATTAAGAAGAAAAGTCTAAAGTTATCTGCTGAGATGTTTTTACTAGACCAGCAAGGTGGAGAACCAACCAGGAAGTGGCCTTTTTTCAGCATTTCTTACTACATTGAGCTAAAAATGAAGAAGCTTTTTGGCATAAATTATTATGGTTTTCTTCATGGTTTTGGTAGCTCGTCTGACCCAGAGTTCCTGTGATTTTCCCTGAAGCAAAAAACTCTAAATATTCACCTTTGTGAGGATATAAGCTTTCACACTCTTCATCTACTCTCTACTCGATGGGAAATGTGCCTGTCTCTGAACACAAAGGAAGAAACCATGAGATACAGGAGATTGCCAGGAGATACAGGAGATCTCCAGAAACAAACTGCTTATGGCCTGTGTTCCACATGGGAAAATCTCTTTAAACCATGTGGAGGGAATGTCTTATATTTAAAAACTAAATCCCCATTATTAACACACCCAAGATCTATATAAATTCCAAATAAAAAGCCTGCTCTCTTCTCTTCCTTGGACACCCAGTTTCTCAAGCCACTCTTCTGTTCTTTTCTGGGCTCCTTTTCTTTCCAGCTAAAACATTTGGCCAGAGAGTTCCTGCTCAATCTGTTTCTTTGCTTATAATCACCAAGGCACCTTCCCTCATGTCAGGGATGGACACTGCATTGTCGGTTTTTTGAGAGTGATATAGCCCTTCTCAATTTGTGGTGAGCTTTTGAGCTTAACTTGGGGAGGTAGTGTGCAGGATGCTTGCTGTCACCAAAGCCACCCTGAGCCAGTGGCTTCTAAATTTATTGCCTTACACAAGAAAAATAAAGAACTGAAACAAAGACTGAGCAGAGAGGATGTGATAGATCTATAAGGGAAACATGAGAAAGATCCTTAGAGTGTAAAAGAGGCTCTGAGGGAGAAAAAATCTCTGTCCTATTCCATCCCCTTTTATGGGTTTTAAAACTGGAGTTGAATTGAAAATGAGGTCATTTTATTGAGATTGGCTATTTTTGAGTACTGAACTATTGAGGATTCCACCTTCATTATGCACACACCCTTCCCTGGTCTGGAGAGGTAACCCAAGCAGGAGAGTGGTCATGCATGACTTCCTCAAGATCCAGACATGTTAAGGAGTGCCCCACCATTGTTAAGGAGCATTTAAGTCCTCTCTCAGCTTCAGGGCTGGCTCATGCCTCTAATAACAGGATGACTTTTTTTCTTTTCTTTTTTTTTGTATATTTTATTTACATTTCAGATGCCATCCCCTTTTCCCAATTCCCCTCCCTAGAAAACCCCTATCCCATGGCCCCTTTTCCTTTTTGCTTTTACACAATTTTTTAAAAATGTTAATCAAAGGCTTTATAAGTTTGGTAATGCTAAATCAGAAGTGTAACCCAATACCCAACCTAGATATATCAACTATCTTTGACTGGTGGAGACACGTGAACATCTGCCTCCATGTCCCCCTCTCTCCTTCTCTCTCTTTCTCTCTCTCATCACCTAGCTTCTCCTCTCCTTCTTCTCCTCCTCTCCTTACTCCTTGTCTTCCTCTCACCTTAGCTCCTCCTGCATATCACCCTTTCTGTTAAAATAAAACTTTTCTCTCAAAACACAATTAAAACATAATTATACCAATTTGTACCAGTGAAGTACAAGATAGTCCTAATATCCAGCCCATCATTTTGTTGATTAACCAGAACCTCTGTCATCTCTCCTAACTAAAACATTTAGTTCTGAACCTGGCTTTTTTCTTGGCTTTAGAATGAATATCAGCTGAAAACCATCCACTCAAATCTTTTCTCTCAACGTAAATAGCCAGGATTGACTATGAGACTATAAGTTTTCAGCCCCATCAGAAATCCAGAATGACTGAATTAACTGAAATTATGGGAAGCACTAAGCATAGCTTCTAAAACTTAGCCAATTTATAGAGACCGCTGAACACCTGGACAACCCCTATACTACCGAACATTGGAGCATCAAATCTTCAGCCTTCTGGCCCAAACTCATCTGACTGACCTTAGTGATGCAGAATTATTAAGGGTTGATTACTCTGTCTAGGCAGATATAATCAGTCGACTATTCTGCAAGTGTGTCCTTTTCTGGACAGTAATTTGTCTGTAGATGGAGAAAGGCAATTCTTGCCTAGTGGCTGTCTCACCACAACTGGAGTAACTCCAAGGATGCTCAATTTCTTCTTAGAATCCAAGACAGGAAGCTGTCAGGAGCAGACAGGTCTCTAATCAAAATGAACATAAATATAGAAATATTTGTGACGTCAATTCTATGGATTTCTGACGTTTTGAAATCCAACTATCCATGTAAGGTAACCTGGACTGTTGTCTGTTAACTCGTCTCAGCTATTTCTAAATAAAATATAGAAAACACCCTAACAATAAATTCAAAGTCATGAATTTGCTATAAGCCCTTAACTCACAGGCTAACCATCTCAAATTAGTTAAGAAAGTTAAAGAAGGACTGGATCTAAGCCTTGTATTCCTAAATGTATTATACAGGCACAATGCCTATGAGAGTAACAATATTCATCTCACTTTTATATCAATAAGAAGCTCTTACCCATGGAAACCTTAAAATTGAAATCAAAGTAAATTTTGTACCATTTAAGAAATTATAACTTCATCTTGATAACAATTATACAGATTTCTACCACTAGGTTATGGCTATGAAATGAATCCTAGCTAATCCTCCCTGTTCCAACAGAACCACTACTTTTCCCTAGAAAGACATCCCTATGAAAGAGGAAACGAAAAAAAATGAGTGAGGAGCTGTAACTGCGGAAGAGAAAGAGGTCAATTTGGAGGGAGAAGTAAATAGTATTAAAGATGTTTGAAAAGCCATAGAGATCATATTATTTTTATTTTCCTAAAACTACATATAATACATATAGGAATATACAGATATGAGTTGTTCTTGACATCTATTTACCTTGTGTTGAAATGAATAGTACCTCTTTTACTCCCCAAAGCAAATATTGACTTAACATTTGGAAAATATATTCTGTAATTAGAGAGACATTAATTCCTCTGGGAGTATCTCATCAGAGATTAAGATTCTAAAAAGCTATTATGAGAAAATGGAAGGCTATTCATTATAACAAAGAAATATGCAAATGTTCTGCTGAATGCTCTTAACAAATACTTACAGGATGGACTATTTAATCTTAGGTTCAGATATATCCCTGATCTTTCAATGAGTTCAGCAAAATTTATTCTAGCTCTTAAGAAAACATTGTCTCAATTTGTCATTTCTGACTGTTCAAATTACAGCTCTTTCGAGCTTGTTTTCCATTATTAGGCTTTGAATTCTCCTGTTCTCTACTCACCTGTGCACTGATCTTTCCTGTTACTATCTCTTGCACCTTCATATGTTTGGACTTTCCAAAGTAATTGGCTGGGCTCTGTTTTTGCATTCACACTCCTGAATAATTCCTCTTTGAGTACTTGTTCATTTCCAAGAAAAATATGGCAGAAGTTATGGGAAAGAATGTGGGCTATTAGGTTGTAAATATTGGCTTCCAACCTGCAAATAGTCAAGGAACAAGTAAGGCAATAAACTAAATTCCATGAACACTCCCATGACCACTGTTTCTGGGGGCTTATCAGGATGACCAAAATACCTGAGCCAACTTCCCTGTCCTAGCCCAAAGTCATTTTCACGTCTGAAGCCTGCTTCCTGTTCTAGTCTAAAATTTAGATTCCTGCCTGAAATTACTTCTTTGTTTTAGGCTAAGATTTAGATTCCTGCCTGAAATTACTTTTTTGTTCTAGCCTAAAGTCAGATTCCTGCCTAAATCCCACTTCCTTGTCCTTAGCCTATACCATATTCCTGCCAAGCAGTTCATTTCCTTGTCCTTGGCTCTTGTAAGATTCTTGCCAAGTAGCCCCAAAAGCTCTCCATCTCTCCCCTTTTTTATTTCACAAACAAGACCGAGCCTGCCTTAGGTCATTCTGACAAGAATGTCTTTCTTACCCATCATGGAATATGCACTTCTTCTTAGGTTGGCTGGAGGCCATCATGGTACTAGAGCTGGAGTGTGTGAATAGCCTTTGAGTGGTATGGAACATATCAGCTCTGCATAAGGCACTCTCAAAACTAACACATTAAAACATCAACCATTTACTACCTCATTATTTCTGTGGATGGAGAGTTTGTGTGCAGTTCCATTGAATTCCCCTGTCTTACTTTTCCCCAAAACACTGCAATCTGGATGTCTTCCAGAGCAGCAGACTCATGTAAAGACTTGATGGGAGGAAATTTTGCTTCTGTACTTATTTATGGCAACATTAGCAACCTCAACATTCCATGGTCTACAGAAGTAAGGACCTGTTTCCTGCTGGGTTTTGGCTAAAAAGTCACTAACTGCTGTCTCAGACTGCTCTGCTGCTCTGGTCCATTGGTCAGGATCTAGCAAGAGAGAGAGTGGGGGAAGAAGGGGAAGAGATACAAAGAATGGAGACAAAACAGAGTGTGTGACCAGTCTCATTTATTGTCTCTCTCTTATTGTCTCCTTCTTATTGTCTCCTCCTCTCTTATTGTCCCCTCTTATTGCAAAGAAATCCTGGGTATTTATAAGCACAAGCAGGGGAACACAGCTGAAGACTCTTTACCACGTGCACCATGCAGCTGGGGTCACTAAACAGCAAAACAAGCTATGTCAGATAAACAAGATGTTTATCAGAGTGTGCCTCAGCTGTTGTAGGCTGTTGAAAAATAAGTTTCTTTTTTTTTCTTTTTATTGGATATTTTACTTACATTTCAGATGCCATCCCCTTTCCCCATTCCCCCTCCCTAAAAAACCCCCTATCCCATGCCCCCCTTTCCTTTTTGTTTTTATACAATTTTTTAACTGTTAATCAAAGGCTTTATAAGTTTGGTAATGCTCAATCAGAAGTGTAACCCAATACCCAACCTGGATATATAATCTATCTTTGACTAGTGGAGACACGTGAACATCTGTCTCCATCAGAGTATATGGCTCGAGATGTTTACAAAGTTAATATCCGCTTTCTGCTAGAAGTCGGCTCTCAACACCCTGCCAATTGGACTTCCAGTCAGCTGGCTTCTCCTAGAAAGAGCAAACAAGAGGATTAAAGGGCCAAGAATGCTTTCCTTACCCGGCATGGAATATGTATTAACAAAAGCAATGCACTTCTGTCTTAGGTTGATAAGTCTCTGTGCTTGTCTTGCCAGCCTGTTAATTTAGTAACTCTGTCTCAAAACCCAACTTCATGTTCAAGCCATGCACTTTGGCTGCCAACATGTTGACGTTGTTAAAGATAAGCTTTAACATGATGGGCAGGAGTAAAAGTATCCCCAAAATAAAAAAGGCTAACATGATCAAGCTATATATGCCATTCTTGAAGCTTGACCAAAATAGAAATACTGACCTGAGGCCATGGGTAATTTTATCATCATAAACACTCAGCAGAGCAGCACTTTTTAAGTTCATAAGCTCACTATGCAAAGTTAAAACATTCAGAGAGGTATTAGAATTATGCCAAATACACTGCAAGTGTCTTTAAACTTTTTCCTAATTATAATGACTACCACTGTAAATTTTAGAACTAACAGGAATTCAATTATATTTGGCATGACACTGGAGATGGTTCCTTACTCTTAAACTCTGAAGCTCCTTCCAATAATTTGAACAGGATAAAGAGCATCAATCTGTTGTTCCAAATGTCTATCTAAATCCTCTTGTATATTCAACACATTAATAACATTTTTTGCTAAATAATTAACAAAGTAGCTGTCTTAACTTCTTGTGTCAAAGCAATTGTAGAAGCAGTGATGCTAGCAATTAATGTAATTAAAGCTGTTATACCAGCAATAATCAAGCTCACTACCCTCATGCTTCTGCTTAAAGCCTGAATCACTTCTTCCAGTAACTTGCAAGCTTTTTTCAGAAGACCAAGGTTCTGTGATACTCAGGGCAATAAAACAAAAGCTGGTTGATAGATCTCTATAACTGACATGCTGGATTCCAACACACTAACACTAATAGACAGTGTTACAATCAATGCAACTTACATTAAATACTGTAGAAGAAACAAAAGTAATTTTAACTTGACAATTAAAAGAGCCTTAACACAAGTTTTAACAACATGTTTGAAATCCAGATCCTACCCCAACTTTATCTCTTGCTAACATAACATCATAGAGAACTGCAGCTAACTTCCAAGTATGTCTCTGAAAATGTCCAGAACCAGACTTCCAAATGAAGACTCTTATTTCCAATATTGGATTGATTTCTAGACCAGTTCATAATTGAGTCCAAATAACTGGTCACCTTTAAGAAAAATATAAGAGTGATTATAACTTCTCTTTTTGATTCTCTGTTCCACAAAGTCTAAAATCTTGAGGCAAGGCAGCTTGTTCCATCAGGGGTATAAGTAAGCAAAGGTGTGTCAGAAACATATGTCCAATACAGCTTCCCAGTCACCATTGTCAGGGCACTCAGCAAGCTCACAAGTCAGCACCATGGCAGCCTTTGGCACAGACTGATAAACCCTAATAGGTAATTTTACCACTAGTCTGCATTTCACAAAAACTGAAGACTAACAAGGGAATGTCTGCTGCCCAGTGCACTGGCAGTCTTACTTTGTTTCTTGTAGTCTCAAGATTTTGAAACTAGTTCCTGGGCCCAGTTGAGTCTCTGAGGAGAGCAGAACCAATTGGCAAGTGCCTGGATTGACTTCTCCTTCTTATTTCATTTTTCAGAAGAGTTAGCTCTTATATCTACCATCTCTGTTCTTCCTACCAAACCTAATCAGTCAGAAAACAGTCTCAAGTTCAATTCCAAGTTTTATATTTAAATCTTCTATTTCTAATGCTTTTTCTTTTCTTCTTTTCTCTGTCTGTATGTATCCTATGTGCATGTGTGAGCAAGTGTGTGTGTGTGTGTGTGTGTGTGTGTGTGTGTGTGTGTGTGTGT
>JANHMN010000001.1:260212252-260241793 GCA_030674055.1 Rhabdomys pumilio | reverse complement strand
GTGTGTGTGTGTGTGTGTGTGTGTGTGTGTGTGTGTGTGTGTGTGTACATGCATATGGAGGCCAGAGGACAAACTAAGGTTTAACTCTTTGGACACTGCTTTTTTATTGTTGGTTTTTGAGACAGGGTCTCTCACTGTCCTGTAGCTCACCAATTATACTAAGCTGGCTGAATAGTAAATCTCAGGTGTATGTTCATCTCTACCTCTGCAGTGTTAGAATTACAAATATATATCACCTCCAGGAGTTTTTTATGTGGATTCTAGAAATCAAACTCAGGTCCCAATGCTTACAAGGCAAGAACTCTAGTGTCTAAGCCATCTCTCTAAATGTTCTAATGCTTTTATATGCTTTTTTCATGAAAGTAAAAACAAAACAAAACAAAACAAAGTTGGAAACACTTGCACATTTCCATGGCAGTGTGAAAAATACAAAGCCAAGCACATTCAAAGCACATTCGTTGCTTCCATTCAAGAGTTAAGATTAGTTATAACCACCTAGGGCCCTACAAGACAAGATAGAAACAGTGAGCTGCAAGGAGCTCTAGAAGGTACAGGTGTTACACAGTATTGAACTTCAGTGTTGGAAGTTTTATGCCAAAAGCCAGACTGGCATCTATGGTGAGTGTTGTGCCTTGCCTTCCTATGAGAACAATTCTCTAACACTCTGAGAAAAATTCTCTAACACTCTGAGTGTTCTTGCATCCATTAGTGCTTCACGCTGGAAAGCCTGACTATAGCAGAACAATGCTGAAATCTCATCACACTCTGATCCCAGTCTTTCAGTCAGAGACCTGGAAACAGAGAATACTGTTCAGAAGAACACAGAACACAAGATGGATTTTTTACTCTCTTAAAAAAGAGGAGCAATACACAAGTAGAAGGAGAGCTCCTTTCAGAAAAGAAAATGGCTTTTGCCTGCTGATAATAAACAACTGTAAACACCCAGATTCCATGTTCTGTTAGGTCAGCCCAGGAGCTACTGATAGGGAAAAGGTAATCGCTGTGAAATGGTGTAAGCAGACATCTTCCATCCTTTGCACCACATGCACTGTGGTGACTCCGTCAGCCCCCTCCCCAATGGTGATTATTCTCTGGTCTTTCCAGACACAGATCCAATATACTTTTATTTTATAAGAGTGCAGCAGGGAATGGGTCAGTCAAGAAGCACTCAGCCCAGCCCTTCTGGAGCAAAGCTGGGGCCACAGGCCAGTCTAATGGGAGCATTTTCTCACTGAGGTTCTTTTCTCAGATGACACTAGTTTGTGTCAAGTCAACAAGAAAAATAACATACTGCTCAACTAAGGCATGCTGTTCCTCAGAGGCTACTTATTTCCTGTGGTTTTTGCCTGAAAATCTATACTTATCAGTTTCCCCAAAGATATGGAACATTAGAATATATGTAAGGAGGGATTTATTAGATTGGCTTCCATCAGAAGTTTTACATGGCTGCCTGAAAGCTAAAGAATCAAGGAAGTTGGCAGCTGCCAGTTAAAAAATCTGGAAGCTTCAGGACAAGAAGGACCAATGATGTAACTCCAGTCTAAGGCTGGTGGCCTAGAAGCCCACAGAAAATCAATAGGGTAAGTACAAGGCCTGAGGTTGAAGAATCCAGAAGTAGCAGCAGCAGAAAGCCCACGTGCCCATGGCAAGTTAAGCAGGTAACCACATGAGCTCCCCATTCTGTTTTTCTGTTGCATCTAGAGCCCTCATCTATTGGATGGCGCCACCCATGAACAGTCTTTTCCATTCAGTTCACTGACCCACTCTATTCATCCCTGAAACATCTTCATAGACATAGTCACAAGTGTGCCATGCCAGTTTTCTAGGTGTCTCAATCTAATCAGGCTGAAAAGCAAAATTAACAGACATGCCACACCAACAAGTTTTCTCAATATGCACTCTGACATTCTCACAACTCAAAACCTGTTCTGGGCCCTTTAATTTGTTCTATTTAAAATTAAATGTGTCATGGCTGTAAAAGGTAACTTGGTGACAGAGTGCTAAAGGTCCTAGATTCATTTTCCTGTACTACAAAATTAATTAATTAACTCACTCCGGCCTTAGCATAGCTGGTGACACTAAGGTATCCAAGACCAGATTCCACTGCTCACGTACACCAGGCATGATGAAATGAAGCATAAGAGTCACCTGACTCCATTTCCCAGCCACAATTTTTGTTACAATTTTTAATTAACTTTTAAATAGTCTTTTGAGACAGGAAGCAGTCAGTATCTCAGATAGTAGCTAAAACATACTTAGTCTTTTTTTCTCAGTGTAGAGAGAGAAAGAAAGGAAGGACATCATTGACCCCAGATCTATAAAGTACCCTGGGGAATGAATTATACCATCCTAGGGGTCAATTTTTCTCATCTGCCCTCCATGTAATCGTTGAACTATTCTAGAGTGTAGTAATAATCTACAAAGCTGAATAACAACTTTTTAAAATAATCAACCATAATTTGCCAGAATTTCATAACTGTCTACTTTATTTTTCTTTTTTTATTAATCATTTTATTTGTTTACATTCCAAATGATATCTTCCTTCCTGAGTACCCCTCCACAAATACCCCATCCCATCCCCCATCTCCCCCTTTCCCTTTTCCTCTATGAGGGTGCTCCTCCACCCACTCACCCTCTCCTGCCTCACCACTCTAGCATCCCCCTATACTGGGTCATCAAGCCTCCACAGAACCAAGAACCTCCCTTTCCACTGATGTCAGATAAAACCATCCTCTACTACATAAGTATCTAGAGCCATGGATCCCTCCATGTATCCTCTTTGGTTGATGGTTTAGTCCCTGGGGCTCTGAGGTGTCTGCTTAATTGATACTGTGGTTCTTCCTACGGGGTTGCAATCCCCTTCATCTCCTTCACTCCTTCCCCAAACTCTTCCACTGGAGTCCTAGGGCTCAGTCCTATGGTTAGCTGTGATAATCTGCATCTGTCTTGGTCAGGTGCTGATAGAATCTCTCAGGGAGCAGCCATACCAGGCTCCTGTCAGAAAGTGCTTCTTGGCATCAGCAATCATGTAGGGGTTTGATGTCTGCAAGTGGGATGAATCACTTTCTTAATTTCCCTTTCACTATCTAAGTTAGGATAAGCCAGAAGAAAGACAAATCTGCTCTGCTGTCCAATCACAGAGTGCCATACTGCTGTTAGCTGCACATGGCTCCTCCATGACAATAGCTTCCAATCAGGGCACGCATGCCTCTGTCCCTTCATTCTACTCCAAAGCTTATTCTCCACTTTTCTGCCTGATTTTCATTTTCTACATAAAGGCAAATGAACATGGCTGACTCTCTTGCCACAAGCCCAGGATGAATAGACAATCATTTGAACTGTCTTCATTTATTTTTATAGTTATCATTATAAACTCACCCTTCATTGTTCCAACAGCAAGGATCACTGCTGACAGCTAAACCCTGCAAATAATATCATCCTCGTACACCAAAAGGGTGATACACATTTCAGTTAACCTGTAATAGAGGTTTCCCAGACAACTTTCTGTAGTTTCTCTTCTTACTAGTTATTAGTTAGCTTCACATTGTCACAATGAAATATTAGAGGTGAACTTATAAAGAGAGTTATTTAGCATTTAATCTGGGATGTTTAAGTTCCAAGATTGGGTAACCATATTGTTTTGGCCTCTGGTGAGTGTAGCAGAGGTGGAGTATATCCAGGAACAAGCAAGCAATCATCCTTCAAATAAGGGCACGGCAGGATTGCTTTGTTTTGCTTTCAAAAGAATACTATGGACAAAACTCAGGTGGTTGCAGAGGAGATCCCATAACTTCTGAGGACATGCCTCTGATAGCCTAAAGGTCTCCCATAAGTCTTTCATAACTTTGTCTACTTTTCTTGTTTTATTGTAATATCTTGTTTTTGAGTGTGGGGCAAATGGGACAGAAAAATAAGAAATTTGAGCTACAGAGAGGTGATACGGTTTGATCATGATCACATGACCATGACCTGACTGTCCAACACAATGTTTTGTTATCCTGAAAGACAGGATCATAGGATATTGAGATCAACACCTTGCCAACCACTGAAGTCTAGATATAGTTTGTCACCCAAAAGTTTGTGCACTCTAATATGGACTCCAATTGAATTTTATGGTGGGATCTTTAGGAAGGGATAGATGAATCATGACCACCATTGTGAAAAGGTTAATTCTAGCTACGTCAGACAGATTAGATCTCACAGGACTGGATTTGTTCCAGAAAGTGTCTTAAGAGTGGCCTCCCTCCTTCTCATACTCTCTCATACATGTGATTTTGTCTGCTCTGAGGACATTGTAAGAGGCTATCCCAAACTGTTAGTACTCTCCAACCACCAGAACTATGAACCAAAACCAGTCTTTCTTCTTTAGATGTTATCTAGAATTCAACATTTAGTTATATTTGGCAGGAAGCAGGGGCAGGACTAATACACCAGCCTACCTCTTCCTCTTGGAAGACATTCTTTTCCCTGCTTATCTGCTTACCTTGGAAGTGTGGAATTAATTTCTTTCCCAGCCTCTTGCTGATGCAGTGGAGTCGAGAAAGAACACTGCTGACTCCAGTTAAATAATAGTGTTATTTATAGCAGTCTGCACAAATGCCTTCCTTAGGCACAGGAGAAGTAGCAAGCTAATCATCATTAATACCCTTTAAAAAGATCACTAAGGATATACAATTGCCTCACCCAAGCTCCCCATCTTTTGACCTGAATGCAGCCATATTCTTCAGATTTAATTGTCAACACACAATCTCACAGAGGTCATCTTTCTGTGTATTGTCATGATTGTCTTGTGCCTTCCAGGAAAAAGATGAATTCTTGGAGAGATGGGAAAACTGTGCAGTACGTCAATCAGCTTGTGAACTCTGTTTACATTTCTCATCTGCATCTGTCAGTACTCACAGTTAGCATTGGACTCTACACTCCCATTTTCTCATGTGCTGGAGCCTCCACTCAACTTCTCAAGTCTCACTTTTCCTATGAGTCAAACTGAGCTACGGTGAGACTCTTGGCTTGTTATTGATGCTCACGTCAAAATCTATAGTGGTTTAAATATACAACAGCACATGTAAAAACTGAGTGTTAACAAAAGATATTTACTAGATTACTCGGGTAAATACTAACTATACAGTGTCTCACATTTTGTCTTTCTACCCTTAAATGTTTCACACACCCAAAGTATCATAACCTAAGACATTACCATACTTCCATTTACAGTAGAGTCCTTGCCAAGTCAATGCTCAAAAATATGTGGTTCACCAACATGTTTCTTCCCTTCCTCTCTTCCTTCTCCTTTCCTCTCTCTTTCTCTCTCTCCCTCCTTCCCTCTTCCCTTCATCTATTCCTTCCTGTCTTCCTTCCTTTCCTCTTTTCTCTCTCTCTCTTTCTTTCTTTCTTTCTTTCTTCCTTTCTTTCTTTCTTTCTTTCTTTCTTTCTTTCTTTCTTTCTTTCTTTCTGTGTAGCTCAGACTGACTTACCTCCATCTCTTCAGCTTATCCTATTTGATGTGTGCCATCAAAATCTACTTTTTGTTGTTGTTTGCTTATGTCAAAAAAAAAGAATTTATTTTGAGAAAATAGAGTTAATCACAGATCACAGGAGCAGAAAGAGGAACCATGCCTCTTTATAAATTAGATTCCTGAGTAGTAAACTATAGCAAGAGGTAGAACTTGTCTGTCTCTCCTGTGTCTTCTTTAGTCTGCCATTTTCAGGGTGGTTTGTCCTCATGTGTAGTATGTATGCTGGATTAAAGTCATCTGAGAGGAGGGAACCTCAATTAAGAAAATGCCTTCATCGAGCTGCAGGCAAACTTGTAGAGGATTTTTTTTAATTAGTGATTGATGGTGGAGGGCCCAATCCATTGTGGGTGGTGCTATCCTGTAGCACCTATCAGAAACCTGTAGGTCCTATCAGAAAGCAGGATGAGCGAGCCAGTAAGCAACATTCTGCCATGGCCTCTGTTCATGCCTCCAGGTTCCTACCCTGTTTGAATTCATGTCCCGACTTCGTTTATGAAAAATAGTGAGGTATAAGTTAAGCCAAATAAATTTTTTTCCTCTCCAAGTTGCTTTGGTCATGGTGTTTCATCACAGCAATAGAAACCCTAACTAAAATAGTAGGACTGTTTTGTGGTTCCCTCATTAACCAGTCTCTTCTGAATGTCTTATGAAATACACATTTCATTATATTAAAAGTAAACTTGCATGGTTTTCTAAAAAGTTCCCACAAGTCTATTATCACACATGTATTTTTTTTTTACCTTATTCCTAGGTAGAAGAACAAATACTCTAAATATTCTCTCACATTTAGCTCTCATTAGTAAAAATAACATCAACTTAGTGTTGAAATTGCCTACCCATATGTGCAAGTGTAAGAGTTGAAATGGCAAAGAGCTGAGCATACCCTTTGTATGTTTGCAACACAAGTGTTACAGAAAATGACTTCTTCCAAGACTGCCCTCTACTAAATCTTTTTAAAGGATTGACCTTTCATCTGTGAGTTCACCTTAGTGGTTAGGAAGGTGGAAGAGGTTAATATGTAAACATCACCATGTTGAAAAACAGTGGGGCTGAGGAAATAATTTGGTGAGTAAATAACTTGCCACACAATTTGAGAACAGGAATTTGGATATCTAGCACCCAAATAACAGCAGGTGGTGTGCTGACTGCCTATAATCCCAGTACATGGGAGGTAGAGACAAGGAATCACTGGCAAACTGTTAGCTATACCAGCCAAATTAGTCAGCTTTGGTTTCAAATGAGAGAAATTGCCAAAGTATGGTAGATAGAGATCACATAGTATACCTGATGTCAGCCTCTGTCCTCCACACATGCACATACACACACATACATGCACTATAACATACATGTCTAACCACACACATCTGAATGTATATGTACACACATGCATACACCATACACACACACAGGCAAAAAAAAAAAAAAAGGAAAGGAAAGAAAAATCTTAATGAAGATGCTGTTCATCTATAACAAGATGAATATTCAAGACTTGAAACAAAACATGAAAAACAAAGTAATGTAGTTGAAGTTCTAATAAACTTTCCTTACAAAACACAAACAAACAAACAAAATGTAATGCTTGCTAAACAAGTAAAATAGACCAAATTTGGACCCTAGACCATAATTTATCAATCCCAACTCTAGTATCATAGCCTTGTTACCACATATGACATTTTGCATTTAAATTCGGGTTAATGAAACTTTAGATTCATTTTTTTTTAGTTGTACTAATCACATTTTAAGTGAAGAATGACTATACATGAAAAATGACTACCATATTGAAACATAGACTAGTCTCCTCATGCCAGCACAGAAAATTCATCCCTCAATATCTATAAACTACATCGATGTCCTTTGCATAAGAGTGGAGGTAGCATTTTTTCCTTAAGCTGATATATCCTAGTCTTAACACTTACTCAGTGTGAATCATTTATTAAAACACTGAGTAGTCTGAAAGTTTCATATTCTGCAAAAAGTTGCCATGGTGTGATTTTAAACATTTTCATTTTCACCAGAGATGAAATGTTGAAAAGCATGTAAATTTTTTATGTAGAAGACTTGATAATGGCAAACCAAAAATATCCATACACTAAAGAGTAAGAGGTTAGTTGGCTTCATTTTTCTCTAAAAAGCACACACACACATACACACACATATACAATGAGACTAAAGTCCAAAACACAATTGTTTTAAGTGTCTAAAAGTGATATAAAAAAAAAACCCAGGCAAGACAAAAAGACTTAACGCACAATGTCTAGATATATATCACTCAGAATAACCATTGTCAGAATCTTCTGAAAGGAAATTTATCTAAATGTTACTTCTCAATAACGGGTGTAGACAGCAGCAGTGTGGACTGCTCCTGAAGTTTGGTCTTTGTTATCTTGCCATGGAGAAGAACCTGTACCTGTGTGACTGTGTGAGTCACAACAAATACAAGTTCAGAAGTCATGAGTTCCTAGAGTTTGGATCCTGACCAAACATGAAACATGCCAACAACACCAAATACAAACATGGTGTCATGATCAGAAAACAGACTTGTGTGCATAAAAGTGTGACGGAAGAATTAAAGAGAATTATTGATGATAGTAAAATTCCCAAAAAGCATAGTGTATAGCCTCCTGACCAAGTAGGTTATGCATTGCGGCCGCATCCTGACCAAACTGCCTGGCAAGATTCTTTCACAATAATAAAACTCTTCCTTTACCAGTATAAGTCAAACAATCCAATGATTTGGAAGGCTTATGATTATTTTTCTTGTTAAGAACTGAAGCATTTAGTCCTAAATCTTATTGGGTTTCAAATTAATCCAACCTATGTTTAATACTGTTGCAGATGTTAATGGCATAGGAGTAGGTTTTTAGTGGCATAAAACAACCCAAAGATATTATTTTGCAGCTTTGTAGATAAGAAATGTCACTTAGATTCCACTGGATGAAGGTCATCGCATGCTGGCCAGGTATGTTTCATTTGGAAGTCTCTAGAATAGAATGCTCGCCCTTGCCTTTTTTAGCTTCTAGGGTATACCCAGAATTTTATGCCTATCCCATCATCAAAGTCAGCAACACAAGACCGAGTCCCTCTCACTCTTCCATCCTTCTGGGCCTCTCTTCTGCTTCCCTTTCAAAAAAAAAAAAAAAAAAAACCTAAAATTTCTTTTTTATTCTATTAAGCTCTTTCAAATAACTTAGAAAAATTTCCTTGTTAAAAGAAAGATCAGAATGTTATAAGAAAATAAAATCATGACTTTTTTTGCTTTTTTTTTTTTTTTTGCTTTTTCACTTCATTCATACAAGCTTGCACACCTTGTAAGCAAACTCAATGCTCACTTATAATTGCTTTTTGCCTGGAGAATGCATATTCCAAGCAAAGCAGAATAAAAGCCTGAAACAGTTCGGTTTCAGCAGCCCATGAAATGTAAATACAGAAGCAGCCGGTCACAGCGGAGGTGTTATACACTTATACCCTCAAAACCCTGTGACCACCCCCAAGAGAAGTGGGGATCAAGAGTCTGAGAACAAGGCAGTTTACATATTGATTTTGAAGCCCACACTACGCCAAGAGATCAAAGAAAAGTGGTGTTCAGTTAAACTTAGCGCAGAGGGGGCCAACAGCCTCATTCCAGGCTGCATAATTTCATAATTAAAGATCAGGGGTGGTCACAATAAATAGCATGACATTAATCAAGTCTTTTAAATGGCAGTGTACAAATCAATCTTTCTCATTTCAAAGAAACTTTGACAACTTCCAAAAGGCATCATCTCATGCAAATGGCATGCTGTATTATAACTGTTTAATTAACTCTGGTATCAAAAGGCAGATGTGGCTCCAGAGGGAGTCCTGATATCTCACACGGAGACAGCTGCCTGCACGTGATCACGACCCCACTCACTATGCCACAGCCACCCACCCTGTCCCCTCAGCAAGCTCCTTTCATCCTCCAGATCTGCTTCACTTTCATAAAAAATGAGAGCATCTTTGCAGGAGATTGATGAGATTTGATGAAGTTTCTGAAGACATATTTTGAAGATGAAGGCAGTGAGCTCCTCTCAAAAAACAAGTGACATGCATGTGTGTGTGTACGCATGCATGTGCATTTGCCATGAGCATATGTTTAAACACTATTTGATGTTAATATTGATTGTCAACTACAGGATCTAGAACCATCTAGGAAATCAGAATCTAAGAATGCATGGGAAGACTAGCCTTACCTTTAGGTGGCACCATTCTACAGACTGGGGTTCTAAACAGAATAAAACAGAAAAATTATGAGCTGAGCGCTAGCATTCATCTTTTTCTGCTTCTAGACTTTGGGTACAATGAACCAGGTACCTCAAGGTCCTACTGTGATTTCCCCACTGTGATAGACTGAACTGTGAGCCTCAGATCTTTCTTTAGTTAAGTTGATTTTATCAGATATTTTGTTATAGCAAGGAGGCAAGTATCTAACAAACGATTCTTTGAATACTTAAGGGATTCCTGATAAAACTGGAATTTGGTACAGTCTAAGTATCTTCAGTTCTCCCTTCTGATCTGAACCCAAGCACTGAGCAGATCTTTGGGCTTCAGCTCTGCACCCAATCCCACAAAACCCAGAGGAGGCGGGGCTCCAAGGAGCTCTAACCCCAGCATATTTTAGGTAAGGAAACAGCAACACCCACCCCAAACAGGGAGTAACTGGGACCCACTGGGACCCAGGAATTCACTCCTGGCCAGGGGCACTGGTTCCTTCAGGTCTGTGCCTGAGCACTGAGCAGATCTTGGGCTTCAGCTCTAACTCCAGAAGTAACATCCACCCCAAGCAGTTCTGACACAACCAAGATAATAGGAAAGACAGGCTCTGGTCAGAGACAGCTCAGGTAGCACTAAGGAGATCCAGAAGGTGAAAGACAAGTGCAAGAACATAAGTATCAGCAATCCAGGGTACTTGGCATCATCAGAACCTAGTTCTCCCACAATAGAAAGTCCTGAATATCCCATCTCACCAGGAAAGTAAGATTCAGATGTAAAATCACTTCTAATGATGATGATAGAGGACTTTAAGAAAGACATAAATACACTCTCATAGAAACTGAGGAGAACATAGGTAAACAGGTAGAAGTCCTTAAAGAAGAAACACAAAAATCCCTTTAAAAATTACAAGAAAAACAACCAAACAGGAGAAGGAATTGAACAAAAGAACAAAATTATCCAGGACATAAAAATGGAAGTAGAAACAATAAAGAAATCACAAAGGGAGACTACCCTGGAGATAGAAAACCTAGGAAAGAAATCAGGAGTCATAGACACAAGCATCACCAACAGAATACAAGAGACAGAAGAAAATCTCAGGTGCAGAAGATACCATAAAAAATATTGACACAACTGTCAAAGAAAACAAAAAGTGCAAAAAGTTTCTAACCCATCCAGGAAATTCAGGACACAATGGGAAGACCAAACCTAAGGATAATAGGTATAGAAGAGAGTGAAGATTCCCAACTTAAAGGGCCAATAAATATCTTCAATAAAATTATAGAAGAAAATTTACCTAACCTAAAGAACAAGATGCCCATAAGCATACAAGAAGCCTACAGAATGCCAAATAGACTAGACCAGAAGAGAAATATCCCCAGTCATATAATAATCAAAACACCAAATGCACAAAACAAAGAAAGAATATTAAAAGCAGCATGGGAAAAAGGCCAAGTAACATATAAAGCCAGACCTATCAGAATTACACCAGGCATCTCACCAGATATTATAAAAGCCAGAAGATCCTATACAGATGTCATACAGACCTTAAGAGAACACAAATGCCAGCCTAGGCTACTATACCCAGCAAAACTCTCAATTACCATAGATAGAGAAATCAAGATATTCCATTATAAAACCAAATTTACACAATATCTTTCCACAAACCCAGCACTACAAAGAATAATAAAGGGAAAACTTCAATACAAGGAGGGAAATTATACCCTAGAAAGAGCAAGAAAGTAGTCTTCCATCAAATCCAAAAGAAGATAGCCACACAGACAATACCACTGCTAATAACAAAAACAACAGGAAGCAAAAATCTCTTCTCCTTAATATCTCTTAACATCAATGGACTCAATTCCCCAATAAAAAGACATAGACTAATGGACTTGATATGTAAACAGGACCCAGAATTTTGCTGCATACAGGAAACCCACATAAGTGACAAAGACAGATACTACCTTAGAGTAAAAGGCTGGAAAACAATTGTTCAAGCAAATGGTCCTAAGAAACAAGCTGGAGTAGCCATTTTAATATTGAATAAAATTGACTATATATATATATATACATACATTTATATATATATATATATATATATATATATATATATATATATATATCTTTTTCTCAGCACCTCATGGTACCTTCTCCAAAATAGATCATATAATTGGTCACAAAACAGGCCTCAACAGATAAAAAACAATTGAAATAATCCCATGCATCATTGCAGATCACCATGGACTAAGGCTAGTCTTCAATAATGACAAAAACAATGGAAAGCCCACATTCATGTGGAAACTGAACAACACTCTACTTAATGAAAATGTGGTCAAGAAAGAAATAAAGAAAGAAATTAAAGACTTTTTAAAATTTAATGAAAATGAAGATACATCATACAAACTTTTATGGGACACAATGAAAGCACTACTAAGAGGAAAACTCATAGCTCTAAGTGCTTACAAAAAGAAACTTGAGAGAGCATACACTTGCAGCTTGACAGCACACCTGAAAGCGCTAGAACAAAAAGAAGCAAACACACCAAAGAGGAGTAGACAGCAGGAAATAATCAAACTCAGGGCTGAAATCATCCAAGTAGAAACCAAAAGAACTATATAAGGAATCAAGTTTTCATGCTGGGCGTGGTGGCACACGCCTTTATTCCCAGCACTTGGGAGGCAGAGGCAGGCAGATTTCTGAGTTCGAGGCCAGCTTGGTCTACAGAGTGAGTTCCAGGACAGCCCGGGCCACACAAAGAAACCCTGACAAAAAAAAAAAAAGGAATCAATAAAACCAGGAGCTGGTTCTTTGAAAAAATCAACAAGATAGATAAACCCTTAACCAGACTAATCAGAGGGCAGAGAGACAGTATCCAAATTAATAAAATCAGAACTGAAAAGGGAGACATAACAACAGAAACCAAGACAAGTTTTTTTAAAAATCATCAGATTCTACTAAAAAGGCCTATACTCAACAAAATTGGGAAATGTGGATGAAATGGACAATTTTCTAGACAAATACCAGTTACCAAAGTCAAATCAGGAGCAGATAAAACATCCAAACAGTCCCATAACCCCGAAAGAAATAGAAGCAGTCATTAAAAGTCTACCCACCAAAAAAAGTCTGGGGCCAGATGGTTTTACTGCAGAGATCTATCAGACCTTCACAGAAGACCTAATACCAATTCTCTATAAACTATTCCACAAAATAGAAACAGAAGGAACACTACCCAATTCATTCTGTGAAGCCACAATTACATTCATACCTAAACCACACAAAGACACAACAAAGAAAGAGAACTTCAGAACAATCTCGCTTATGAATATCGATGCAAAAATACTCAATGAAATTCTTGCAAAACCAAATCCAAGAACACATCAAAACAACTATCAATCGTGATCAAATAGGCTTTATCCCAGGAATGCAGGGATAGCTCAATATTTGAAAATCCATCAATGTAATCCACTATATAAACAAACTCAAAGGAAAAAAAACCACATTATCATATCACTAGATGCTGAGAAAGCATTTAACAAAAGTCAACACCCCTTCATGGTATAAGTCTAGGAAAGATCAGGAATCCAAGGCCCATACCTAAACATACTAAAAGCAATATACAGCAAACCAGTAGCCAACATCATACTAAATGGAGAGAAATTTGAAGCAATCCCACTAAAATCAGGGACTAGACAAGGCTGCCCACTCTCTTCCCACCTATTCAACACAGTACTGGAAGTTCTAGTCAGAGCAATTAGATAACAAAAGAAGGTCAAAAGGATACAAATAGGAAAGGAAGAAGTCAAAATTTCACTATTTGCAGATGATATGATAGTATACTTAAGTGACCCTAAAACTTCCACCAGAGAACACCTAACCCTGATAAACAACTTCAGCAAAGTGGCCGGATATAAAATTAACTCAAACCAATCAGTAGCCTTCCTCTACTCGAAGGATGAACAGGCTGAAAAAGAAATTAGGGAAATGACACCCTTCACAATAGTCACAAATAACATAAAATACCTTTGGGTGAATCTAACCAAGCAAGTTAAAGATCTGTATGACGAGAACTTCAAGTCTTTGAAGAAAAACATCAAAGAAGATCTCTGAAGATGGAAAGATCTCCCATGCTCATGGATTGGCAGGATTAATATAGTAAAAATGGTCATCTTACCAAAAGCAATCTACAGATTCAATGCAATCCTCATCAAAATTCCAAATCAATTCTTCATAGAGATAGAAAGAGCAATTTAGAAATTCATTTGAAATAACAAAAAACCCCGGATATTGAAAACTATTCTCAACAATAAAAGAACTTCTGGGAGAATTACCATTCCTGACCTAAAGCTGTATTACAGAGCAATAGTGATAAAAAGCTGCATGGTATTAGTACAGAGACAGGCAGGAAGATCAATGGAATAGAATTGAAGACCCAGAAATGAACCCACACACCTATCATCACTTGATCTTTGACAGAGGAGCTAAAACCATCCAGTGGAAAAAGGACAGCATGGTGCTGGCTCAACTGGAGGTCAGCATGTAGAAGAATGCAAATCGATTTGTTCTTATTTCCTTGTACAAAGCTCAACTCAAGTGGATAAAAGACCTTCACATAAAACCAGATACACTGAAATTAATAGAAGAGAAAGTGGGGAAGACCCTCAAATACCTAGGCACAGGGTAAAAGTTCCTGAACAGAACACCAATGGCTTATGTTCTAAGATAAGAATTGACAAATGGGACCTCAAAAAATTGCAAAGCTTCTGTAAGGCAAAGGACACTGTCAATAGGACAAAACAGCAACCAACAGACTGGGAAAAGATCATTACCAATCCTACATCTGATAGAGGGCTACTATTCAATATATACAAAGAACTCAAGAAATTAGACTCCAGACAACTAAATAATCCTATTAAATATGGGGTACAGACACCTCACTGTACAAATAGGAATAATTATGCTCTAATTGTATTTTGAGAGAAAAGTTTTATTTTAACAGGAAGGGTGATATGTAGGAGGAGCTAAGGGGGAAGGAGCACCGAGAGGAAAAGATAGAATAAAGAGAGGAGAGAGGAGAAGATAAAGTAGATGAGAAGCTAGGTAATGAGAGAGAGAGAGAGAGAGAGAGAGAGAGAGAGAGAGAGAGAGAGAGAGAGAGAGAGAGAAGGGGCATGGAGGCAGAAGTTCACATGTCTCCACCAGTCAAAGATAGTTTACATATCTAGGTTGAGTATTAGGTTACACTTCTGATTGAGCATTACCATACTTATAAAGCCTTTGACTAACATTTAAAAAAAAATTTGTATAAAAGCAAACTGGAAAAGGGGGCACGGGATAGGGGTTTTCTAGGGAGGGGAAATGGGGAAAGGGGATGGCATCTGAAATGTAAATAAAATATCCAATAAAAAAAAAGAATACACAAATTTGTCTTGTTCCTGATTTTAGTGGATTAACTTCGTGTTTCCACTTAATTTGATGTTGGCTATATGCTTGCTGCAAATTGCGTTTTTTACAGTAAAGTATGGCCCTTGTATCCCTAATCTCTTCAGCATTTTTATAATGAAGGTACATTGAATTTTGTCAAAGGCCTCTATTGTATCTAATTATATGATCATTTGTTTTTTTTTTCTTTCAGTTCATTTATATATGTTGCATTTACTTATTTTTACATGTTTCCATCACTGAATCTCTGGGATAAAGCTTAATTCATCATGTTTGGTTAATGTGTTGTTGCATTCAATTTCAAGTATTTAGTACTTTTGCAACCATGTACATAAGGAAAATTGGTCTGTAATTCTTTTTCTTTGAGTCTTTATGTGACTTGAATATCAGAGTAACTATACCTTATCAAATGAATTGGTAAATATTCCTTTTGTGGCTTCTTATGGAATAATTTGAGAAATGTTGGCATTAAATCTTTGAAAACCTAAAAAAAAAAAAATGGGGTACAGAGCTAAACAAGGAATTCTCAACTGAGGAAACTCGAATGACCAAGAAGCACCTTAAGATATTCTCAACATCCTTAGTCATCAGGGAAATGCAAATCAAAACAACCCTGAGATTCTACCTCACATCAGTCAAAATGGCTAAGATCAAAAACTCAGGTGATAGCAGATGCTGGCAAGGATGTGGAGAAAGAGGAACACTCCTCCATTGTTGATAAGATTGCAAGCTGGTACAACCACTCAGGAAATCAGTCTGGCAGTTTCTAAGAAAATTGGACATAGTATTACCTGAGGACCCAGCTATACCACTCCTGGGCATATACCCAGAAGATGCTCCAAAATATAACAAGGACATTTGCTCCACTATGTTCATAGCAGCCTTATTTATAATAGCCCGAAGCTGGAAAGAACCCAGATGTTCTTCAACAGAGGAATGGATACAAAAAATGTGGTACATTTACACAATGGAATATTACTCAGCTACTAAAAACAATGAATTTGAGAAATTCTTAGGCAGATGGATGGAACCAGAAAATATCATGCTGAGTGAGGTAACCAAATCACAAAAGAACACACATGGTATTTACTCACTGTTAAGCGGATGTTAGCCCAAAAACTTAGAATAGCGAAGACTCAACCCACAGACCACGTGAAGCTCATGAAGAAGAAAGACCAAAGTGTGGGTGCTTTGGTCCTTCTTAGAAGGAGTATCAAAATACTCAACCGGAGCTCCCAGGATCTAAACCTCCAACCTGGAAATGCAAAGGGAGGGACTCATGGCTCCGTCTGTATAGGTAGTTGAGGATGGCCTTTTCAGGAATCAGTGGAAGAGGAGGGCCTTGGTCCCTGAAAGTTTTGGATTCCCTAGTGTTGAGGAATTCGAGAGCAAAGAGGAGTGAATGGGTGGATGGAGGGGGCACACCCCCATAGAAGTAGGAAGAGGGTGGATGGGATAAGGGGTTTTGAAGAAGAATGGGAGGGGGATAACATTGAAAGGTAAATAAATAAAATATCCAATAAAAAAACATAATGGAGCTGGCAATTGTAGTTGAGCAATTGAGAATTTTTGTCAACAATTTTTATGGAGATTCTATATAATTCTCAAGGACAAGGTATTGTGGAAGAGGCTCATGGAAATTTAAAAAGATTGGTGAGACATGCTGTTGCTGAGACAAAGAATGACCTCTGAGCCTGCTGATTGCCCTGATCAAGGTGACTCGGGTGCTGTATTGGACATAGGTTCCTGATCCACCTTTGCTTGCCTATATGGGACAAGCTGCCTTGCCTCAAGCTTTTAGACCTTGTGGGACAGAGAATCAAACAGAGAAATTATAATGTCTCTTATATTTTTCTTAAAGGTGACCAGCTAATAGGACTCAATCATGTACTGGTCTAGAAATCAATCCAGTATTGGAAATAACAGTCTACATTTGGAAGGCTGGATCTGGACATTGTCAGAGACATATTTGGAAGCTAGCTGTAGTTCATTATGGTGTTATGTTAGCAAGAGATAAAGTTGGGACAGAATCTGGATTTCAAACAAGGGTTAGTGCATGTTTTAAGGCCCTTTTAATTGTCAAGCTAAAATTGGTTTTGTCTCTTCTACAGTATTTATTGTAAGTTGCATTGACTGTATAATTTTCAATTGTGTTAGTGTGTTGAAACCTACACATGCCTCTTATGGGGGTCTATCAACCAGCTTTTGTCTTATTGCCCTGAGTATTAGAAAACCTTGATTCTTTGAAAAAAGCTTGACAATGCTGGAAGAAGTGAGTTAGGCTTTAAGCAGAAGCAAGAGGGTAGCAGGCTTGATTATTGCTGATATAACAGCTTTAATTTCATTAATTGCTAGCACCACTGCTTCTGTAAGTAGCAATGACACAAGGAGTTAAGACAACTATTTTTGTTAACCATCTACCAAAAAAATGTTACTAATTTATTGAGTATATAAAAGGATTTATATAGGTATCTGGAACAATGGATGATGCTTCATAACCTATTCAAATTATCTGAAGGAGGATCCGGGTTCAAGAGTTAGAAGCCATCCCAAGTGTCATGACAAATATTGTAGGAATATTATTACTTTTGAAACTCACGATGATTGTCATTATAATTAGAAAAAAGTTTAAAGACACCTGTAGTATATTTGGCATAATTCTAACACCTCTCTGGGTGTGTTAACTTTGCATAATGAGATTATGAATTTAAAGAATGCTGCTCTGTTAAGCTTTGATGCTGCAAATAATGCTGATAAAATTATCCATGGCCTGAGGTCAGTATTTCCATTTTAGTCAAACCCCAGGAATGGCATATATAGCTTGATCAGGCTAGCCCTTCTGTCCTAGGAATACTTTTATTCCTGCCCATCATATTAAACTTGTCTCTAACTACATCAATAGGATGGCAGCCAAAGCACATGACTTGAAACTTATAATGGACCCCCAGACAGATTTATTAAATTAACAGGCTGTCAAGCCAAGTACGGGTAAGATTCTGCACAGAACCTTACCAACCTAAGACATAAGTGCATTGCTTATGATAATGCATATTCGATGACTGGTAAGGAAGGCTTTCTTGTCAGAATGACCTAAGACAGGCTCAGTCTTGTTTATGCAATAAAAATGGGGAGATGTGGAGAGCTTTTGGGGCTGCCTGGAAGGAATCTGTCATTGGTCGAGGACAAGGAAATGAACTGCAGGCAGAAATCTGACTGCAGATTTTGGGCTGAAACAAAGAAGTAATTTCAGGCAGATATCTAAATCCTAGGCTAGAACAAAGAAGAAATTTCAAGCAGGAATCTAAATCTTAGGCTAGAACAAAGAAGTAATTTTAGGCAGAAATCTAAATCTTAAGCTAGAACAAAGAAGTAGACTTCAGGCATGAAAATGATTTGGGGCTAGGACAGAGAAATATGCTCAGATATTTTGATCATCCTGATAAGCCCTTAGAAATAGTGATCACAGGACTCTGTTTATTGTCCTGCATGTTCATTTATTATCTGGGTTTATTGTCTTCCTTGTTCCTGGACTATTTGCATTTATTGTATTGCTAGTTCATATAGTATTGACCTTAATACTTGCATATAATTTAAACAATATAAAGGCAAAAAAGGAGGAGGAGGGATGGGATAAGGGATTAATGGGTGGGGGAAATGGTGAAGGGGGATGACATCTGAAATGTAAAAAAATATCAAAGAAAAAAAAGATTCTGCACTTCTCAGTAGTTCTCAAATGCTGATAATGCTGCTGTTCTATGTATAACACTGAGCAGCTAATGACAGGTTGATGCATCATAACCAAGAATGGTCTTTAGACTTAGACCTGATAGAAGTTGTTTTTTGGAACAACGTAGGCTGGCCTAACCACCCAGTTCTCCCAGAGACTAAACCAGCAACCAAGGAGGTACAAAAAAAGGGATCTTTGGCTCCAGGCTCCAGATTTTATATATATATATATATATATATATATATATATATATATATATATATATATATATATATATAGCATAGGATGGCTTTGCCCGACAGTAATGAGAGTGGAGGCCCTTGGTCCTGGGGAGGTTTGATGCCCCAGAGTAGGGGGATGCTGGGATGGTGGGGAGGGAGAGTGTGTGTGGGGGGAGCACTTTCATACAGGCAAAAGGGAGAGGGGAGGGCAGATATGGGTGGGATGGGGAGGTGGTGGAAGGGTATCCAGGAAGTAGGATATCATGGGATGTGGGGTGGGTAGAGGGTGTAACTGGGAAGTGTGATATCATTTGAGATGTAAACTAATGGAATGATTAATAAAATTTTTAAAAACAAATAAACAAATGAAAGAAGAAGTTATTTTTTGAATGCACAACTGTCAAGTGTTAGAGTGATATCAGACCCAGGGGATAATCAAAATAACTACCTCCACCTCAGAATGTTTGGTGTTTTACCCACAATCAGACACAGATCAGGGACAATTTCTGCTTCTGGTTTCCTTTACTACAGCCACCAGAGCACAGAGCAGAGAGAGGTGAGGAAAGGAGAGGATGCAGTTTGTTTGTCACAAACCTGCATAATAATATAGACATAAAGCACCATCTGTAACTCCAGGACCTATTCAAAAGTGCTTGGGGTGTGTGTGATGATAATACTGTCAACACAGCAGCATCTAGAATCTCCTAGGAATCAGGTCTCTGGAGTATCTGTGAGGGAGTTTCTAGGCTCCATTTATTAAGATACAAAGACCCACTCCATCTATGGGTGACACCATTCCATGGGCTGGAGTCCTGAACTGAAGAAAAAAAAAAAGAAGCAGTACGAATACTAGCATTCATGTCTCTCTACTTCCTGACTGTAGACACAATGTAACCAGCTGGCACTATGGTCTCCTCACCATTGTGACTGTCCTCTCAAACTCTGAGCCAAAGAAATCTCTCTTGCTTAAGTTGGTTAAGTCAAGCATTTTTGTCACAGAAATAAGAGAAGTAAAGAATCTGAAGTTCTAATAAAAATTAATTAATGCACAGAAAATTTCCCACATATATGAACACTTCCCCTTGTATCCAATATTATTACTTTATGGAGAAGAATAAAAATAAAAACAACTGGCTTGGACCCCATTCTTACTGTCTGACAATGCCTTTCTTCACTAAAGAGGAAAGCAGGTTTTAAATTGCATGTGCTTTTTGCCTAGTACACTGCTAGTGTCTTTGACACTGGTGTATAGAATTATATTCAATACTTAAAACAAATCAGTGAGTGGAGTGAGTGGATTTGCTTACATGAGAAGATGAATAGATAATTACTTGATGATAAACCCACAGTCATGCATTGAGTTATTCGATCACTTAAGGCAGCCTGTTTCATTTGAACAAGTATAAGTAAATTGTGATTGTGTTTGTTTTCTTTTTTTTTCTTTAAGTGTGTCATAGTTAATGTTCATTGCCAGTGTAATGGAACCTAGAATCAGCTAGGAGACCAGCCTCTGGGTGTACCTTTGAGGAATGCTAACCACAAACCATAAACATCTCTTTATTTTCCAGTCTAAAAATCACATTAAACTCACAGTTAAAGCTAACTATAATCTGCCTCCAAATTTACATGTGTTCTATTCTTGAATACCAGACTTATTTCTATAAAAAAAAATTTTTCTGTCTTGTTTTTAAAGGGTGAGAAATAGCCCAATTCCACCTTTAAAAATCATCTGGCCAAAATATCTGATGCAAAATATGATAGTTGACTTTTTTATTAATTAATTATTTTATTTATATCCCAAATATTGCTCCTGGTCCCAACCCCCTTCATAGAGTTCTTCTCCCATTCCCTATTCTTTTCACATCTGAGAGGGTGTCCCCTCCTCAGCACCCACTCGAACATTCCCCTACCCTGGAGCATCAAGTCTCTACAGATCTTTGTCCCACAAAGACTAGACAGGATAGTCCTCTGCTACATATGTGCCTGGCGCCTTGGACCAGCCCATGTGTGCTGTTTGGTTGGTGGCTCAGTCTGTGAGAGCTCCCAGGGGTCTAGGTTAGTTGACACTGTTGGTCTTTCTATGTATAGGTGCCATCCCCTTTAGTTCCTTCGATCCTTCCCCTAATTCTTCATAGGGGTCTTAGACCTCAGTTCAATGCTTAGCTGTGAGTATCTGCTGCATCTGTCTCAGTCAGCTGCTAGTAGAGCCTCTCAGAGAACAGCTATTCTAGGCTTCTGTCTGCATTCACAACATAACATCAGAAATAGTGTCAGGGATGGATCCCAAGTTGGGCCAATCACTGGGCAAACATTCCTTCAGTCTCTGGTTTATTTTTGTCCCTGCATTTCTTTTAGACAGGAACAATTTTGGGTCAAAAGTTTTGTAGCTAGGTTGGTGTTCCCATCCCTCCACTGGGGGTCCTTACTGGATACAGGAGGTGATCTCTTAGGTTCAATATCCTACTGTTGGGTATTTTGGCTAAGGTATGCACATCAAGTCCTGGGAGTCTCCCCTATCCCAAGTCTCTGGCACTTTCTAGAGGTTTCCCCTACCCTTCACTCCCCAACCCCAGCAAGCAGCTGCATATTTCCATTCATTCTCCCGGCCCTCTGGGCCTCTCTTCTGTCTCCCACTCTACCTGCTCCTGCCCCCATTTTTCCCTCCATCTCTCCCCTCTCCCACTCAGATCCCTCCCTCTACCTCCCATGATTATTTTGTTCCCCCTTCTAAGTGGGATTTAAGCATCCTCACTTGGGCTTTCCTTCTTGTTTAACTTCTTAGGGTCTATGGAGTGTATCATGAGTATTCTGTACTTTTTGGCTAATATCCACTTATCAGTGAGTATACACCAGGTATGTATCCTTTGGGTATGAGTTATCTCATGCAGAATGATATTTTCTACTTACATCCATTTGCCTGCAAAATACTTGATGTCCTTGTTTTTAATAGCTGAATAATATGGCAGAAATTTCCTTCTCAGTGTATTTGCAGCAGAGCCCTGACCTAACTTCCAACATTTTCAATACAAATACCAAGAAGATAGGAAGTATTTGGGCTGAATTTTCCTGAGCGGTCCTGGCTGCTTATGAAGGAGCCCCATGAAGTCAGAACTTCCATCTCTGGCCAGGTTAGGTTTTTTTAAGGACTGTAGGAAGAAAGAGGCTCAATCAAAGTCATTCATTCAATTTCCTCTCTAGAGTTGAGAAGGTATCTCAGTGGTAGAGCACTTGCCAAGCATGTAAGATGCTCCAAGGTCATTCACCAGTATCAAAGGAAGAAAATAGAGTACTTTTACTTTCTTTATGCCCATAGACACAGAGATTAGAATGAATTTTGCCCCTGGGCTTGAAATATAGCAATCATTTTGTGGGAAGACATGATTGCTTTTGTTCTGTCCTTAGCCCTCATCCCTATTTCCTTCCTCTCTGTGTTGGATATGTATATCTGGATAATTTTATGTCTATATGCAAATTTTCATTTGCATGAATGATTATGTTCTATTTTTTACTCAAACATTCTCCAAGGAAGATGCCCCACTTGCTGTTTCAAATACTTCAGGCAAATTGTATCCATTCCAATAGAACAGACTGTACTGTAGGGAAGAGAAAAGCAAAATCAGTGTTAACTGTGCTCTACACTCAGTTTTGACAGGCCTTCAGTGTCTTTACTGGTAGAAAGCTTATCCTAGACACAGATACAGTAATGAGTATCAGTATAGTGAGTAAAGAATTAGAGATGAAACAGTGAAAAAAGTCTGCCCATAATCTAAGCACATAGGTCAACAAGAGGACTTGTCACAGTAACTTTGTCTTCTACATTTCTTCTTTTTGCATTTGTTATACTTCTAATATCCACAGCATTCACACTACTTATTCTCTTACAATTTTTACCTAAATAAAATCCAACTCTAAAGACCAAGGCCATAATTAAATAGGAAATTACAAGAATGATATTCTCATACCCTAGGACTGAGGTCAAAGCTTTCCTATGAAGCCAGCTATGGTGGAAATTATGAAATAGAAATGTAAATAGCATGTGAGGTTTATTTTTTTTCTTATGCCTCAAGAGAGGTAGGTGGGCTTCTGAGGTTTGACCTGAATTATTCAGCATGTCATCAGGAACCAGAAGTCCTTGAAATAGCATATGACAGCTGGACACATCCCCATAGTGGGTGGCTGTAACTACATACCTAAGGAACTCCAATGCAATATAATTATTATGTGACTAAACCCGAGTTCTCACTCATAACTGTTGCTTGAACAATGTAAGAATTCAGATGTTTGCAAAAAAGAAAAACGAATTTGGATTCTGAAATCACTCCTATGCTTACCCAATAAAACATGTCAATGTGTGGTTATTTGTCCTCAGATATGTGTCCTTGTTTTTAGGCCCCCAAAATTAATCCTCTAGGAGAAATTCGAGGGCAGGGATGTGGAAATGTGTGGGCAGTTGGGTGGGGGAACCCTCATAGAAGCAGGAGGAGGAGAGATAGGATAGGGGGTTCCTGGGTGGGTGGGGGAATGGGGAAAGGGGAATAACATCTAAAATGTAAATAAAATATCCAATTTTAAAAAAAATCTATCCTCTACAAACATTTTTGGAGCACATTTTTCTCACAGTACCTAAGAAAAGCCTGTTATAGGTACTCAGTGTCCTCATTTTTTTTTGACCTGTTCTGTCAGTTTCTTTAAAAAGAGTGTTGAAATCTCTCACTATGATGTAGATTTTCAATTTATCATTGTATTTTCATGTCAAAGCTATGATGAAAATTATAAATTGCTTTCATTTTTCTACCTTCTGGGTCGGTCTTCTATTAATCTAGCCCATCTTTCCTTTTTCCTTCCTTAATGTTTTTAACCTTGAGTTACATCTTGTCAGTTGATCATTTATTGTTCCGGTTACTTTGTTATTAAAATTTGCCTAGTATATAATTACCCTTTCCTTAATTCCAATCTTTCTGAATCATTTGGTTTTATAGTTGCCTCTTATAAAGAGTGCATGGCTGAATGTTTAGAATTCAATCTGAGAACAGTATCCTTTACATAGATCATGATTCCTGACATATTGTCTATTTTCTACCATTCTGTTTGGTTTTCGGTGTTCTACTCACCCGTTCATTTTTCTTTTCCTCTCTGATTTTATTTTTTTTATTCTGTTTTTCTTCTCTAGATACTTGGAAATTGAAGCTATCATTTCTATTATTTAAATAGTTTCCTTTGTAAACTTAACACATCCCCTTAAAGATGTATTTTAAGGTGAGAATTAATTTATATGTTTATTCAAGAAAATGATCAATGCCTGCCTACCCTGTGTGAGATGGTTTCCCAGAGTAAGGATTTCACTGAGTAAAAAATTCAAGAACATCATGGACTTTCCATTCTGGTTGGAGATATAAGATGACAAAATACAGCAAGCATCTCAGTCTGTGAGAAGGAAAGATGGTGAACTGTGAGGTCAGAGGTAAGAAGAGCCTCTGACCTCAGTGGGAGCTGCTTAGGTAAGAGTAAGGAGCCTGGATTTCTACTCATTGAGTTGGAAATTAATGATGGGCTTCCATCATAGGAGAGAAATAACTTGACTCAGGTTTATGTGAGATTACATGGCTCCAGGGTTGAGAATCAATAGCAGAAAACAAGGCCCAAAAAAGGGATACTACTGCAAAATACCCAGAAGAAACGGAATGTTCATGTGAACAGAGAAGAAGCAGGTGGTGGAAAGTGGTTGTATTCTAGATGTCTTCTTAAGGTAGAGCTCCAAATATTTTCTGGGAAACCCATATTGTATCATGAGCAAAAGAGGAGAGAAGAGGTCATACTAGAATGTACTATATAATAATAATATAATAATAATATAATGCCATATAATAATATATAATATAATCAGAGGACTAGCGTTTCCAGGAGCTTAAAAGATAGGAGGTTATCAGAAGGAAGGCACAGTGGGGAATACTGAATTTGGTTTAGGACATGCTCAAGTTTGAGAAGTCCACTATACATCAGAGGGATGAAAAGTGTGGTACATAAAGGTCTACAATACATGAGCTGCAAATGACTAGAGATAAACATTTATGGGTCCTCAGTACAGAGATAGTTTCCAAAGATAGGAATGTGAATGAATTCATGAAGACAGCACAGACAGCAAAGAGATGAGAAGAAAGTAATGAGGCTTGGGGCAGAAAACATGTCAGGAAGAAGAAGAGAAACCAGGAATAACCTGTAATAATAATAATTAGTATAAATAATAATACAATATTAAAGAGGTAAAAAGGAACAAGACGGATAGTGGGGATAGTTCTGTGAGCAGGTCAACTAGGATAAGGACGATGATTGACCACTGGGTTTTCTATTACCACTAACATGTCTCATAAAAACAGTTTCAATAGAGCCAAAAAAAGATCTATTTGGAACTAGAGCCAGGGAAAAGAGGAAGAAGAGGAGGAGGAAGAGGAAGAAAAGGAAGAGGAGGGTCGGGGAGAGGAAAGCAGAGGAGGAGGAGGAGACTGAGAAGAAGAAAGGAGGGAAATCAGAGGTGACTACCGACAATACTTTGAGTTTTGCTACAAACAAGAACAAAGAAGAGCAATTTTGGCCTTAGTTAGGTCAGAGGAAATATTACTATCTCCCCTGAGGTATTAATACAGTTAGGAAAAAATAATATTATCTTTACATATTGATGACAAAGATCCATTTGAAAAAATAACTGGCTTTTGCAAAAGAAAATGGAAAACACTCATGGGGAGAAACCTAGACCACTTGGGAACATTCATTTCCCACTTTCAATGTCTTTGCTAGAAAAACCAGATCATCTATGATACACAGTTCTCACATTCTGAATATGTCCCATTGCATATCTATAGTATGGTAGCCTGAATATAATGTTTAGCAGGAAAGTTCTTTCCTCAAACAAAGTGCTATATGCAAACAAAGTAAATGAACCTCAAAGGGGGGGTGGGGCATTGAAGTGGAATCAGTTGTAAAACCCCAAGCATGACAAAGAAACGAAGGGTTCAATGCACTTGTAGGTTCTTGCATGATGACTTTAGACTGGAAAACCAGTAGAGAAAGCAGAGAATCCTTTTTACAGTGATTCTTGATATGATGACATTGATCCTAACCTCCTAAGGACACTCTGAAGCTCTAAAGGTCATCCAAAGGGCAATTGCTAACCCTGATGACAAGTGGGACATTCTCTATATAATGTTCTCAGCTGTTCAGTTAATGATACTAACCACAGACAAAGGGTACTTTTAAAACCTTTTGGCCAAATGTGGGATGTTCCTGCACTCAGCATCCAGTCTCTTTAATGACTGAAGTGCTGTGTGCTCCATATGACTGTGCAGAGCTGGAGATGCAAGCTGTGGCTACCAATCTAAGCAAAACTGCCTGGACCATAGAGGGTCAGAAATGGCCTCTTCAGATCGCTCTCTCTAACTCTAACATGGCTAACCAGCCTGCAGAGCCCCAAATTCTAATTAAAATTGCAAAGGGGGTGCTTTTCTTTCTTGCTGTCCGTTCCACACGGAATGTAGAAAGCATTTCACTGTGTCCCTGATGAGAGCGTATGGGTTCAGTGGGAGCACAGCTTCAGGGTTTATTAGGAAAGTAATGAAACCAAAGGGAGTCAAGCGTGTCAGAAAAAAGAGAAAGACAATTTAACAAGAGCACCCTGTGCAGAAGCAAAGACTGTTGTTTTAGGACTATGGATCTTCTGTCTGTTTCTCAAGGCTTATATTAATTGCGAATATGCAATCAGGACTTGTTATTTTCACACTCTGACATTAAGAAGCAGAATATTCATAAATATTTACCAGATTGTTGTATGTGGCATGTAATTTCTTCTCTCCCCATAAATTATGAACATGTGTGATACATCACCAGAAGAGAAACATGTAGGAAGACAACAAACAAAATGGTAATTGAAATGACAGGCCCCACTTTGTTGGTCTCTCCAACTCATTTTCCCACATTTAGCCCCACTAAGAAAAAAGCAAGTCTCTCCAGGCTCTGAAAGGCAGTCACCTACATTTCTGCAGCACATTGTGAGCTGGTCTGATCTGTCCTAGCTTGGGGAATTCACAGTGATAAAAGTTATGATAATCAGCCATTAAGTACTGTTCTTTGAGGGAAGCTTTGAAATGGACAGGGAACCACATATGCTAGCTTCTCTGATGTGGAAACCTTCACATCTTCTGTCTCATGTTCAACTCATTTTGATTGTCCAAAATAATCAAAATTAATCTCAAGTAAGAAAAAATAATCAAATAATCAAGATCACCCTTGTCTATAAAGGACGTACCACCTGCCTGCATACCCTAAGAGATCGAGGAAGACATGATGTTTTACTACTAGTACCCTGTTGTTCCAAATACCACACAAATGAGTATTGACTTTCCCATACAGTGATCCACATCTTGCAGTATCTTGCTAACACTCACAAATTGAGAGTTGCTGGTCAACCTAAAACTTTAGAGCCTCTGGAAAAACTGAGTTTGCACATCACCACCACTCTCTGCTGAATCTGTTTCACTCTGTGAGCCAATGAGTTTGTGATCACAACCCAGACGTAATGTACTACCTTCATAAGTAAAGAAACTTCAAAGACTAAGTGATGAACTTCCATTCTCGTGTTCTTTTTTTTTTTTTTTTTTTTTTTTTTGGTTATTTTCTGATCTCTTACAATGGAATGCCCCGTGAGCTAGCCACTGAGACTATAAAGATCATTGAAGACTTTGAAGACATTCTTGTCCCTCTAGAAGAATACATAACATATAAAATCCTGACCATGTCTAATCTTGACAAAGATGTGGAGCAATAATAATCCTCACAACTGCTGGAACAAATTTGAAATGGTACAACCACCTTAGAAAACAGTCTGGCAGATTGGCAATGACTTGGTCCCGTGGCTAACACACATGATGGAAAAGACAAAGAAAAGAAGGTGAGAGGGAAGACACGTAGAGAGAGAAAGAAGAGAGGGACAGTGGCAAGAAAGAAACAGACAAAGAAAGAGGAGAATATGCTTCATAATGCAATAACTGTCACAGGATAAATAGGATTCACATCTGGAATGATTTGAAAGACAGGAATAAGCTAAGGAAATATAGCAGTCAGCCTAGGTACTTTTCTGAGTACTCAGTTTTTTCTGACTCACTTGCAGCTAGACACAGGTGACCGAGTTTAGATACAAAGGACAATGAGTTGAAGGACACATGACCACCCTGGTTTGCTCACAATTTCCTGCTTTTCATATCTAAGTCCTGTTTCCAGGAAATCTCTCTGCAGTAACCAGCCCCCCACCCCCCACCCCCCCACCCCTGCAAATAAGTTCAGAGCTTAGAAAGAATATTACATACCTTTGATTATAAAAACTGGGGCTGAAAAAAGAGTTCTTAGCATGAGTCAAAAATAATAAAGGTTATCAGCCTTCAAGAGCTTTCAGATTGCTTTTTCTCCTGACTCATTGACAAATTGATCCCTGGTTCACAGTAACATCATCAGTCTTCACATGATTTTAAGTAACGTGAGCTGAGTAATGATGTTTTGCCTGGCTGCTATATCAGATCTGTATCAAGATTGTACCAGCTTAATTTTTAACACTGTTAAAATTTAATGCAACATTTAACTAGAGTTTCCTAGTCTTGTTGTTGGGAGCCATGTTTCCTAAGAATTAAGGCAATGAACAATGCTCACCAACATCATGTTTACATCATGAAAACAGAGGGCCAGTGGACTCAGTTTTTATAGCATTTAGAAATACCCACATGTGATTAGTGCATCAAACAAGAAGACAGCAGCATAATCATAGCCTGGAAATACTTTGAGACTGTATCTGGGAGAAGGAGACAGTTGCAGATGTTTGGAGACTGAGTCTCAAGAGAATGAGACCAGACAGCATTCTAAATCAAGCACAAGCTTTCTCATCTCTCCAAACTCACCAGTGCTCAGTTGAAAGCTGAAGCCACTGCATCAGCTGGGACATACTAGAGGAAGAGATAGACACCTCACTGCATCATCCTCTTGTGCCCTGTGAAACTGGGCACAGTTAAATTTCCTTATTCTGAGTTGCAACTAAAATGTCCTATGAATGAGCTGTCCTAAAACAAACAATCTTGTAGACTCAATGGTAAGGACATTTGAGGAAAGCTGAAAACTAAGTCTCACAGCCAATATTCCTAGCAAATAAAATCCCACATATTTACTATATCACATGGATCACATGGGGAAGAGATGTAAGAGTTTAAAGTCTTGTCCTGCTTCCTGCTCTCTTTCTCTTTCTCTTTCTCTTTTTCTTTCTCTTTCTCTTTTTCTTTTTCTTTCTCTTTCTCTTTCTTTCTCTCTCTCTCTCTCTCTCTCTCTCTCTCTATATATATATATATATATATATATATATATATATATATATATATAT